>CAXIVR010000002.1:225955004-226422504 GCA_964035755.1 Teleogryllus oceanicus | reverse complement strand
GCAAACTAAATATATATGTTGGAATAATACCAAGATTTGTGCCAAGTAATTTCTTTTCCGCAGATGTTACCTCAATATAGTGACGCAATGTTAAGAGAAAGAAAGCAGAATCTAAAAATTTGTGAAGTCTGGATAAGACAACTGACGTCACAGATCGTTTTCTAGCCAATGTCGTTTGTCCTGTACACTCTTCTTTAGAAAGCTAATCAATGAAATCGTTTCTGGTCACCGATCAATGTTCAGGAAATTTTAATAGTTCTATTAAATGTTAAAATAGTTATATTAAATAGTTCTATTATTGGTACTACTATGGGGAGAATGAGCATTGTCATGCTGAATCCGTTTTAACACCCAGGGTTGATAGTCCTGGGGGATGAGGTGAAATGATAATGATGATGAAGGATGAAATGAACAATCACAAACACAGAGACACGCACAAACACAACCATGCGCGTGGTGGGGCTCGAAATCGCGATCATTCAGTCTAAGACCGCCACGGCACTATTGCCTTAGCAATCTCGGATACCCGGATTGATTGATTGATTTATTGATTTTCTCGTGTTACCGGGCCGTCAATGCTTTGGTCATTAATCCCGTTAGTGTAGTGCATGTTTTTTCTCGGGAGATGGCGGCGATCTTCCTCCGCTGGATGGCGAGATCCGGCGCCGACCTACCGTCGGCTAGTGGGGTTTCCCCCAAACCAGGACTCTTCCACCAACGGGGCACCGACCCAGCCGGGACAAACTCTAGGCTCCTGACCGGTCTCCGGGAAAATGTGGTAGTGTAGTGCATGTTAGTGTACGTGTGTGTGTAAGGGGAGAGGATAGGACAAGGAAGAGGAAGGACAGACCGCACGCGGTCCGTGGCCCGTTGGTTAGGGTACTGCTCCGGCATTCGCCTGGTGTTGATCGGAGAAACCACGAAAAACTACCGATCAGAGCAGCCGACCGCTAGATTTCCCCTCCAGACAGCGACTGAATTCGAGGTAGCTCATTCTCCCCATAGTAGTACCAATAGTTTTAATAGAACTATTAAAATTTTCTGAACATTGATCGGTGACCAGAAGGTAGTGTTGAAAATCGTGCCATCGTCAGGACTCGAACTTAGGACCTCCCGGTCAAAGGCGCTGCAGTGACATCAGTTGATGCACTGAGCCACCGCTCCCGGTCGGCTACCTGGATCGGCAGGTTGTTTATTATTAACATTTTTCGTAGGAAATATTCAAACTATTCGCAGTATTTCTTAACATTTGGGTTTCAACCGATGTATAAAAATGTTTCACGATTAAAACTGCTTGATTGCAGACGCGGCGTGTCCCGGCGCCGCTCGCTGCGTGCCACTCACCCAGTGCGCCGGCGCAGCACTAGGCGCATCCCAGTGCGGCTCGGCTGCGCACGAGCTGCGTGTGTGCTGCGGGGAGGACGCCGCCCTCACCGACCTCTCCCCGCCCTTCCAGCGCTCCCGCCGGTCGCCGTCCTCCACCCCGGCCGGTCGCCGTCCTCCACCCCGGCCACATCCACACGCGCGCCTACGCCCACTCCCAATTCCGTGGAGGCGACTGCCACACCATCACCTACACCCACTCCAAGGCCGACTGCAACCGCTGCACCAACGTCTAAGCCCCATGTGGCATCGACAACGCCCACCCCGACACAGACTACGCCCTCTGAAAATGGCAAGCCGCAGAAAGAATCTCCCAGCGCACGAGGTAAGAAATGTAAATCTGCTATCACGAACTTAGTAAGCACTGTAAAGTAAAAACGCTTGTTAACAAAGAAAAAGAATGAATCGAGGCTAGACATTCAAGGAAATTTTTAAAGTTAATCTTAATAGGTACGTTGTTTTTTTTTCATAAAAAATTACTCGTCCTATATTAGAACCATTTAATCTAATTAACTTGGACTACTTGACGTGTACTACAACTTGACCAAGCGAGACACTAATGTAATTCTATCTGGTCTACGAAATATATTTGGCAAAGTATACATTTGCCTCTGTCTGAATACAGAGAAAAAAATATTGATCAGATTCTACAAACCATTTTAAAACTATGTAAGATTCGTTAAGAGGATTTAAATTATCTGCTTTCTGTTTCAGCCTGTGAAGAATTCCGTAAATTTAATGGACGATTGGTTGGAATTTCTCTTTTAAGAAGAAAGAGACGTGATATGCAAGTAAATGTAGTCGGAGGAGAAAGGGCTAGAAATAGAGAGTTTCCTTATATGGTAATTCTACTTTTCACTAATCATGAATTTTATATAGGTTTATATAGAGTTATAGCATAATTGTGTGACCATATTTTTAAGGGTGAAAAAATCCTTTGTACGCCTTCCTTCGGAGGGGAAGTAAAGCCGGCCGTCCCATGTTAGTACATTTACTGCATATAAATGATCCTCAAGCCTAAATGACGCCTCTGAGCTAAATTCAAATCGCCTGTTTCGTCGCCCAAGTAATACCTTCTTTCTCCCATGATAGGTGAAAGGAGTGTAACGAAATTTGCGTGGTCAGACGGAAGAGCAGGCCTCATGGCCTGAGTCCCCCCTCGTAAAATTAGGCAAATCTCAATTCAATTCAATTCAATCAACGTATTCACGGAGGTCAAAGATTGAAAGAGGTAACTGTTTAACGTTTGATTGGGATAATGAAGCTCCCAGGACACCGAGGGAAGTGGTTTGGTGTTTCTTTGCTAGTTCAGAGAGAGGTTTCATTATTTCACGGTTCTTCGTCTTGACAGGCCTTTATCTAGTACATAAATCGATTATTGAATTAATATATTTATGAGGTGCCGAAGAATTGCTCAGGGTCCGTTGAAGATCAGGTGTCAGTCAGATTAAAATCCCGAAATATAATAACGTATCACTTTCATTTAAAATTATTCTGTAAATGAATATATTAATATTGAAATAAATAAGAAAAAATATTATCCCCAAATTAGTATTTTTGAAATAAGTACATCATGCATAGGGATTTAACTGTTTCAGAAACCTGAACAGAAATTTCAGAATATTTATTTCTATAAATATTTATGTTTGAAAAATGTTGACTTGTAGTCCATGTCAATTTAATATTTTTAAAATTCTAAAACAAATATTGCTTTAAAATTTAAAGTGTCTTTATCACTTATTAATTAGTGTTTAATTGATCTCGTAATCTGTAGCCCGCTGACCTGGATGGCCGAGGTAGCTAAGAGCGAGTACCGACTCAGCGCTTCGGTCCCAAGGGTTGCGGGTTCGAGTCCCACCTTGGGCCTGGTTGTTTGACCCTTGACATTGTATGTGTTGTCGCGGAGGGCCTCGCGTTCAGCTGACCCCAGATCAGAGGAGCCCACAAGTGTGTTGGTCTAGTGTATGGTCGAAAATGCGTCCCATCAGGACGTAAAAGGTAACCGGCTGCTGGCTGGATAAAAGCCCTAAAAACATCTGTAACCCCCTATTCGTTAAAAAAGTAAAGGTTAGTTAATGCCTTATTTTACGTGGCGAGACTCGGGCCATCCGACCCGCTCTTCCGTCTAACCACGCAAATCGCTACGCTCCTATCGCCATCTAGCTGAGAAAGGAGGTATTATCTTGGGCGACAGGCAGATCTAATTTTGCTCAGAGGCTCTTTAGGCTTGAGGATCTTTACATGCAGTAAATCTACTACATGGGACAGCGACTTTACTTCCCCGGAAGGTCCAGGACGTTTGATCGGGTTTGAACCCGCAAACTCGGGAACAACAGTCTGGTACGCTGACCGTTATACCACCGAATCCGCAAATAGTAAACACAGCGATTAGGAGAGACAGAATACAGTATAAACTTCCCAAAAGTTGAATCCCTATTCTGAATCGCGATCATTCGCAGGTGGCAATCGGATACGTGAGAGGCAACAGCAGAGCCAACACGTCGGAGATCCAGTGGGGCTGCGGGGGCAGCCTCATCAGCGACCGCTACGTGCTCACCGCCGCTCACTGCATCACCGACGCGCAGTCGTGAGTTACGAAACAAGCAAGTTTGCGCGAAACTAGCTTTCTTCCCAGGATATATTAAGAGATAATAGAGATCACTTTGTGAAATAATTAAGACAAATGGTGTGACGTTTACAGGAAATATAATTAGTGAATTCCCTCCGGAACGATCAATGGTCAGCGTGCTCGCTTTTCATGACGCGACCGTGGGTTTCATTTCCGGTCGGGCAAGATTATAATGTGCGTTTTCAATGCCAGTACTTTCTATGCCAGCGCTTTCAATGCCATGTGCCAGTATACGTTGCTGTGTGACTATGAGAAAACTAACTTCTCTGGTTGAGAAGAACAGAACACAGCGTAGGGATACCTACGTGCTAACCACACGTACCCCTTCATCCATAGCCCAAGGCCGAGTCGCTGCTGGTAGGCCCAGCTTTGAGGCTATTGCACCAAATAAATACATACATACATACATGCATAATTAGTGGATGATAAAATACAGGTTGCTCGCAAGTGTATCAAAGACTCTATCGGCAATCATGCGAGCATAAGCTGTATGTTTGAGCTGCTGCTATTGCTGCTGGATTTTGTGCGTTTTGAAGCATGAATGGAGGCGCGTTTCTGTACCTTTGTTTAGTTCCAGACGTTGATTATTGAAAGAAATGTCGGGATGACGGACGTGAAGAACGGACGGGAAGGATAGCCCGTGTCTTAATGTTTTGTGTCCCATTAAATAACATTTAATGAACAATTTTTGCAAGCAGAAAGTCGTTCGTAATTCTTATTCATAAAAATCTATTTTTACACGTCACACCTTATGATTCAGTGATTGCCTGAAAATATTTTATTCTGCGCTAAGAAACAAATTCTCTACTTTCCGCTCGCGTGGCAGGCAGGGCATGCGCCCTGAGGTTCTGCGAGTGGGCGTGAACCATCTCTCCGCGGGAGCACAGCGCCCCCAAGACTTCTCGGTGGAGTCGGTGACGCTGCACCCGCGCCACGCGCCCAAGCTCAGCTACTTCGACCTGGCGCTGCTCCGCACCGAGCGGCCCGTGCCCTTCTCGACGCGCGTGCTGCCCGATGCCTGGCCGCGCCGGCGACGCGCGTCCACGCCAACTCCACGCTGCTCGTCGCCGGATGGGGCGCCGTCGACCCCGGCGGTAAATAATAATAATAATAATAATAATAATAATAATAATAACAACAACAACAATAAAATAAAACAACAATACCAATAACAATAAAAACAACAATAGCAATAACAATAAAAACAACAATACAATAACAATAAAAACAACAACAATACCAATAACAATAAAAACAGCAATACCGATAACATTAATAACAACAATTAAACAGAACCGGTAGCTCAGTGTATCAACTGATGTCATTGCAGCGCCTCTGACCGGGAGGTTCTAGGTTCGAGTCCTGACGACGGATTTTCGACACTAGCTTTTCAGCTAGGTCAAGCTGTCGTTGTCTGGAGGAGAATTCTAGCGGCCGGCTGCTCTGATCGGTAGTTTTTCGTGGTTCCTCCGATCAACACCAGGCAAGTGCCGGAGCAGTACCCTACCAAACGGGCCTCAGACCGCACGATCTTTCCTTCCTCGTCCTTGTCCTATCTTCTCCCTTTTCACACACACCAACATGCACTACACTATCACATATTCCGGGAGACCGTTCGGGAGCTTAGAGCTTGTCCCGGCTGAGGGGGTGCCCCGCTGATGGGAGAGACCTGGTTGAGTCCTGGTTGCTGGGAGGGTCCCCGCTAGCCGACGGTAGGTCGGCGCCGGATCTCGCCACTACACTTACGGGACTAATGATCTAAGCTCTTGACGCTCCCGGAATCACTAACCAACCAAATAACAACAGCAATAATAACAACAACAACAATAATATAATAATAATATAATAATAATAATAATAATAATAATAATAATAATAATAATAATAATAATAAAGGTCACCATTCAACATATAGTAAGCTCAAATGCTGAAATAGTGTTGAAATCGACAAAGCGTTAACTCGAGACATTAGGAGCCGGAAAACTGCTGATGAAAATAAAATCGGTAATTCTGGATACATATCATTTAGTAAGAAAATTATTAGGATTTGACCTTGATTAAACTAATAGAATCCATGAACTGTCCCCATAGTTGCTCGCTGGAGCCGCTCGGTGGCAGTTAAACAAAAAAGAGAAAGTACAAAAATAAAAATTAATTAATAAAAAGTAAAAGAAACAATACATACAAATATTTAAAGAAGAAATACAAATAGAAAACAAAAGTAAAATAAAAATTAATAGACAAGTATAAAAAAATCGATAAAAAGTGTTCATCTCTACCCAGCACTTCATTTCAATTCAATTCATTGCATGTCCCTTCGGTAACGTAATTTATACAAAAACGGTAAGTTCAGGCATCGCACTAGGCCACACTTGTGTTCACCTTTCTTTACCTTGATGACTACACTTTACTCCACGTCACAGTACACTTGCACTCTTTAGAATTAACGAAAATAACTCGCGTTATTTACCATGATTGACATTAAGTCAATATTGTTATTGTTCTGCAATGTAAGTGTTTTATTTTTATAATAACACGTAATTTATCGTATTTCCTCAATGTAATTTTCCAGGTTTTGAACCATCTGCGGACTTGAAGAAAGCTTTACTTCGCTTTGTGGATTTGGATGAATGCAAGAAGTTTTTTACAACCAGTACGAGTTTACCTAGGGGGTTGGATTCCGATATGATATGCGCTGCTGAACCCAACAGAGAAGCTGATACTTGTCGGGTAAGCTAAGCAACATTCTACAATCTGCAAAGAATATGTCACTCCCTACCGCATAATATCCTCTCTGCTTTATTTTCTTATTCACGATTAAATAAGCTTCCGTTTAGTATGAGCGAAGTAAAACCGACCCTAAATATATATTAATAAAATCTTTAATATTTGATAAGTATCATTTGTGGCGTGTGCATATATTATTTACACTTTTTTAAATTGTTATCTCTCGATATATCTCGATAAAGGGATTATATGTGTAATCTGGGTTAATGGGTATAGCCTCCAATGCTTTCTGATACTTATATAGCTCCCAGAGTATCCACAAACATCGCTGTATGGGTTCTTAAGCTTGCACGGTATTTCAAAAAGGTATTTAAATTGTGGTCACAATAAAATACAACTCATTCAAAATTTACTCGCGCACGAGTTCAGAGTAACAATTGGCACTAACTTGCTATTGCGAGGATGTATCTCGTATGTGCTTATGGTTATGTATTACAAATTATCGCCAAGGACCCAGAAAAAATAAATGATTCATCTTACCTAAGATCACTGTCGGAGTCATGACAAACTACGTGTGTGCTTCTGTGTGCTTAAGGCATTTTTATCGTGCGAGTATCGAAGTCGCTATATGTTTCATTACGCCAAGTCCGAAAGTCCTTTTATAGAGCGTGTGTTGGTACCCGGAATGGGGGATCACACATCAGTACGGAAGGATTTTGGATTTATGATGACCATGACAAGATTGTAACTGGCTTTACGCGAGTGCTTAGAGTGACTCCTGGATTGTGTATTTTGAGGTGTGAGATAACGGCGATTTTCCTACTGTGTTGGTGGTAGCAAATTCTATAGAGACACTATCTGGCATTCTGCGATATAACGGGAGACATTTGAAGTTAGCGCCCGTAATGGCCCGACCAGTCTTTAACCATTGTGATTATAAGTTTACGAAATGTGTATGTTTGAAATACTTTTAGTTTACTTACGATTATGTTTCGCAGAGTGATTTCAAAGGAATTGTAAATGTATTGAAATTTGAATTTGTTGTCAATTTTCCCTGTCACGTCACTTGGTCCCTGTCACACGTCACTAGTGACCAATTTTCTCTCATTAATAGTATGAGGAAGGTTCAAAGTGTTCCGTATTGTCTATATTTAGTGGTAATAAGATCGCCTCTATTTTTAAAAATTATTTTTTTATTGTTGAAATGATGAGTACTGGTTCAATAACTTTTACCTTTTCACATGTATCAGGGATGGCTTATTAATCTTAATTACCTGAAACTAATTATTTCTAACTGCGACATGGATTTAGGATACTCATATAGCACTTACACTTAGTTTATATCAGAAAATATATGGAGGAAGGCATGAAGCGGATGTCCATTTCGGATTCGGGTCGGAAAATCATTGAGTATAGTTAGATCGCAGTGGGCAATTTAATTTATTGAGAATATTGTTGAATATAAATTAACGAGAGATGACCAATGAGATGATTGATGGATGGTAAGTGAAATTCTCTATGTAGTTCAACATCAGAAATGAACCATGCGGCAAGAGTGGCTCATCTGTGGAATTTGCTTTGCATTATTTGTATTTGATAGATGTTTGTTTGTGATGCACTCGTCCAAATGGGGCAAGCACACAATATGAAAGGTCTGATTATTACTTTGTGTAGGGTTACGGAATTGTTCAAGTAGACATAAGAAGACACGGTTTTAGCTGAATTAATTTAATGTTGGTGTGTTGCATTTTCATAGCTATGTGAGCTTTTCAGGGCAACGTTGTATCGAGTGAAGTCGTAGGCTTCCACGGCCTGAGTTATGTAAATGATATCGGCTGTCCAGGTGACGCCGCGTCGAAGGCTGCGTTGCCGACGTTTCGACCATCTTGTCGTGGTCTTCTCCAGGCTCAACAGCTTTGAGGAAGACCACGACAAGATGGTCGAAACGTCGGCAACACAGCCTTCGACGCGGCGTCACCAGGACAGCCAAGATCATTTATACAGCGTTGTATCGAAGTTTCGCGTTTGTGTGTGCTCAGGGCGACTCCGGAGGTCCACTGGCGGTCCGCGAGCAGCAAGGCGACGTGCTGGTGGGCGTGACCAGCTTCGGCGGAAAGCCGTGCGCGGGGCTCAAGCCCGGCGTGTACGCACGCGTGCAACCTGCGCTCTCCTGGATCGAGAGCGTCGTCTGGAGATAGCAGCTCTCTAGTACATCCGCCTGTTATTGCCACAATGCCTCGAACAATTGAATCGTTTGTTTCAAAAACCCTCAAATGCCAAATTTCTCATTACGAGAAAACTTAGAAAAAGTGTCCCAGTTTTTCTAATTTTAAAATATCTTTTAATATTAAAGCAGTTAATAAATGAATATTTTTCAGGTAAATATACACTAAACGATGTGTATATCTTCATGGAAAAACACTCCACCGCTAAAGCGTTTTTAGATTTTGGCGTATGACGGGTTTCTGAAATAAACGATTCAATTGACCTACTGAAGTAGACGCTATAAATAAAGTGGTGATTTTAAAAGGGAAATAAGTCCACTTTTTCCGCATAAAAAGTTGCGATATACATTTTTTTGCTACGTTCAAGCTATAGATCAGTGTAACAATGAAACTTGTCCAGCTTAAGTACGTGTTCTATTGCCAACTAAAAACTCTAATGATTGGAAAAGAGAAACTAGTCCAGGACTAATTTTCTCTCTTATACTTACAGAGGGCACTAAGAAATTTCTGCAATCATTGAATGATCAGTTATTTGCTTAAATGCTTTCACGGTAACACAGAGATCATCATAGACTTCACACCGTGGTGGTGAAGCTATCGAAATATCTTAAGAAGGCAACCAAGTCACTTGCGCACCCTGACAGTCGTCATCGTAAGCCTGATGTGACTCTTTCCAAGTATAAGCAGCTAAAATATGATAGAGAACATTTTGATTACCTCGTGGCACGTAGCATACGAGTGCTCATTCATATTGGCAAATGTAAATGCACGTCAAGAATTGCCTTTCAAGAACTTTTAAGGCTGAGCTGTCCTTGCAGCCAACAGTAAAAATACCATATGTTCAAAAACATAGTAAACTACGTCCCAGATGAATATCTCAATTTCTACAAGTTTTGACATGGCCACAGACGAAAGTAAAAATTGATGAGTAAGTGATGATGTTGTTAATTTATTAAGACTATTTTTCATGTCCATGTAGCACAATATGTTAATTCATCTCATTGTAGATTTATTGTATTATTATATTCTTTTATAAGTCGAAAAATAAAGAAATAAAAAATATTTTTAAACATTTCACAATTATTTTATAACGGAAATAAATCCAAGGTATAAAAACAGTTCTGTACATCACAGAAAAATACAAATTTGAAGTTCCTGAGTACCCCAAGCAATGAATAATGACTAGTTCTACAACTTGTGTGAAGAAAATATCTGTCCATGATGCCAGCTGTGGTTATTATTAAGTTTTTTTTTCTTCTGAAAACTATTAAACAAGATTTATCTCTCACCAAATCACCCATTCAAATGTAATTGAGAGGTTCCTTACAAGAACTAAACAATCCCAAAATTCTATATTATGAAATTGTTTACCTAGTTATTCCTACAACTGGCTCTTTGTGCTGGGACATTTCCTTTCGGCCAGTGCCAAACACATTGAAAGATTATAAGGTGGGAAAAAAGCATAAATGTATCACTTAGCACTTCTATGATACGAAGTTTTTTTCTTCTGTTATTCATAAATGTATCACTAAGCACTTCTATGTTATGAAGTTGTTTTTTCTTGTCTTCTGAAAAATCCCGAATTTAAACTAGTTTAGTACTTGTAAAAAACCTTCAATTTGAATATTAACAGCGTGTTTCTGTGTGCATCATCCAGGAGCGCCCAGGGTGGTGTGGCACCTTGGGCACCAGGCCTCCAATTTTTTTTAAAATTTCGAATTAAAAAAATTACTTCTAATTTAAATTAATAGCTGTAAGTTATTTCTGTTACATGGAGCTGTTAATTCTGTTTATTATTGGGAAAGGGTTAACCTGTGTTTGAAATAAGAAATAGATCTGCCGGCTCAGGTTCCTTGTTTCCTTTTCATCATCATTGGGTACCTAGTAGCTTTTTAGCAGGTTGCAGTATTCTCTATTCTTTCGCGTTCATTACTTTTTTCGGGCTCACTATATTGTCCTTCTCTATTAAGAGGACTAACAGATGTATTGGTCTCCCAGACCACTTTTATTTTGTTTCCAATGGATCTGTTTAACAAATCGCAATGTTCTTTTTTCTTGCCATACATCAGATCCAATTTTTTTGTCTGTTATCTTCCATAACATTCTTTCCTAATTCACACGAATAGGGAAAGTCCTTAGTTTTAATATTTTTGATCCTTTTTCTTGAAGGACCCCACACTCACATTCAAATGGTTGTGTATTAAATCATCCCATTTCCATACGACATACGAGTGAGATCACCGCAGAAGCAGTTTATGTTTTTTATTTCTTCCACAATATTCTTTTTCATTCACACGTTTTAGAACGTTACCATTTTTGATGTTCTTTATCCATTTTAATATTGCAATAATTCCCCACTTTTATTTAAACAACTTCCAGCTCTTTCCATACTTTCACTCCTTTTCCTCACTGATAGTGCACCAGACAGATCACCGGAAAACCGCTTGAGAAGAACTGACGAGTGAATGCTGAGTGTTTTAAAAATGCCATTCAAAATTTCCACTAGATACGAAATTGAAGAGCTTACCCAAGTGAATTATTTGAATATTTTCTTCTTTTCTAGTTTTACAAATCAATGTATTCTTAAGACGCCTTCTCCATCATGCTGCGTGCATGTTATTGTGTTAATTGTTTCTCATACGTTAAACGGAGTCGAAACCTTTCAATAGTATTTTCTTTTTTAATTATAAAGACGAATGTAAACACTTTCCCTTTTTCACCACAAAGTGGAGCTTCGTTACTTTTGAAGTAACTTCTTTGATTACCAATTATAGGAAAAATCTGTCTAAGCCGAAATCCATCGAAAAAAAATCGGTTTAGGGGGTTTCCCTTTTATGTAGATTTGTCCAATTTATGACACATGTGATTTCGATATTTCCGTTCTGAAACTAGTACATTATTGAAAGCAAGTAAATAAGTAATTAAAGTAAAGTAAAAATAACATTATTTCATTATAATTATTAAAACAGATTAACATATAGAAATCACCAATAAATGAATACTCTTCATTGACAGCTTTTTAGTGTCTCTTGCTTCCATAAGTTTGTTATATTTATTTAATGTTCGAGTTTTATGGTTTTCACATTGTTAACCTGGTTGTGAAACTCATAAAAAGACACACCACCTCTTTGTCTAATGGCTGCAGTCTGTCTGTTGCTGACTCTTTCAACGCACAATGTGTCACCGCCCAGAGCACTATGATTTTCTGATACCCTCGCTAGCCTTGATCAATTCGTCTCTGGGCGAGGGATTACGATTTTCTAACGGGGGGGTAGAGATAAGTGTGCGTTCCCCAATTAGGTATCTCCCACCAACCAAGTATCTCCCACAAGCGATGGCACTGCCCAAGCCGAGACGACCTCTAATCTCCCAACTTATCTCCTTACAAGTGTAGTGCATTAGAGTGTAAGTAAGGAATGAGAATAGGACAAGGAAAAACAAAGAAAGATGGCGCGCGCATCCCAGCTTGATCCATTAGTTACAGCGCTTCTCCAGCATCTGCGTGGTGTTGATTGCAGAAATCATGGAAAACTACCATCAGCAGCAGCCGGCCGCTAGAATTCTCCTCCAGACAACAACAGAACTCGACGTAGCCATCCAGCTAGTGTCGAAAAGCTTTCCATCGTTGGCACTCGAACACTATGACCTCACGGTCAAAGGTACAGCATTGCTTTCAAATGCTGCCTTGAGCCACCTAAGCTAGTGAAAGGCAGTGAGGGGAGTGAGAGAGTGAGGATGGGAGTGAGAGTGAGAGGGAGATTAGACAAAAGAGAAGGCGCAACTTTCAGAGGACAAGAAGGTGGAAGAGGAGGAGGAGGAGGAGAGGAGGAGAGGAAGAGGAGGAGAAGGAAGGGAGGAGAAGAGAAGAGGAGGAGGAGGAGGAGAGGAGGAGGAGGAAGAAGAGGAGAAGGAAGAGGAGGATGGGAGGAGGAAGAGGAGGAGGAGAGAGGAGGAGGAGGAAGAGGAGGAGGAGGAGGAAGAGGAGGAGGAGGGAGGAGGAGGAGGAGAAGGAGGAGGAGGAAGGGGAAGGAGGATGAGGAGGAGGAGGAGGAAGGGGAAGGAGGAGTAGGAGGAGTGGGAGTGGAGGAGGAGGAGGAGGAGGAGAAGGTAGAGGAATCCCGTTCCCGGTCACGGTCGCGGTGGATGGGTGAGAGGCGGCGCGCGGAGCAGAGAATTTCCTGGCGCGCGGGATCAGCTCCCCACTCCATTGTGCTGCGCCGGTCCGCCTGACCTGCGAAACAGGTTGCGCGCGAGTCGACTGCGGACGCTGGCCGGGCTCACTCACCCGCGAGCACCATGAGAATCCTCCTCGCTGTGCTGCTATCCAGCCATTTAGTCAACAGTTATTCTGCCATTCCAGAGTTTTATGATAGAGGTGAGTAAAATTCCATTTTCATATTAGAACAAGTCGTATTTCTTGGACTACAGACTTCACAACAAGTGAAGATAGAGTATTTCTTCTATTTACTGATTTATTAGTTGGATCATAATATATATTTTAGACCTACTACCTTAATGAAAAAAAATGTGACCAATACCTTTTTAGTGGAATATTATGCAACTAGTTTATAATGTAAGCTTTATTGTATGAATACATGTTTGTAGAATTCAATTTTTTTAATAGAAATGGCATTATAAACTTGTAAGAGTATCAAAATTACTTTAGGAAAAACTTTTCTCTGACGTCATGGGTCCTGTGGAAAAAAGCAGTTGGCAGTTTGGTTTACCGCTACCGCCCCACGATTCACTCATTTCGATTGCCTGAAAATGTGATGACGTAATAATATTATTTGTATCATAAACCGCAAATACGTCGTCATCATCTGCGCTATAAGGTGTCATTTTATGAACAATTTCTTCTAACGTAAAAGGTCCTCTGTAATGCTACAATACAAACGGCAATATTAACGTACGTGTTTTTTTAAAATGAATCGTAGAATAAAGTAGTGAATAAATTGAAGTAATGATAATAAACAATGTAGTCTTGATTTTATTTGATTTTTTCATTTCCTTCTTTCCATTGAAGGAAATTTTAAAGAATAAGAAGAAGAATATTAATTTATCTTAAGATATCATTATATCTATCGAAATTTGTAGTTAAAATATTAAACAATTCCCTTTATTAATTGGAGGTGCCCTAGTAATTGAAAATTGTACCACCATTTTTGTTTCATGCATATTCTGAGATCTGAAGTTTGTTGAAGACATTTAATACTTATTTACAGCTATTTTTCTTCTTCGTTCATACATTTACACTCAATTTACGTTTCCTTTATCATGATTGTATAAATACAAAGATGTGTACATCAATTCACGTGTACGTTTCACGTGCTTTAATATTACATTATTTTAAAAACTGCAATTAAAAGTTCATGTCAAAAAGATCGTTTTTTCTTCAACAATTTAATTTAAATTTTTTCTTCGAAACAAATTAAATATAACTGTTTTCATATTTAAGAGTTGCATAAAACATAAAAAATGCTGTATCAATTCATGCAAAATCAGGATCTAAGAGTTAATTTCTATAAACCATGTTTGAAAATTGAACTTGGGGACTGTGATATTACTATTTATGTTAATTTCAAAGATGGGAATTCAAGGTGTTTTCATCGTCGCGTGACTACAGTCGCTAATTACAAGGCGAACATCTCTGACCGGACCAATAGAAGAAGACGATAATTTTCAGTGCTACACTTTTCCTTATGTTTTCCTTATATCCTACGTGTTCATTAATAATAACATACACGAAGCCAAACCTAAGTATACATTAATCTTAACACATGGTCTTACATATCATAATATAAGTATACATAATCTTAATATTGCCCAATGTATCCATTGACTCAGCGTCATCACGAGATGTACTTCTCAGAATTTCCTAATTGGCCCCTCGTTTACTCCAGCGTTAAAATATCATTTTGACTTGCTTATTCTCTATGAAATAACAATGCTCTTGGTTATGTTTAGCCATTACTTACATAATTAGTGATCGAATTTGCATTCTATTTGATGTGAGAATTGTAGAAAAATGTAATTCTTTGAGACTCATCTCACTTTTACCCGCTACAACCATCTCATTACTAAATAAAGGATTTCCATTCTTCAAAATTTCTTCTCCCCAGCCGGGTCTGCAATCTAACGAACTAGTGTGTACGGAAAAGGTAGCATAAGGTTCCTTACCCTGGAGCCTGTTTTGCGGCAATGCGAGTAGGTTCTCAGAACTAAGAGATGTCTCCCCTCCTCTACCTCCAAGGTCAAATACGGTCTTCGCCTTCGTTAGAACTTCCTCCAGTCTCCGCAGCAAATTATCTTGGAATTTACGTTCTCTTTTATTGATTTTTTTTAAATGCTCGGCACGTGGCATGATTTTTATTTAAATATTTATTTGACAACCTCAAAAATTAACAAATAAAACAGTACTATATTATATGTGATTTAATACTACATATATGTAACGGGGTAATTATTAGCTGAAAAAAAAGTAATACGAAGTAAAAAGTTACTTCTTATTTTCACCGTTTTAATATTTAGTAACCAAGATAAATATTAATGTTCGTCATAAATATATTTTTAGAGTGTAAAATAGAAATAATTCTTTAGATTGGTCCATATAGATATGGTGAGCTAGGCACCGCCTCAGTCGAGGAAAGGTCTAAGCTTCTACATAATCTCCAAGAAACGTGTGGTAGTATAGTGCATGAAAGTGAGGGTATAAAGTGAGAAGAAAGGAAAGATCACGCATGGGCCAAACCCCATTTGTTAGAGTATTGCTCCGGCATTCGCCTGATATTGATCCAAGATACCACAAAAAAAAATTCCGATCAGACAAGGCGGCCTCTATAATTCTTTTTCAGTCAGTTGTTGAATTCGTCCCAGTTCTGTGTTACCTCTGTAGAACATTCCTCACAGTCGGTGCACGCATCCCAGGACCTCCAGATGAATAACTAATACACAGTAAAATTCTTATATTACTTCACAGAATTGCGTTACTTATTTGCGTAATGCTGAACTTGGCTTATGTTTCGACCTTTTTCGACTTAAAAAAAGCTTATCTTTTGATTATGAGGATCTTTATACTGAGTTGTTAATAGCATTAAGATGAAAATAACTATATCACATCTTAGTCAAACACGTTTATGTTTACAACAAAAATAACAATACGTTATAATAAAAATAAGCGGGAGCGGGATTTTCTAGTGATGGTCAGCATGAAAAAGTGTTACAAAGTATCATTACTTTTAAGAACCTAATATCCAATGCGCTGAAATTGGCTGCAGCCTCCGTTCATGTGAGAGGGGGTAAGGTGTCGTTAGATTCCAAAGAGCTCGGGAAACAAAAAAACAACGAATCAGTTTCGACTTTAACATAAAAATGCACATATTGTTATTCCATGATTGGTTGTTTTCCATCTATTCTCATACTGAGCTTACTAAATTTTCATACTTCGTGCATCACTGCTTACGTCACATCTAACGCCACGCGAGAGTGTGGCTTCAAGGAAGAGGACATTAAATAATTGGTAGTATGCCTACTCACGTTTTATGTTCTGGAACATCCATCTTACTCACCAGATATGAGTCCCTGTGA
Source organism: Teleogryllus oceanicus (assembly GCA_964035755.1). Taxonomy (NCBI): domain Eukaryota; kingdom Metazoa; phylum Arthropoda; class Insecta; order Orthoptera; family Gryllidae; genus Teleogryllus; species Teleogryllus oceanicus. The sequence continues at coordinate 226,405,953 of CAXIVR010000002.1, read as the reverse complement.
TTAAGATTTCTTCAGCAAAGAACGATGCGAAGATTTCGGAACAATACCAAAGAATAAATTATTCATTCTACAGGACTCCCAATACGGGACATCAACAGAAATAGACGCGCAGATGCTGTACGACGCCTTCCAAATGTTTAGCGAAAGGTCATTAATAACGCACGCGATTGTATTGAAGGTGTGTAAATGTCTCTGCCAATGAAGTCATTTCAGAGAGAAAAAAAAATTTCTCATTTCCTTGTATCCAACCCTTGTTCAGCCGGAAAATTATTTTTTTTTATTTAATAGGTAATTATTACATACAAATTAGAAAACTTGATGCTAGGTGGCTACGCCGAAGGCCTTTAAGCCATTACAATACCTACATTCTACCGCGTTCTAACCTTTCGTATTCTGGTATTCACCCCAAATGGTCATTTCATCGCATCAATGACGCGGAAAAGAGACCATAAGGTACGGCTGAGGAAAAAAACCCTGAAGGGGGAAAACCTACCGTCAGAAGCCGAGTACATGCTAATCTATCCGATTTTTGTTTTTAAACTATTTATTTATTTGGCGCGGGCGTCAGGCATTCTCCTTCCAGTGTTTGGCCTCCTCAGCGCCTGAAAACAAACAGCACCACAGAAGATTGTCCGCACCAACGTCTCTGCCCTAACATTTCCGATTTCCACTTCTCTTCGCCCCCTAATGTGCTTATTACTTTAACAGTTTCATTTCATTTTATTTTGATTTCATTTCATTTTCTTTTGATTTCATTTCATTTTATTTTGATTTCATTTCATTTTATTTTGATTTTATTTTATTTTGATTTATTTTATTTTGATTTTATTTTATTTTGATTTATTTTATTTTGATTTATTTTATTTTGATTTATTTTAATTTATTTTAATTTATTTTAATTTGTTTCATTTTATTGACTTAACTTGACCCGTAACAATAACAAGGCGTGCGTCTCCAGGTGGCGAGAGCGAGTGCCCAGCGGGTTCGCGCTGCACGTCCGCGGACCTGTGCCCGGCAGCGGCCAGCCCTTCGGCGCCTTCCTCCCTTCGGCCGCGAGGGCGGCGCGGGCGAGGGCCAGTCGGGCCTGAGCGCGGCCTGGGCCTGGCGGGGGCGCAGGCCCGCGCGCTGCTCCTCTCACCTGCCCGGGCCGCGAGTGTGCTGCTGGACGCCTAACGGGCTGCCTCCGCCAGGTCCGGCTCACCTTCGACCTGCCAGGCAGGCCACGCGGCCCAGCCAGAGGCCCGCGGCCCAGCCAGAGGGTAAGGACTAGCGCGTTTTCAAACCGTCGGTATTTTTGTACAAACATCCAGACCTGCCAGGCAGGCCACGCGGCCCAGCCAGAGGGGTAAGGACTAGCGAGGCGACATCGAGATGGACGTTTTCAAACCGTCCGTAGTTTTGTACAAACATTCATTTATTGTAACAATGTATTAACATCAATGAGATGTTTGAGCTAGATGTTTTTACTTCTCATTTTGAGTGAAACATAATAATTAAAACATAATAATTTTTACATATCCATAATATGAAACTCTTCGGTGAAGACACCAAGAGTGAAAAAAATGTTAGATAATTTTTTTCTGGATAAATGTAGGGTATTCTTTATTTTATAATCCAAAAAGATAATAATGTATCTTAATTATTCTGAGAAATGTTCAACTATCATTTATCAGTTAAACAATTATAAAGTAATAAACACGACCACTGTCTCATGAATACGACCCCCTGCATTTGAACACTGACGTTAGGGGTTACTAAAATGGTTTAACGAACATGCATCGATAGTTTTGGGTCGATGTGATTTAATATCGATTTTTAAAATGTAAACATTGATAATTCAAAATATCGATGTTTTGTTGCCGATGTCGCCTATCTAGCAAGGACAAGGTCTCTTATGATTGTTGTTAAAAATTACAAGGGGATGGACTAACACTGATGGCGCGTGCCAGTTACAGGATATTTGTGTCACAAAGAAATATTTCCACTGCTTAAAAATACTTTTTTTAATATCTGTGTGTGTGTTCAATTTGTTTAATTATTCTCGTGAGTCAAATCGAATTAAAATTTGCTTGTATTACTTGTAAAGCGAACCAAAAGATATACGTGTGTACTGCAGGTCTGGTGGTTAGCTCTGGAAAGATACTGAGTCCTGCAAAGTGGATGGCTAATCAACATTTCAATTTTATTTATATGAACGATAATCTACGCGACAGCAACAAATTAGGTTCAGAAGAAATAAAAGAGGTCATCTTCGTCAACGACTTTGTTGTGATCTCTTTTATTTCTTCTCATAAGAAGGTCAACAACACCAAATCAGAATTCCCACAAAATTATGTTCACATATGACTGCTTATTTTAAAATACACTTTCAGAGCTACAAAATGGAAAATAAATTTTTGATATTTTTTCACGATGCACTGTTATACACAAAAATAAACAATCCTTCAATTACATCCTTCGTCTAGAGATACCGTACATATGAACAACATAGAGCGCGCGCGCTCTATCTGCCCTCTCTCTGTCCTTCTCGCCCCCTCTCCCGCCCTTGCCTTCTCGCCCCTCTCTCGCCCTCTTCGCCCCTCTCTCGCCCCTCTCTGCCCCTCTCTCGCCCCTCTCTCGCCCTCTCTCGCCCCCTCTCTCGCCCCTCTCTCTCTGCCCCGTCTCTCGCCCCGTCTCTCGCCCCGTCTCTCGCCCCGTCTCTCGCCCCGTCTCTCGCCCCGTCTCTCGCCCCGTCTCTCGACCCCGTCTCTCGCCCCTCTCGCCCCTCTCGCCCTCTGCCCTCTCGCCCTCTCTCGCCCTCTCTCGCCCTCTCGCCCTCTCTCGCCTCTCTCGCCCTCTCTCCCTCTCCTCTCGCCTCTCTCTGCTCGCTCCTCCTCTCTCCGCTTCCGCTCCTCGCTCCTCTCCGCTCTCTCGCTCTTCTCTCTCGCTCGTTCTCTCCTCGCCTCGCTCGCTCTCTCGTTCTCTCCGCTCTTCGCTGCTCTTTCGCTCGTTCTCTCGCTCTCTCGCTCGCTCTCTCGCCTCGCCTCTCGCTCTCTCTCGCTCTCTCTCTCTCGCTCTCTCTCGCTCTCTCTCGCTCTCTCTCGCTCTCCTCTCTCTCTTAATGCTTAAGATAAAAACAAAACTCAATCAAATTAATCCAAACTTTTTGTTCCTAATGTAGCTTGTGAGGAGTACCAGAGACTTAAACCAAGAATACGCCGCAGCACAAGGAGCCGAGGAGACTATGTTCCTTTCGTAGTAGGCGGAGAAAATGCTAAGAATTTGGAATTTCCTTACATGGTAAAGTACATTTTACTTCAATATTTTTTATCAAAAAACTGGGCCTGTATGCTTTCATCCTCCGAAAGATACTTGGTTCCACGCTGGGGTAAACTATCAAGTAATAATAATAATAATAATAATAATAATAATAATAACAATAATAACAACAACAACAGGAACATCAACATCATCAACAACAACAACAACAACAACAACAACAACAACAACAACAACATTTAAGAAGTAGCATAGGCGTGCGCCAGCAAGAGGTAGGCAAGCCATGGCTTTCTTGAAATTTTTGAAAGAGTCCAAGTAATCTCACATAAAATATATTTTATCTGAATAATAAAGCGTGTATCATTTAATTTCAGATACCCGTTTTTAAAATACACAGTAATGATGAGTAACAATGGACTACTTTGCTCATATAACGTATTTTGAAAATGATTTTCCAAATATATACAATTTGAAATATATTGGCTTCTTTGTTATTTGTAAAAGTCGACAGTATCATTGTAGCAGTACTCATTGATCCCTTTAAATTGAATTAAAATTACTATTCACACTTCAATATGACGTTAATTGTTTTGCAAAAATTGTAAATATACCAAAAGTTGCACAATAATTTTTTTATTTGAATTTTGAGAACTTCCTGGAAATTTATCTGAAGATTTATAATTTATACGTGGTAAATCTGATTGCTGAAAATTTGCCGACATTTATAAAATTTTCGGGACGGACTGAGACAGTTTTGCGCCAATCGCTTTTTAGGTTTTAAGAACCACAGAACATGGATTCCGGCTACACCACGGTTAGAAGTAATTTACAATACATTGCAACATAATGTTTCCAATTTTCCAAAAATTAGTGGTATTCCGGTGTACGATTATAATACTTACTCTTCTTGTACACGTAAGGGCGAAAAATATAGTTCCCCATCTTTAGTAAATTAGTAGATTAAGGGGCTCAGAAATGTAGTTCCCGACATCTTGTTTTAGTTTGCATAGACCACTGTACTGAACAGTATAAATGTTATTCATATGCTATAGAATTGTGAGTTGCGAAGTCATCCATACCAATGTTCAAAAAGAACTATCATTTTGAATAATTTGTGCTCGTTAGTGTGGGCAAGGAGAGGGACAAAGCAGTATTACAACCTTATTCTTGGGGCAGGACATCCTATAGCCACTATTAGTAGAAGTCCTTCTGCCTCAATTGTCAAGACGTCTAATTATCTACTCAATGTGAAATGGTAATAAAGATCTAACTTAACACATTTTAATCAAAATAATGTGTTCGAATACTTGATATTAATGAGAGGTAAATGAGCTTACTTCCCAACTTTTTGGTCATTAATTTAAAATCCTGAACATTATTTATTTGGTGTAAAAAATCAGGATCATTACCTTTAGAATTATGTAACTTCCCGCGTTTCTTTTTCCAAACACATTTCTTTGTTTATCGTTCATTACGCATGCTCACTTCATTACTCACTATTTTTTTTAAAAAAAAAAAGCATACTAAACCAATGTTGCAAACAAGAACGTATGCAATTTGACAGGAATAAGGAGGTTCGATGCTTGATAAATTAACGAAAGTAAAGAATAATCAAAGCATAAGATACGATACTGTGTCCTCCCTTTAGAAAGACTATATCTGACCCAGCTCCCGTGGAAAAAGGTTTGTAAACAGAACACCACACAGGTTGAAAATTCACTGCAGTATTTACTGTCATTTTTTACTTTTAGATAGAACTATCTCGTCAACATATTTTTGCAACCCTTATTTACGATTGTGTGTTGCTCGTAGGTGGCGATTGGCTACGTCAGAGGCAAGAGTGAAGGCGCCAACCTGCAGTGGCACTGCGGAGGCAGCCTCATCAGCGACCGCTACGTGCTCACCGCAGCTCACTGCATCACCGACGCCCAACGGTGAGCTACCCTCACCCAGAACATCGCCACGACCAACGTGTAAACCCGTCAGGCCAGATGGGCGGATATTAATATTAAAGTTGTCGGTAGTGTATATGATAGGAAAGCTATACAAATATTTATTTTTTGTTCTGATTATGTGCTATCCACACATTGGTTATGATCAAACAATATAAATATTTCAGTCAATATAAATTAATAGGCCAGAAAATATACTAGAAAACTAGCCAATTATTGAAATATTTCGACTCAATAAATTTGACGATGATGATTAAAGCATTAAAAATTTCACAGAGACTTTAATGTCAATGCGTAAAATGTATATTCCAACAAACAGGCTAATTTTAAGCGGCTGAAACACTGCAAGAAAACCCCATTCTTTCGGCAGGCGCAACCTGCGGCCGGTGGCTCTCCGAACAGGGGTGACCAACCTGGCGCAAGGGCCGCAGCTGGCGAGCGACTACTCGGTGGAGTCGGTGACGCTGCACCCGCGCCACCGCCCGGACCGGAAGTACTTCGACCTGGCGCTGCTCCGCACCGACCGGCCCGTGCTCCTCTCTGACTCCGAGCTGCCCGCCTGCTTGGCGGCGCCCGAATACACCTTCGGCACAGACACGCCGCTCGTCGTGGCCGGCTGGGGCGCCACTGACCCCGATGGTACGTCTTTCATTGCAGGAGCTGAGAAAGCTACAAAAGGACACGATGGTTGGGATGGTTGTTAGTTGATTGATTTTTTTCGTGTTTCCGGGCGCGTCAACTGCTTCGGTCATTAGTCCCGTTAGTGTAGTGCATGTTTCTCTCTCTCAGTTTTCTCTCTCAGAGATGGCGGTGATCTTCGCTGGATGGCGAGATCCGGTGCCAACCTACCGTCGGCTACTGCGGTTTCCCCCTATCCAGGACTCTTACCACCAGCAGAGAACCGCCGCAGCCGGGACAAGCTCTAAGCTGCCGACCGGTCTCCCGGAATATGTGGTTGTGTAGTGCATGTTAGTGTAAGTGTGTGTGTAAGGGAGAGGATAGGACAAGGAAGAGGAAGAACAGATCGCGCGCGGTCCGTGGCCCGTTTGGTAGGGCACTGCTCCGGCATTCGCCTGATGTTGATCGGAGAAACCACGGAAAACTACCGATCAGAGCAGCCGGTCTCTAGAATTCTTCTCCAGACAGCGACTGAATTCGACTTAGCTGAAAAGCTAGTGTCGAAAATCCTGGCGCCGTCTCGCAGACTCGAACCTAGGACCTCCCGGTCAGAGGCGCTGCTGTGACATCAGCTGATGCACTGAGCTATCGCTCCCGGTTTGGTTGTTAGTGATTCCGAGCACGTAAACTACTGAGGTCATTAGTACCGCCAGTGTAGTGCATGTTATTGAGATGGGGCGGTGATCTTCTCCCGATAGATGGCGAGATACGACGTCGACCTACCGCCGGATAGCGGGGTTTCCCCCTAACCAGGACTCTCCCACCAGACAAGCACTGCCCCAGCCGGGACAAGCCCTAAGCTCCGGACCGGCCTTCCGGCATGTGTGGTAGTGAAGTTCATGTTAGTGTAAGTGTGTGTAGGTGGTGAGGATAGGACAAGAAAGAGCAAGGAGAGATCGCTCGTGGCCCGTTGTTAGGGTACTACTTCGGCATTCGCCTGGTGTTGTTTGGAGAACCACGGCAAACTGCATATGAGAGAAGCAGTTCTAGAATTCTCCTCCAGATAGCGACTGAACTTGCCACTGAAGGAACTCGAACGTAGGTTCTCCCTATCACATGTGCGTTTGCCATAATGAAAATCAATAAATATTAAAAATGATAATGGCTGATTCGATGGGTCGGAGATCGTTAGGGGAGTAGCTCAGTAGAGATTTCGAAACACAGGATTGCGGATTCGAGTCCCGCCTCGAACATAGTTGTGTTGTGTCTATGTTTATGTGTGTCTAGTTCATCATCCATCATCATCATTATCATCATCATCATGACTTCACACCATCCTGCAGGGCTAACAACCCTTGGGGTGTAAAAATGGAATCCGCCTTAAATTTCAGATTCCTCCTCTCCTATGGAAAGTAACGTGCACCTACCCCGATATTCTAGTGTGGCCCCGGTGGGATGCACGCGGCCCAATGACTGCCGATTCCTAGGAGAATTCTAGCGGCCGGCTGCTCTGATCGGTAGTTTTCCGTGGTTTATCCAATCAAAACCAGGCGAATGCCGGGGCAGTACCCTACCAAACGGGCCACGAACCGCGCGCGATCTTTCCTTCCTCTTCCTTGTCCTATCCTCTCCCCTTACACACACACTTACACTAACATTCACTACACTACCACATATTCCGGGAGACCGGTCGGGAGCTTGGAGCTTGTTCCGGCTGGGGCGGTGCCCCGCTGGTGGGACAGTCCTAATTAGGGGGAAACCCCACTAGCCGACGGTAGGTCGGCGCCGGATCTCGCCATCCGGCGGGTGACGTTCACCGCCATCTCCCGAGAAATAACATGCAATACACGTATGGGACTAATGAGCAAAGCAGTTGACGCGCCCGGAAACACGAAAAAATCAATCAATCAATCGTAGAGAGAATGACGCGGATGAGGGCGATGATTGGTCGCGGCTGTGCGCAGGGTTCGAGAAGGCGGACGCGCTGCAGAGGGCGGAGGTGCGCGAGGTGCCGCTGGAGCAGTGCAGGCAGCTCATCAAGCAGCGCAACGAGATCCCGCGCGGGGTGGACAGCTCCATGCTGTGCGCCGCCGACCCCCAGCGCAAGGCCGACACCTGCGTGGTGAGTAACACCTCATTACACCCAATTCATAGTCGACACTTAAACAGAGTGTTCCCTTAAGTGAACGAATCATATTCATAAACAGCCCTAAGCCCTAAGTCTTAAGTGCGCACTCGTTCGTATAAGCGAGGCAGCTTGCTCCCTTAAATGGTTGTCTCGTCTCGTCAGTCGTTACCAGTTTAGGTTACATATTACGTACAGTTCACCTACTGTTGAATTCATTTTGTTGGTTTTATAGTTAGAAATTTGTGTTATTAGTAATCAATTAAAACGATCCATTTGTAAAGCGTGTTATAGATAACGACTTAACAAATATTTTGAGTTTTATACTCAACACATCTGCGGAATACAAATAGATATATTAGAGATGGGAGCAATCCATTAAAAATGTATAATGATAAACCGTTCCGAAAGCGGTTTCGTTTGAATAAAACCACAGTAGTGGATTTACTTGTGCCGATGATCGAGAAAGTCCCAATGACGTAAAGAGGACTGCCGATTTCACCTTTATTAAAAGTTCTCGTTGCATTAAGATTGTATGCAGCTTCATCCTTTCAGCTATGTTTCCAAAATTTTTAATTTTGCTGCGCGCGTCAACTCAAAGTTGGAGTGTCCGCTCTCCTGTCAAATTGAACTCTCTTTGTACAAAAAGGAGTGTGTGTGTGTGAACTTGGTTACCAAGCACTTCGAAGCAGCTGCCGCTAATGCCATGTTGCCACATTTCCCTTTCGCTTAAGGGAACATCCATTCCGCGGTCGTAAGGAACGTCTATGAAATACAAGCGCCTATAAGTGAACACGTATTTTGAGAAAGCACTTATCACTTAAGGATTATCTTATTCCTTAAGTGTCGACTATGAATTCGGCCCTTAGTCATGGAAAGTAGACCCTGCTGACCTGGATGGCCGAGGTGGCTAAGAGCGAGTACCGACTCAGCGCTTCGGTCCGAAGGGTCGCAGGTTCGAGGGCATGGTTGTTTGTCCTTTGACTTTGTATGTGTTGTCGCGGAAGACCTCGCGTTCTGCTGACCCCAGATCAGAGGAGCCCGCAAGTGTGTTGGTCTAGTGTATGGTCGAATATGCGTCCCATCGGGAGGTAAAGGGTAACCGGCTGTTGGCTGGATAAAAGCCCTAGGAAAAGAACAGACCCTCCTCCGTGGCCACCTTCATTGTGACATCAAGGAACAGATTGATCGAGTTCGGAGTTAAGGAACCTAACAATATAATAAATAGTTGCTATAATTACAGTAAACCCTCGTCAGCACGAAGTCGAATTTCGTCCTAACACTAGTAAAATGTCCTGGTTCCGGCAAGAAATTATAGTGATACGGATGTGATACATTCATAATACTCAGATAACAAACTCCAATAAAATCGGTTCCTTAGAATTCGTGTGAATGTGGGTTTTTCCGTATAATATATACTAGAAATGTATAATTTATATATTATGGAGTTGTATGTGCTTTATAATCAATGTAAATATACAAATGTATTGACACCTAAAAGACACTCTACTTAAGAATGCTCACACACACAAACATATTTAATACGTACTCACATAATAAAAAGTCTAGATTCAATTCTGTTGGTCGTTTAGTGGTGGTCACGAGATGATAATCCACTCGTACTATACCCCCAAGAGTGTGAAGTCGAATTTCCTCGTTACACGAGCAAATCTTCCCGGTTCCGGTAAGGGGTTATGGTGATACGAACATTCATAAAACTCAGATAAGATCTTTTTTAACCCGAACTGCGATAAACTTGGCCCCTTGGGATTCGTGTAAATGTGGGTTTACTGTATTATATAGCTGTATGAATAGTATATTGGTCGTTTAGTGGTGGTCACGAGATTATAATCGACTCGTACTATGCCCCCGATAGTGTGAGTTAGAGGCGAGATTCAATCTATTGTAAGTTGACTCGTCTTACGACAAATTGTGTGCATGATACTTAGTGTGCGCCATAAAGGGCCAACTAACATATACACGCCCGTGTATACGTGTGTGCTTGAGAGTACTGTAACGTCGTGGGTAGGGATCTACGCCACAAGGAACAGAAACGAGTGGGTATATACAATTTATTTACATAATTTATGTACACTATTTACAGACCTCACTCTAAGGTGTTTGTCGGAGCTACCTGCAGCAGCCCCCCTCTCCCAACACGCGCCTTGCGGCCGCGCCTGCGATTAGCCAACTCGGCCGAGTCGCAACTTGGCACCTGGTGTGCCTCGGCAATCTGTCCCGAAGTATCGAGCATAGTTCACATTGCTCGAGACTCGAACACTTGCACGTGCCTACAGCACTTCCGCGCCAGACTTGGCGGACACGTTTTTGCGGTTTTTGCCGCGGGGAAACCAGAATCGCTACCCAACCCAGGGCTTCTGCGACAGCCCTTTTGTATGCTCGAGTCACATGACTTTCGGCGTCATATGACTTTCCCCCACGCACTCGTCTTGAGGCGTCTGCTTCTCCCGTTGCAATTTGCACCCGGCACCTACAAGCCCTCTCCCCTTTTTGACTTTCCCTGAAAAGTTGGCCTTTGTTCGGAAGCCTATTTTTGGCTCCCTCATCCCCATACCTTGCAACTTGTCTCTCTGGAGCAGGGAGTCAAGTCTATGACGCTACAGTACGTAGAACGAGTGAGATAGTGCTGAGGAACCCTTGGGGTGTCGTAATGGTAAGCGTGATGAACAAAAGATCAATATGTTGGTTTCTGTGTGCTTTGGGCTATTTCAATACTGCCGCCAGCGGCGTATGAGTAAATGTGTGTGTGTGACGTATTCTTCAGTATCACAAGTTAGTTTCCTCTCCTAAGTACCCGACAATGAGTGTGACTTGAGCAACATTAATAACTGTGTGCTCTGTGTAGGCGACTCAGGCAACCGTTTCTGGGTGATCGCCCCATGGCTTGTGCTGAAGCGTTACAAGCGCACAATCAGTGTGTGTGTGTGTGTGTGTGTGTGTGTATGTATCTGGGTGCTTTGGGCAATTCCGTATATGGTTTTCCAAAGAAGTGGCATGTTGTTCACCGTCAGAGCTGTGCACTCGGTAGTGCATGCTTCAAGTGACTTTAATTCCTAAATGCTTCACTGTGCTTAGGAGACTCCGGGAGTACGATTGTTGCGTAATCGCCTCATTGCGTTGTGCTGTAAGGCGTTACATAGAAGCACACTCAATATGTGTGTATCTAGGTACTTTAGGCTAATCCTGCTCATGGTTACCCAAAGCAACGGCATGTTGCCCGCCGCCAGAGCTGGGCATGCTTGAAGCGAGTATAATTCCTGTGTGCTTTGTGTGCTTAGGGTGACTCTGGGGGCCCGATTGCGGTGCGCACGCCGCGAGGTGACGTGCTGGTGGGCGTGACCAGCTTCGGCGGGAAGCCGTGCGCCAGCGCCACGCCCGGCGTGTACGCACGCGTGCAGCCTGAGCTCGACTGGATCGAGAGCATCGTCTGGAGCTAGCTCCTCACTCACTCACTCACTCACTCACACACACAAAATAACTTGTGTACTTCAAAAGGAAACAAACGAAGAATGTACAGAAAACTTCATCATCAAGATTATTGTTAAGAGTAGGAAGATTATTAAACGGTTGTGAAAAGTCGAATTACGTTACACGAATTACAAAATGTCGATTAAGTAAAAATAAAAAATAGTTAAAAAGTAAAATTGTCTCCCTCTGAATCCCATAGGAAATTGCACAAATGGTGACCCCTCTTTCGCTACTATGGATACTATTTCACATATTTAATCGTTACCAGAACTAATTCACAGGTGCTATGTACAAACTACATTTTCCTTTACAAATTGTTTTAAATAATATCAATATATATATATATATATATATATATATATATATTGGCGGATCAACTGAGACATCTTCTATCTCCTCAGCAGTGCAAGATACGAAGATGCCGTTTGGACAATCGATTGCCTAAACGGGGTACTTGAGTTCAACAAGCTTCGTCTTTGTACTAATTTTTCCTACGAATATTCAAGGTGAACTTTCAGTTTATCGTAATGGGCTTAAAAAGACGATTTCAAATATATGTACATATCTTGGAATTTATTTTTTAGAAATTGATGTGTTTTTCTAACGTATTTTTCTTCTGAAGTTGCACTTTTCCATTCGACCTTGCCTGTTGTCGTCTGGCAAACTAAAGGAAAATGTCTCGTGAAAGGTTTTGCCTGCTTTCCGAAAACGCTCAAAGGCCACGCACTACAAGTAGATCACAGGGCGGAGGCCTGGAGTATAAAATAAGTAATAAAAAGCTTAAAAAATCGCCGCCGGGGTAATGATAGCGCACTTCTACCAGTTTCTTAGATCATTCATTTCTTCTGATTCTTATGATTAATAAGATATTGTTCATTTATGTTTGTATTATTTACTTAAAATTTATTATAGAATATGTTGTCACAGTTTCACAATAACGAAATAGTGTTTTGCGACAAAACAAGAACATTCCGAAATCCTGAATGCAGCATTGGAGCCTTCCTTAGCTAAATCATCTTTGGGCAAAAGTAGTATCGAAGAAAGTAATTGTTACTGTGCTCAAGTAAATGACCGCGTTTGTCTGAATTACGTACTGGCAGTTTCCCATTTACTCAGCAGGAAAGGCCGAATGGAAAATCGCAGCTTCATTAAGAAAATACGTTACAAAAACACATCAATTTCTAAAAAACTATTCGCTTAAATACGAAGATATACATATTATTGGAGTTGTATTTTCAAGCCCATTGCGACAAATTAAAATTTAGCATAAGGATCCATTTGAAAAACAAAGTTCACTTTATATCTTCGTAATAAACAATTATTAATAATAGTATGACGAAGCATGCTGTACTTAACTTACGTAAATATCTTCTGGATCATGGAACAGTGGCATAACCTTGATGAAATTAATGATGAAACCCAGCGTAGTTTTTGTCTATCTTTACTTCTGCAAGTTGCTGTTTCATCATTAAGACTTTTACTATTAGAACTTTTTCTTACTCTAAGTGATAACTTTGACTTTTAAGGCTTATCTCATTACAAAATAATTCGAAACAATTGACAAATGCAATAGCGTCCTGGAAATTCCTGCGTTCACTTACACAACCAGACACGTTCAAAACACGATGAAATATTGTTGTAGTGTGTGATGATGTTGATAACAGTGTCATAACATTCAATCGGATCAATAATGTGGATCTTGATCTAGTTCTTTAAAAAGGGCGTGATCCTCTGTATTCCCGTGGAAAGGATCCCAAGTTCAGAAAATTATCAAAATATTTATGCCCTTGCCAAATATCAAAAACAACAAATATTTTGACATCAACAAACAAAATGACTTAATGTTGTAATATGTTGCTAAATGCATGAAGAATAATTTTCAAAAATATAACATTTTACTTTAATTAAATTGAAATTTATTCTTGACCCCATCATTGATCCCCAACTCCAATGTTCCTCTCTATGTTCAGGAATCGTACGGGGTTCCGACTGATCAGGGCACAGTGTGTGAGACGCATTCGCTTTTTATTGAACAATCTAAACAAAACTACTGCGAGTATACCAAATTCTTAATTTTTTTAGATAATAAAAATCTATGGGCGTATGCTCGCAACAGCATTCACGTCACTGTTATCGAAACAATTAATAGTAAAACCTAGGTTCCTCGCATCTTGTATTACCATCACATGCAAACACTATTAACACACTATTACTGTGGTCTTCAATGCCACATGTGTAAAAAGGCTATAGTAATGTAAGTTTCAAAAGAAAATCTAATTAATGTGTGTGTGTGTGCCAATCTCTCTCATGTCATTTTCATGTCATGGACATGTCATTTTTATTAAGAAAATAACTCGCAAGGTCGAGGCCAGGAGATATAAAAATAAAGTTTTGATCAGCGTAACATTGTGAAATATTGAATATATAAAAAATATAACATAGAGCTCGAAATATAGTGCATTGGATAAATCCGTGTCTATCAACTAAATATTGATTTCTGTGCATATCGTTGTCAAATTAAGACGCCAATAAAATGAAAATAAAATTCTTTTCTACAAACTACACTACTTTCTCTAAGTGCTTTTAACCTTTTGTGAGAATGTTTGAAATTATTTCAATATTTTTTATTTCTCTTCTTACATCCCATTTTCCTCTTTTTTCCTGTTTCTGCCCCTGAAGATTCGTCCCCCTGTCATTTCCCTATATTTGCCTTTTGTTTTTTCATCTTATCTTCACTCAATTTTCTTCCTTTTTTTCAATTCTTCCCTCTTCTTTCTTATTATCACCAATGTTTTTGAGCAACTGAACAGTTTAGTTGCCTCAATGTTGATATTAATTATCCCTAAACTTACAAACAAGAGATCCCTTAAATCAGAAATGTAAAGGTCGTTGTCAAGGTCACAAGCGTACTTGATATCACGAGTATCTCGTTCAAAGCAATTGCTGCGATCTTTAAAAGACAGATGTACAAACTGTCCGGGCAAAGGTACTCGCTATAATTTTGATTTTATTAATGAAGAATGAATTGAATGAATGAATGAATGAATGAATGAATGAATGAATGAATGAATGGATCCATGATGGTCTTTTGGAGAAGAAAATTTACCATTATTTCTCCAAGTTGAGATTAATTAATATCCATTTCTGAAGACTGAGCAAGATAACTAAAATAATAAAATTACGAGTATAATGTATATCTGTTTTTATCATTTGGGAGTAAATATAGTTTTCAATCGAAATATTAATGTTTATGTGATCGAGAGAACAGTTCTCTATAGTAGATAGCTCAAATCTTAACAAATAACTCAAACTAAAACAAATAACTCAAAGCTTTTTTTTTTTACTAGAAGTGCTTAATAATATTTCTACAACTTACTTTCTCTCGTCATATTGCTTGTTTGGGGAAGTAAATCTGTAAATTTTAGGTATTTTAGCTTTGTTGGTCTTCATATTCATTATAGACTTAATATGAATTAGTCAAAAGTTATATATGAGATTTTTTGTTTATATTACTTTCGGGATAATTTGTACGCATTTTAAAATGCCGAAAAGAAATAACATTGTTTCTTAGGCATCGTTTCTAATGCTCTGAGAATGAGATGGACTCTATGTTGGACCAAATGCGCTCAAGCCCTTTGAAGCCTTGTTGAAGTGATCTGCCGCATTATAATTTTATGATTTCAAGTTGAACAATGTATGGTATGTCCTCTGATTCATCTAGAAATAGCACAGCAAGTATTTTTAACTTTTCCTTTGCTTTGGGTAGATCTTGATAATGTGTGCTCAATTCTTCTCATTAAAGTTTTAACGATAAATGTGACAACATCAGTTCCAAGACATCTTAAATTTAGTAATCATATTCGTTAGGGGATAAAATGTCACGGTTTCCAGAATCTCTAATAGCACCTCAAGTAAAAGGATATTTCGTAAAACTATTTTCTCACCAATTTTAAAGAATCCCGGAGTCATTTTTTGGGAATATCATAGTTAGAACTCTAATTTTATAAAGAAAATTCTAATACAGTCTGAATTTCTGGTCACTGAATTATAGTTTAAGTACTGATCAGCAAATCAATGATTTATCGAAAACTTTTTTATAATCTTTTAATTCAATTTTCACTTTCGCAATCACTCAATTTCTTTCAAATATCTTCAAATATTTTTGATACTTCATCAAATATTATGTCTCTTCAGCGATGTTAGTTGTTAATGCTTTATTTTATGCGGGGAGACTCGGGCATAGACCCGCTCTTCCCTCTGACCACAGAAATTTCACGCTCCTTTCACCATCTAGCGAAGGAAGGAGGAATTATTTAGTCGATGAAACAGGCGATTTTTTTAATTTAGCTCAGAGACTTCTCTTAGGCTTGAGGTTCTTTAACATGCAGTAATCTAGAACATGGGACAGCTGGCTTCATTTCCTCTTCAAAGAAGACCTACGAAGGGTTTTTCTTCAAAAATTCACGACATCGGGCAGGTTTGAACTCACAAACTGGGGTTCAACAAACCGATTCGCTAACTGTTATATGACCATACCCGCAAGTCGATGTTTTCATATTGCAATCGCCATTGCAATTGCAATCCATTTATCGCATCACATTGCAATCCATTTATCGACTTTTACAGGTTTGGTTCAATAAACTAGAATACAAGAAGAGGTTTTCTATTCACTAGAAACGTGCCACTATAATTTGTTTCACATGATTGCTTTATATAAATAGCAGTTCAATTTAATTTAACATATCGTTGAACAAAACAAGCAAAGAATATCCCACTGAAATATACTCCCATATTTCTGTTAAATGACACATGGGTAATTTCTAAATGTGAAATAAAGAAGCATGAATTAATGAAGGAGTTAATTTTTTGTTTCAGTACGAGAATAACGTGAATTTGATGTGTGCGGAGCTGCTTCTAGTGCGGGTCTCAAGAATTTGGAACAAATAAACAAACCACCAAACGGAACAATTACTAGCCTTTAATTTAGTTTCTGATGAAAATTCTATAAAAACCTACCAAACCAATACAAACTTTGTGCTTTCTATGGCTTATTTTAAAATACTTAATTTGTAGAAAACAAAGTTGGCAAGTTTTCTAGGTATTTGTAAAGAAAACTACGATTTTAGGAAATAATGAATGATTTTAAACAGAAATAAACACTTTTGATTATGTCATTTGATAAATCATTTCCAAATCAAATATATTAGTCTCTACTGTAGGGTAAAAGGTTAAACTGGAATTGTGAATTGGTTTGGTTTGGTTTATTCGTGTTTACGGGCGCGACAACTGCTTTGGTCATTAGTCCCGTTAGTGTAGTGCATGTTTTTTTCGGGAGATGGCGGTGGTCTTCCCCCGCTGGGTGGCGAGATCCGACGCCGACCTACCGTTGGCTAGTGGGGTTTCCCCCTAACCAGGACTCTCCCACCAACGGGGCACCGCCCCAGCCAGGACAAGCTCTAAGCTCCCGGCCGGTCTCTCGGAATATGTGGTAGTGTGGTGCATGTTAGTGTGTGTGTGTGAGTAAGGGGAGAGGATAGGACAAGGAAGAGGAAGGACAGATCGCGCGCGGTCCGCGGCCCGTTTGGTAGGTATTGCTCCGGCATTCGCCTGGTGTTGATCGGAGAAATGGAATGGTGAAAATAACTAACATATTGTAATAATAGTAAGGAATTTTCCATATCGCACAAACCACCGAACCGCACACTCCACATCGTAGACCGCATCCCACCGCACACACCACAATGATTCAGCGAAGTAACCAGGATACAGCGCAAAATGATACTTGGGAACTTTACGTATATACGTAGCAGTTCTCCAACACGGAAGTCGATGATTTTTGCGAACTGAAGGATGATCACAGTTTACATGAAGATTGCAACACACAACTTTTCGAAAGAAAAACCCTGCTCACTTCTCATTTTTTGTCACGATTCATCAACACTGACAATGACGGTCAGGTCAATATAAAATGAGAAGCGTTGATTGAAGAGAACTGAAAATGTTATCCATTCAAATAATTGGCACACTTTTTGTAGAAAAAATATTTCTCGCCAGGATCCTCCAACAATAACTACTACAATTGGAACAATGGCACCTTACTTCCATGTCTGTAATAGATATTTTCTGTCTGTAATAGAATTCCTCGAACTAAAAACATAGAAGTAAGCAGGTCAAATATATATATATATATATATATATATATATATATATATATATAAACAGATAAAACTTGATTACGTCTTCTCTTCATTAGAAAATCATTTACCAGCTTCTGCAAAGTCTGAGAAATACCTAAAAGCCATACTTTAGAGTAATCCTTTTCACACTTATTTTCCGTTCTAGTAGAGTGAAAAATGCCACACCAAATAATAATAAAAAAGATTAAGACAATAAAAGAAAACAACTTTCATCGGTTCCTATAAATGACGTCAATCTCCACAACGTTGCACCAAGCAAACTTTCCACGGGGGATTCCTGCTCTGACGGCGAGACGAGGTGGAATAGTGTCTAGTGCGACGGGCAGGGGATTTCCGCGCGTGCCGGGCGGGAATCCACTCCCCACTCCACACTGTGGCGGTGCTCGGCGTTCTACCTCACCCGCACCCGCAGCCGGTCACGGACGAGTTCTCGCGTGGGCTCAGCAGGTGCAGCGCCATCCACCATGCGGCTCGCGCTCTTCCTCATCTCGGCATGCGCCTGGCCAGGGCTTTGCGGCGCTTACTAATTTCTACGACATAGGTGAGACCAATAATAGTTACATGTAGAGCCGGAGAAATACGTAGTATGAAACATCAAAATATGTACATAAATATGTAATGAAAACAATAATATGTAAAAATATGGCCAGGAGCTTCGCGGCTCTTACTAATTTCTACGATATAGGTGAGACCAATAATAGTTACATGTAGAGACCGGAGAAATACGTAGTATGAAACATCAAAATATGTACATAAATATGTAATGAAAACAATAATATGTAAAAATATGGCCAGGAGCTTTGCGGCGCTTACTAATTTCTACGATATAGGTGAGACCAATAATAGTTACGTGTAGAGACCGGAGAAATACGTAGTATGAAATATCAAAATATGTACATAAATATGTAATGAAAACAATAATATGTAAAAAGTATGGCCAGGAGCTTTGCGCGTTTACTAATTTCTACGACATAGGTGAGACCAATAATAGTTACATGTAGAGACCGGAGAAATACGTAGATGAAACATCAAAATATGTACATAAATATTAATTATAAAATATATATTCATAATACGAAATTATATTTACAAAAAATTTCTAAACAAAGTTTAAATAGAATACAAACGTTTCATCAAAATATACACATAAATATGTAATGAAAACTATAAGAATTTGTAAAAAAATATGTAGTATCAGATATGATATGTAATATTAAAATACACTAATTATAAATTATATTTTCATAATACGAAATTACATTTATAAAAAATCCCTAAACAAAGTTTAAAAGGAACACAAACGTTTTAAAAATCATTCAGTCAGTGAATCAGTAACTTCATCTATTGTTTTATGCAGGACCGTCGGTCAGATTAGGCTCAATAGAAGCCGTCGCATAAACTGGCAGTATTTACGGCCAGTAAACAATCACTCCAAAGTGCAACATTACACTTCGCAGGTATTATACGTTTGCGATCGCAGATGTTTCTCGGAAATGGAGGTTAAAGGTCACGAAACGCGGTGTCAGTGATACTTTTCACCCCTAACGGCAAAAATGAACTCCCTGGCAGGTGCGCTAATCTATGACATCTACCACGTCTTCTTGTAGAAAGTACGCAGTAATACTATAGGGGAAAATGCTAATTTTTTTGAAAAAAATTATTTTCATAAAAAATACGTAATGAAATTAAAGTCAATTGATAGAATAATAGAAATATTTTGTGAAAATATCAAAATATGTAAAATATGTAATATAGTTCCAAATAGGTAACGAAAAAATTAGATATTGTGCTTAGACGGCGACGATTCACCAAGATTATATTTTTGAGAAGGGAATGTAGAAAGACAAAAAAAATACGAAATTACATAAAAATCCGGTCTCTGGTTATATGTACCACAAGAGATTCACAGTTTTATCCATGCCCGAGTAATACTAACTTCTAATCATGTTAGCGATTTCTTGATCTAGTGATAAGACTTTGAAAACTAAATATCTATATTGCCAATCATATTGCACAGCAAACTATAATTTGACTGTGGCCAGGTATATTAATTTATAATTAAAATTTAACTGAAAACGAAGTTAAAAGCTCCTCTCCTTGTGCATAGGAAATACGGTGGAAATAGGAAAGACGGTGGAAATACCAAGGCATAGTCCGCTCGATGAAGGTAGAACAAACTGCGTTCGTGTGGTTCGAGCACAGATAGTCTTATCAGTTATTAATTAAAATTTTAACTTTTACAAAATCGTGATTATTGGGAATTTTTCATCCAGAAGCAAAATATCGAAAACGAAAAAAAACAAGTACAAATGTTAAAAAAATTTACTTCAATTTATCTATGTTTAAAACATCGATATGTTTATAGAATATCGATGTTTTTAAACATTGTCCTCGATGTCCATCTCTGACAACCTTCTGAACAAATGAAATATCATTTAATACATTGTTATATGTTAATATAATAATCAGCTGCTGTATAGACGTTTGTATGAATAAGAATTATGAGACGGGTGTCATTAGGAAAGTTTAATTTCTCTTCTGATTCCGTAAAGTACCGTTATAAAGCAGTTGCGTATGCTATTTTGTCTAAAATCATCATAAAGTGATTACGAAACAAATATTTCGGTGGTTAAATTCGGTATTTTCAGCTGTTTTGATACATTTGACGTCAGTTATACTTAAATGTTTGTTTACTTGTTTACTAATTATATATCTAACAGAATAATTTGCTGCAATTTCTTGAGTTCACGATTTACTGGATACCAAAGAAGAAGGGGCTTCATTAGCTTCACTGCACAGATGTAATTAAAAAAACATACATATCGTTTTTCGGTGAAAATATTTTCTTTTACATGGAAGATGAAGAAAAAATTAACGATATGCAAATAAATAATGAAATTAATTGAACTATTCATTTATAAAAATGAATTTATTGCTAACCATCATTTACTATTTATTTTTTAAGTATCATGATAAATTTATGAACAAACTTTTCAGATAAATATTGTTTTTTTGCTTTCTACATGGTTTATGTGTAATTTATTATTGTTATATAGAGAATTTCAATCTATAAAAATGGATAATAAAAAGAGTATAGCAAATGCAAAAGACATTATAAATTTAGAATTTATTAAGTGAAGTTAAAAACCGTTTCCAACAAAAATGAATCTTGAAAAATACTCAAATCACTCAATTACAACCAGCATCAAGCAAAAAACTAGAGAAAAACCTTTACTAAAAACTGAACAGTTATTGTTTCCCAGTAATCTGTACTCCAGTTCCAACCGCTATTTGCAAGAATAAAAGACTGTTAAAGCTAAAGGAGCCATCACTAGCTCATTACATTTTTTCCGCGATCACTTTCTACGCGAATTATATAACTTTCTTTCCAACTCGATTAAAAAATTCGTACGATTGTAGAAGTAAAACGTCTCCGATTGGTGTGTCGGATCGAATAATTCAAGAAATCGTTTCGTCCCAAACGGGCTTTCTTAACTCGTCCCCCATTCATGTGCCCGCAGGGGACGAGGAGGAGTGCCCGACGGGCTCGCGCTGCATGCCCGTTGCCCTGTGCCCCGGCGCGGCGCAGCCCGCTGGGCCCTACGGGCGAGGGGTGGGCGCGGGCGTGGGGTATGGATGGGTTCCGCGGCGGCGCCACCCCGCGCGCTGCGCCTCCGTGCTGCCCGGCGACCGCGTCTGCTGCTGGTCCCCCTACCAGCCCAGGTTCAGGCCCGCCCGCCAGGCCCCCGCCCCGGCTTCGCCCAGCCAGACAGGTAATAACAATAACAATAGCGACAAAACTGCGATAGCAATAGCAATAACAACAATAGCAATATGGTCAATAGCAATATGGTCAATAGCAATATGGTCAATAGCAGTAACGTCAATAGCAGTAACGTCAATAGCAATAACGTCAATAGCAGTAACGTCAATAGCAATATGGTCAATAGCAATATGGTCAATAGCAATAACGTCAATAGCAATAACGTCAATAGCAATAACGTCAATAGCAATAACGTCAATAGCAATAACGTCAATAGCAATAACATCAATAGCAATAACATCAATAGCAATAACATCAATAGCAATAACATCAATAGCAATATCATCAATAGCAAAACCATCAATAGCAATATCAATAGCAATATTGTTCGAAGAATTCAAGAAGGAAAAGAAGTAATACTGAAGTCTCATTCTTTTGCCGAACCGACACGGAATAATATCTTCTTTAACTCTCTTCACTCAATGTCTTTCTTATCGTCATTTTCTACTGTCATTGTCCAACCAAACCTTGCCTTTACAACTTTCTCCTCTCCTCCTGTACCTCCTCTAGCTCTGATATAATTGTCTACTAGCATGTTACGCTTCTTTCTCTGACGAAAACAAACTGTGATCTCATATTTGAGAGCGTCATTTCCCGTAATGCACTTTTTCTCCATTGCTCTTCGTTCTGATCTGCTATTGTTCATACGTTTTAATTATTTGTTTCTGAATAAACGTCAGTTACGAGACAATTCATCACATTATTTTTGCTTTTACAGGCATAAATCATCTGATTAATTTTAGTTTCTAGAGAAATATTAGAATATTGAAATATTACAAACAATACTAACGTTTCATTAAGAAACAAAATTCCATGGATCTTATTGTACTAAATGATTCACGATAAAAATAAAAATTATCTATTAACGACTGAGAAAGGAAAACATTCGTAGGCCAGGTTAGAGATGAATGTTACACACTTTTACAAGAAAAAATATATTTACTAAAATGGTTTTGATGAACGACGGACGGAAACGAATAATGACGTTTTATTTTTGACGTATTTACGACTTGTATTTGACGTCTTGCTTAATTTCGGCTTAACTGTCATATATTCATTCAACCAATAAACAAGTACAAATACTTTTTTTGAAACGTGATAAAAATGACACGATTACATGATAAAAATTTTGTTCTTGCTTTTTCTGATTCCCTACCGTAATTTCGAAAGACCATTATTAGCCTCTTTAGTTTGAGTATAAATCAAAGAGATCAATATCAAAAAAATTCAGAAAATTGTTGACAGTTCTCTATGAAGTATAACGGTGATAGTGCGCATTTTTATGTGTGCTTTACCATTTCTATTTACAATAACAAACCTCGCAATGAGCCCCAAAATGCCCGCTTTCACGTTTGTTTCTAAAAAATTAACTTCTCTTTCGGCACTTGGTAATGACGTCCAACTCATTAATTATTACAATATTTGGAGTAGGGTCTATGCATTTCATATGTTCTACAGTTTGTGATGCAATCACCAAATTTTCTGATTCGTAGTAACTGAAAGTCGACTTTGGGATTTCCACACGACCTCCAATTGCCAACCATATTACTTTTATTTGTAGTACTTTACACACGTGTCATTAGTAATAACAATAACTACGTACTATTAACTTAGAGTTATCTATTAAATTATTGATACAGTCAGTACATAAAATGAAGTTAGAAAATGAATTTGATCGGTGATCTACAATATCGCTTTTGAAATGCAGCTTGTGAGGTGTTCAGAAACAGCAGGATCCAGCTAAGAAGTCAAGTCTTCAACAACCAAAGAAATCTGGCACTTTTCGTTGTCGGCGGAGAGCAAGCTCAAGAAGCGGAATTTCCGTATATGGTATGTATTATTTTAATACGGTTTTATTTAATAGAATAGCCGAGAAAGCAACAAATATTTTGATTGGCATCCTTATCCCGCCCCCTTACTCAAACTTGGTGCGTACCATCCCGCCTTTCAAATAATGAGACCTCATCTTCAAATTTGGAAACAGTTCATATTGGAATGATGAAGTTGTAGGCTTCCGCGGCCAGAGTCATGTAAATGATCTTGGGTATCCAGGTGACGCCGCGTCGAAGGCTGTGTTGCCGACGTTTCGACCATCTTGTCGTCCGATCACGCGCCGCGCCGCCCGACTTGACCCCCTCACGCAGTTGAGGGGTGGCCTTCCGATTGGCCGGCTGCTCCAGCCAATCACATCGGCCCCCATTGCTATATAATCCCGAGCGCCTACCACACCTGCGCACAACAGCCCTGAGGAAGACCACGACAAGATGGTCGAAACGTCGGCAACACAGCCTTCGATGCGGCGTCACCTGGACAGCCAAGATCATTTATATTGGAATGATGTTGTATTCCAGGTCAAATGCTAAGATTAGTCCAGTAAGTCCAGGTCAAATACTAAGATTAGTACACGCGATTGTCGCGGGGGTGGCGGTGATATTCCACCGATGGATAATGAGGTTCGACGTCTACACGTTTCATGGGGTTATAGAACGATTTTCCTTAGGATGAGTTGAAGTGACAGTTCGCGAAAACAAGTGAACATCACATGTATAGAACGATTTTCCTAAGGATGAGCTAAAGTTACAGTTCACGAAAACAAGTGAACATCACATGTATTTGAGACAAGTATCCCTCCGCCGCGACAGCTGTACAGTCACGCCCCTTCGTAAAGTGCTAATGGCTCCTGTGGAAACAACGAACAGAGTTTGGCTGTAGTATATGCACGTACGCGAGTCTGGTAAATATTTAAATTTTATTTCGTATGTGGAAAATCTCTAAACATGTTCTCACAGTTAGTAAAAGAAAACTGCCATGAATGTAAATAGAAAGTTCTCAATTGCAGCTCGCCACACAACAGCACAAAAGCCGGAATCACGTGCATCGGTACGCATCTGGCAAGTATCGGTTTTAAAATAAACATAATATTTATCCCACAAAACGTAAATTCAATGAAATGTTTATAGAAAAAAAGAATTATTTCAGAAGAGCACATAAAATTGCACTTCGTGATTTCAATTATTTCTCGTGGCGCACTATATTTTTGTCGGACGAGGACATCACAAAAGGAGGCGTCGAAGCCATTTACAAGTTAGCCAACTGCAAACGAACGAATGCTGGAAGGGAGTCTAGTGGGCTCAAGGGCACGAAGACCACAGAACCTTCAGTTATGTTGCCAGCACTAGCTGTCACTTTGGCTCATCCTGAGGAAAATCGCTCTATAAAATGTTTTGTGGGGTTTACCCAACCAGACATCTCCGACTAAGGGAGGGGGTACCGCCCAGCCGGGACAAGCTCTAAGCTCCCGACAAATACGGTAGTGTAGTGCATGTAAGTGTGGGTGTAAAAAAGAGGGTGAGCATACCATAAACTCGAGGTCTGCGACCCGTTTATTAGGGTACTCTCCGGCATTCGCCTGGTGTTGATCGGAGAAACCACAGAAAACTACCGATCAAAGCAGCCGGCCGCTGAAAGTCTCCTCTAGACAGCGGTTGAATTCGACCTAGCTAGTATCTAGTTGGCGTCAAATATTCGCCACTGTGGGGATGCGAATTCTAGGAACTTCCGGTCAGAGGCACTGCACTGACAACAATCGATGCCCTGAGCCACATAAGGCGGTCGAATGATGGAGCACGATAGCAGTATGTGCACAGAGCGCCTATCTTACGGACTTGTAAAATACATCAAACGCGTATTTGATGTCATTTTATATTGTTTCTAGTATGTAATATATACCAACTGCAGCAATTTAAACAAAATTTGTAAAAAGGTAATGTAAAGAGCCCCACGTGGATATTGCAATGATGTGTGGGAAATGTAAGAACTTATTAATTATGTAAAATGTTTCACAAAAATCATTCATATAATAAAGTATTCATTAACAGTGACGTTGCTAATTCCCGTAACGCTCAGACGGGTATATGCCCCCATCTCCCACCAATAAACCCAGTTCGCTGGTGCCGTGCAACTACAGCTATGTGGGATGTTCGCAGGTGGCTATCGGCTACAGGAGAGCTTCCAACACCCCCAGCGCTAACATCGTGTGGGGCTGCGGGGGCAGCCTCATCAGCGACCGCTACGTGCTCACTGCAGCTCACTGCATCACTGACGCCCAAGGGTAATCATAGAACAATTTCTTTTGTAACCTAGTACAAACTATCGTTCAGAGTTCCAAAACTTCTCATCGCTCCATACATTAAAATATAAATACGGTAAAAAGATCATTCCAAGGCACAGTTATGACAAATGTCAATTGAGATTATCATTTCCAAATGTTGATCACAAGTGAGGAAATAAATTGGTGTTAATTCTTCAATGATTTTTATATGAAAAAAGATACTGAAACATTAATAAAGATAACGATACTTGTATTTTTGTTATAAGACATTAATAAAATTAACCAAGAACATACCTATTCACCAAATTAATTTACATCTAGTAATTAGAATAAAACACAAAATTAGTATAAGTTCTAATTTATATTTCGGTTTCGATTTTAATCAAATGCGTACACAAAGTTTTGCAAATCAAGGCAATCAACAATTCCATATGGAGAATAGACCAACCTCCTTTTCCTCGGATATTCTCCTATCTTCTAATAACTTCGGAGACAATACATGTTTATGTGGATTTCGAGGGCACTACACATCACGAAAGTGTAAAACAGAATTTTATCAACAAAATACTATGTTAAATTGTATCCTTTAGGTAATGTATAAATCAAATGGTTATTATTTGAATTAGTTATATTAATGTATTCAATACATTGAAAGATTCTATCTGTAATCGAACAAGGATAAAATAAATTTTAAATTTTTTTATAAAATTCTCAATATTTTGATATTCATAATTTATTTAATTATTCAAATAAACAATTATTAATATTTTTAATTGATTAACCGTTCACAAAAGATGAAAAACTTATTAAAAAGCAATTTACATTTTTTCCTACTTACATTTTGATTTTTTGTTTACAGATTTAACCTACGTCCAGTGGCTCTTCGAATGGGGGTGAACAACTTGACCCAAGGGCCCCAACTCCCGGCTGACTATTCTGTTGAGAACGTAACGCTACACCCCCGCCACCGCGGGGACCTCAAATACTTCGACCTGGCACTTCTGCGCACTGACCGGCCCGTCTCCTTCAACGCCGGACAGCGCCCCGTATGCCTGGAGACTCCAGACACTCGCATCGACGCCCAAACTCGCCTAGTGGCTGCGGGCTGGGGGGCCGTAGATCCGAAGGTGAGCCTATTTCACCTCCATGAATAGTTAATGGTTGTTGATTTTTTTTCTTTCTAGGGCATTTATCCAGCCAACAGCCGGTTTCCCTTTACGTCCCGATGGGACGCATATTCGAACATACACTAGACCAACACACTTGCGGGCTCCTCTGATCTGGTGTCAGCAGAATGCGAGTCCCTTCGCGACAACACATCGAAAGACAAGCGACAAACAACCATGCTCAAGGCGGGACTCGAACCCGTGGCCCTTCGGACCGAAGCGCTGAGTCGTTACTCGCTCTTAGCCACCTCTGCCATCCAGGTCGACATGGTTTTTGATCACTTAATTAAAAACCCCTAATTTGACAACATTTCGGTACTTTATTGTTCCCTCGGCAGGGCTATGGGATATATAATTTCACAGTTAAATACAAGTAAGTTACCAAGTTGGATATAATACATAAAGAACAAACGAACAACAGAATGATGCACATAGATAGTATAAACGAAAAAGAGTCACCAGAATTAATAGTGCTCTAATATGGGAGGAATATAAATGACCTTTTAATTGAGAGACTGGGAAGTAAATCTACGAGGCGTTAGTCGAGTCGATTAACTAACCACACGATTAAAATCACTTACAAGGGAATGCCGTGATGTGACATGTCAAAACTTGCCCAAATACTTCTTTTCATTGAAAGCACATGCTCTACGGATCTCACGATCAAAATTTTGGGCGTCTCTACACACATTGTAAGACAATTAAAAAGGACCAGGACAAAGGTCCTGACCATGCGAATAAACCACATGCTTTCACCGGTGTAAAAATGACAAATCAACAACGACTGATCGTCAACATTTTGAGAAGTGGTTTTAGCTTTTATTATTTTTGGAGGGCTGTTTCTTATTTTCACTTCACTATCAGCACTTTTATCATCAATGTCCGAGGTTTCTAGTTACTATCTGGGAATTCATACTAGCTATCAGATTGTTTGTTAGTCGGTTCTGTAATCAAGTTTATAGTATATAACAGTCTCTTTAATCTAACTGGGTTAAAGGAATGGTCAATGTCTATTGAGTTTCCTTTTGCAGTAACTTGCGATGCTTGCGGCCGACTCAAAAGCAAGAGTTCTGGTTAATGGAGGCCGCTATCCACGGCAAGGTTAAGGCTAGCATATTCGTTCACCTTGTCACTTTGTGGAATAAGAGTTTCAACAGCTTTGGGAGAAATATTATTAAAATTATCAAGAATCTCTTTAGTTGATTCTGTGATTTCTACTTCCATATGAAGTGGTATGGCATTATTTAATTGGAATGTACATGGATTTCGGCAGTTTTTAGTAATGTGGTCTTGATTTTTACACAAAAAGCAAATAGGAACATGAGGGGTTACAAAGTAATATATCCAAGGCACATTATCTTGAACATTTGAAATGATTGGGATAATTTATGTTCATCATCCAGTAAAACAAATCTTTTGCGGGAAAAACTGAGCATGTGGCTCAAGTTGGGGTTATTAAATCCCGCAGAAAAGAAGGTAAATGGTAATACAGTTCTAACACCGAATATTAATATTTTTTTTCTTATATCACTTGATGCGGGATACTTGGACCAAACATTTGTATAGAATAATTCTTTTGTTCCTAGAAATTAATGATCATATTGCGAAAACTTGATTATACATAACGATGCTCTTATAATTTTAGACTAGATAGCCGCGATTTCCTTGCTCAATACACGCACACAGAACGATATACTCGAAGCAAACAATTCGAGAGGGGTGAACTTAAGTAGATAATTTTTCAATAAAGTCTACAATGTGCTCTGTAATTACCAAGTCTCTGATAATGAATTTTCTTTCTTGGGAAATAGAGATTGCCTAGAAATGTTAGCGTAATGAAAATTAGTCTTACCGTTCTGGTCTCCTGTTGTTTGATGAACTTGAGAGAGCTCCATGTTGGTAAGAAAGAAAACTTTCCACTTAGTTGAACAGAATATCACTTCACTTCATTACAACTCCACTTCTACCACGTTTCACACGAGATTTTACCTCTACCGAGTCAGGGACCGCACGCACAACATGATTTTGCCATGAGCGGACGGAGCTCCTAGCCACGACGACGGTTCGAGCGTAACTGAAGAAGGAAAAGATGAAATAGCTTATGTATTGTTTCGTGAATAGAAACAAATTAAGGATGTAGGAGAATCGATGAAAAATGTTAATTATTTGTCTCATTGTACTAGTAATGCGTGAATACACCTTATATTTGATTGATTGATTGATTTTTTCATGTTTCCGGGCGCGTCAACTGTTCTGCTCATTAGTCCCGTTAGTGTAGTGCATGTTTTTACTGTGTGCCGACATGGGCTACCGTGCCTACCGTGGGCTACTGGGGTTTCCTCCTAACTAAGACTTTTCCACCAGCGGGGCACTGCCCCAGCCGGGACAAGCTCTAAGCTCCCAACCGGTTTCCCGGGATATGTGGTAGGGTAGTGCATGTTAGTGTAAGTATGTGTGTAAGGGGAGAGGATAGGACAAGGAAAGGGAAGGACAGATCACGCGCGGTCCGTGGCCCGTTTGATAGGGTACTGCTCCGGCATTCGCCGGTGTTGATCGGAGAAACCACGGAAAACTACCGATCAGAGCAGCCGGCCGCTAGAATTCTCCTCCAGAAAGCGACTGAATTCGACCTAGCTGAAAAGCTAGTGTCGAAAATCTTGCCGCGGTCAGGACTGGAACCTAGGACCTCCCGGTCAGAGGCGCTGCAATTACATCAGTTGATGAACTGAGCTGCTGCTCCCGGTAATATACCTTATATAATGTGTTAATGTTTTTCAGAATTATTGGTTTTTAGATTCGTTAAAATGAGACAGTTTTTCAACGATTTATGAAATGTTATCAGGAATAGTCACTTTTATCGTTTTCATTCGCATGGATATCGTTTTTACATAGATACCACTTTTAACCACAATGAAACTAAATTGTTTAGCCGTCTCGATGGGAAGAGGTTAAATGAGTGTTTAATAAAAGAAGTCAAATAAAACGAAATAAAGGGTGTAGCCGAATAGGCGGTGAAAAGTGACCCCAAACCAAATCGATAATCGCGATGCTCATATAAAGAGAATACAAAATGACTGATTCACAAAAATAGCTTCCAGGGCAATCTGTTGCAGAAATACAATGAGAAACTTGTTTTGCATGTTTAATTTTTTCTCAGCTTCTATTGTGTGTATCAGGCTAAAAAAACAAAGACGGGGAAACAGTTTAATTTGAAAGTATTTTTGTCAACGAATTTTGATGCCAAATTCATAGAAAAAATATTTTTTGAAATTATTTTCGACATGATAACGTTGAGTACTGTCTCAATATTTTCCCTTACAATATTAAACATTCTATAACAATATTTTTTCAGATTTTTAAACAATTGCGCGGTAGTAAAAAAATTAAAACCAATTTTTGTCAGTTTTAAAATTTGAAATTTGCACCAGAATGTGATTTTCAAAAAGAGTTTAATCGATATTTAACCACAGATTTAAACACGACATATGAGCTCGAAATATTATAGCTATTTCATCGATTATGTATCATACTCAATCGGAATATCCTCGGTGAAAAGCATGGTGGAAATACATGGAAAGAGATGGGTAGCCTCTTCTGCACCCAACTTCAACCAATGAGCTTCTAGCACCAGTGTTCGTCATAATATTAGCGTGAATTCTAAATGCCAAAATTATCACAGTTATAAGTAATTGAAACAGACACAGATAAGCATTTTTTAAATATTACATCTTTTATTGCAATTGCACGTGTTATATTTGATCGTTCACCGTTGAAAATTGTCCATTTATGCCACTTAAAAATGTTTGTAAACACTTTTGAAACCTAACATGAAACCTAACGGCCGACGTCTGGTCTCGCTTTTCATACAAAGTGGTCACATGATTAGTGACCGAAACTGTTGCTGTGCAGAACGAGCAAAAATCGGTGCACCGGAGGAGCCCACCCATCTCTTTCCACCATGGGAATATCGGGAGAGAAACGATATTGTCAACGTGCGAACGGAATTGAAACCCTCAAATGCTGTTTCCACATAGCTGCGATCATTTAAACACACATTTATAACACGCTAGTTACTTCGCGAAAATTGTTAAACAGGTATTTTTAAATTGAAATGTTGAAAAAAGATAGGAATGTAGAGTAGAATGTTGAATGCGTGATCCCAGTTATTGAAAAAAGTGACAATGATTCATTGTTTGTAATTGTCTAATTGTCAATGATTAATAAATCTAAAACTAAGTAATTCGATTAATATTGTAAATATAAAAGATTAATATATCTTGAACCGAGTAATTCGATTTATATTAGAAACAATACATAAATATAAAAACAAAAGGAGTTTCATAATTTTATGTCGATAATATACTTCCCACATAAAACAAACATGTGTCAAAAAGTAAATCATCTCATAACAAGACATTTCAAAATTTTAATATAATCTCTTTAAACATTGGTGAAACAAGTCCCCCCCCCAGCATATTTTGGCGCGAATTTCACATGTTTCAACTGAAAAAATTGGTTTTAATTTGTTTTCAGTACCGTCCACATTGCTTAAAAGTCTGAAAAAATAAATGTTATAAAATGTTATAGTATAAAATGTTAAAATACAAGTATACAGAGTCATATGCGTAGTTGATAGAAAGTTGAATGATGCAGAAAATCGATTTCCAGATTTCAACGAAAATACAGGTTTTGGAGATCACTGATAACGAAATTTTTTTTAAATATCCGCTTCAAATAAATTTGTACGAAGTTTCTCAAACAATCAAAAGTTTTGGCTGAAAAATAACTTCAAAATGCGCATTTTCAAAAAATTCTGAAAAGACATTACTGGAAAAGTTTCTTAATTTTCCAATAAAAATTGTGCCTATTGTGGCATACCAGACTGTCACACAATATTTTGATGGGAATTGGGGACAAGAATGTATTAAACTCTTCGTAAAAAGTGTAAACGTTGAGGGCATAGGCATGCAGGCAGGGCGTTCCTTAGCAACCAGGGAAGCAGAAGTAAATAAACATAGCGCGACAAGTAACGGACAGAAGATAGTGATATATTAGGGCATGTAGGATTGATGGTAAACTAGTAATGGGGTATGACGTAGAACGAAACTGGAGATTGTTTTGTAAAACAAGAGACAAGAAGGTATGAAAGTTACCGAGGGTTGAACTTTTTGTAATATGAGAGATGAGCTTTAGACCGCGTACCGTGCGTATCGTACTGCAGAGGTCATTATAAATGATAGATGCGGCACTTGGTGGAATTTTGCGGTAAATAATTGAGCAGTGAGGACTTATATTTTATGTGCGTAATTCTATTTGGAACTTTGAATAATTCTGGCACCAGGAGTAGTAAGTGAAACAATTAATAAGTTGAGGAGGGCATTGACCCGGCAGCGGACCGAGAATAAGATACAAGAAAGAAGTTTGGTCGGAGCGGTGGATTCTTCCTGGCCTCATCGTCCAAGAGCGCATACATATCTAAATTAGTAAGAATAATAGCGCTATAGACAATGTTTACTACCGGTCATGACCATGGTGACGTTTTATATTAAATGGATTAATCGATGAATAAACTTACAACGTTCTCATTCTGAAAAAAAAGCTGATTATTTCTTTAGCATCTTGTGCTAGTTTAATAATTTCTTTCCAGGAACAAATTTCAGATTCCTCGCTTCTTCCATATGGAGAGCGGATCGAATGATCGTTTGCTAGGAAGAAAGTAAGTACCGGCGACGATTATTTTCGTAAGAACCCAACCGGCAGAGCTAGTAGGATAATTATTTCCCTTTAGATGTGTTTGCGGGAAATTTAAAATCGCAACCCTTTCTTGGCGTCCTTTTGGGCGCCAGGAATATGATATAAATTCGGAAACCGGTTGCAGAAATAATTTAACAGAAACGGAGAGCGTCTCACTATAAAATTATATTTTATTTTCTGTAATGTTCTTAAAGTCGTATTTTAATTCTACAATTAGGTACTTCAAAAACTGAGAACATGTGGTAAAATATATCCTAATCGTCAATAGATGGTAGCTGAGAAGACGATGATACAAAACCAAAAAGATGGTCATAATGAATAATAAGGAAATAAACTATTATGAGAAAGTCTGTGCTATTCTGTAGCACCAATTGTTTTTATCTTCGTACATATGTTTTTTAAGTTTATTTATGCATGGAACTTATTAATGTAGCAAATTCATTTTCTTTATTTATCAAATGTATTTATTTATCAAATTTATGTATACCTGTGAAAAATGTGTAAATGATTTGAGAGCTAGTTTGTGTCTGTATAAATTGAAATTTCCAGAAGCAGTGCAAGGTGCCGTCTCAGTATTTGCTCGAAGATAGTCAATGACCCACAAGCTGCTTACTATATTTGTTGCAGATAGAAATAAAATTTCATTTAATCATTTGCCCTAAGTATAAAATAAATATGTTCAAGATGCACGAATGTAAAAGTTTCATTTAAAATATTTTAGTTCTTCAATCATTGTTTTAAATTATATGAATGGTATGAACTATTTCCAATTTAAAAAAATTATCTTAACTATGATTAGGAAATGTACCTATTGAGTTGGAGGTTTTGAGTAACTGCGAGTGTGCGGATCTATCATTCACAGTTAGACCCCATTACGTGCGCCGATCGACACATACGAGGTGTCATTTGAATCGCCTCGGTCAGCTGGTGTAGAACTGATGATTTGCTTTTCTGATCCGGCCAAAATATTTAAAGGAGCCATTTACATAATTCATGGTATTGACCATTCCTGATTAATAGGGGGTGGATTTTAATGAAATGCATTTTTTTCTTTTCACTTTAGAACAATTCCGTTTGGTATAGAAATTCATTTTATGTTATAACAAAAAGAAAGACCTTATAAATCATAATTTTGCATTTTTTGTCGATTTCGACTATGTTAGTTTTTACCTTTTTCCAACATTTTTCGTGCATTTTTGCTGATTTAATCGATTTTAACGTCATTTTAGATGGTACTTGCTTCAAGTAATATTTACGAGATGAAACAAATGTTCTTCACGGAATTATTCAACGGCATATTTGATTTGTTCGCTCAGAAATTGTTTTGACAACCGTAATATGTAATTCTTGTGACATATATCAGCGTCATTGCCGGTTTGGCTGATTTCGGGATACCTAAAGACACAGATTTTCTGGTTAAAGACAGTCCTAACCAAAAGTTTGCAAGCTGGATGCACGAATGCAAGAAGCCGTGATTACTTCAGTATCGTATCCAACATCTTGAGTTGTTTATCTAAACTGGTTTCGGTAAGATATTTTACGTGATTTTTCTTTGGTTTTAGGGCATTTTTAAAGCATTTTATTGATAATTTCTTACTATTTTTTAGGTAATCAAAATCCACCCTTCAGTGATTAATGATGGACCCGAACACTTTTGTTCCCCACTATATTTGATTAGGTAAAGGTTAGATAGTTTACGCGTAATTTTGCGCGAAAACGCGAGGGAGAAAGCACATGCTGTTTTAGCACCACTAGTTTCAGAAACGCCGACCACGATTGCCGAGGTGGCTAAGAGCGAGTACCGACTCAGCGCTTCGGTCCGAAGAGTCGCGAATTCGAGTCCCGCCTTGGGCGTGGTTGTTTGTCCCTTGACTTTGTATGTGCTGTCGCGGAGGGCCTCGCGTTCTGCTGACCCTAGATCAGAGGAGCCCGCAAGTGTCTTGGTCTAGTGTAGGGTTGAATACACGTCCCATGGGGACATAAAGGGTAACTGGCTGTTGACTGGATAAAAAACTAGAGAAAAGACAAAGTTTCAGACACGCACTGTGACGGGTGTAATTTGTTCCCGCAGGGACCGAGCGCAGCGACAGCCTGAAGAAGGCTGACTTGCGAGTGGTGGAGCTGGAGCAGTGCAGGGCCTTCATCCAGCAGCGACGGGACCTCCCGCGTGGCCTCGACGAGACCTTGATCTGCGCCGCGGAGCCCCAGCGGCAGGCCGACACTTGCACGGTACGTGGCATTAGCAGCACGGCGCACGCACAAACGGTTGTCACACCCAAAGGCTTGGCACATGTTTCACTATGTATGTCGATCCACTGAACCGGTAGCGGTAGCTCAGTGCATCGACTGATGTCACTGCAGCGCCTCTAACCGGGAGGTCCTAGGTTACACTCCCCACGGCGGCAAGAGTTTTGACACTAGCTTTTCAGCTAGGTCGAATACAGTCGCTGTCTGGAGGTGAATTCTAGCGGCCGGCTGCTCTGATCGGTAGTTTTCCGTGGTTTCTCCTATCAACACCATGCGAATGCCGGAGCAGTACCCTACCAAACGGGCCACGGACCGCGCGCGATCTATCCTCCCTCTTCCTTGTCCTATCCTCTCCTCTTACACACACACACTTACACTAACATGCACTACACTAACACATATTCCGGGAGAACGGTCGGGAGCTTAGAGCTTGTCCCGACTGGGGCGGTGCCCCGCTGGTGGGAGAGTCCAAGTTAGGGGGAACCCCACTAGCCGACGGTAGGTCGGCGCCGGATCTCGCCATCCAGCGGAGGAAGATCACCGCCATCTCCCGAGAAACAAAATGCACTACACTAACGGGACTAATGGCCAAAGCAGTTGACGAGCCCGGAAACACGAAAAAAACAAACCAAACCAATTACTCATATGGCAGGATCTGGCGCCGACCTGCAGGTTGGTTTGCGTATTTTCCCGAATTTAATATCTCCCTCCAGCGAGACACCGCTCCCACCCGGGCAAGCTCTACGCTCCCTACTAGTCTCTCGATATGTAGTGCATGTAAGTGTGAGTGTGTGAGTGTGAGGGTAGCACAAGGAACGGCAAGGAAAGATCGCACTGTCTGTGGCCCGTTTGTTAGGGTACTGTCGAGCATTCGCCTGGCGTTGATCGGAGAAACCATGGAAAAATACCGATCAGAGCAGCCGGCCGCTAGAATTTTCTTCCAGAGAACGGCTGAAGCCGACCCAGCTTCACCCGAAAATACTTTGACCCTAGAATCTCCTGGTCAGAGGCCCTGCAGTGACATTTATTGATCCCCTTAGATACGTAAGTCTATACCAGCAACTTCAGTTTGCGACTTAATTTTTTCGCGATGGACAGTCGTAATTTTAAGGCTCAGATATGTGTGCTTTATGTATTTATTTTACGTCAAAAAACAGTTGAAATGGCGTATGACGTGCTACGGGGAGAAGTGAATTCTGTGCACATTTTCAAAATTCCTACAGTGAGTCATATACTACATAAATTTTGAAAAAAAGCTCTCATGTAATAAAATATATTTTCAAGGATAAATAAGCAATAAATTTTGGGCTCTTATCCATGATGCCCTTCGTCAAGGAATAATACTTCCTGCCGCAACAACATAATTTGAATATCCATATTTCCCAATGTATTCTAGAAGACGTGCACAGATAATGAAGTTACATTTATTTATAAGGCCCTGTTAGATCTCTGTGGTGCGAGGTGACTCCCACCTGCTAAAGAACGTGTGCCTATCGCTAATTTGCAAGTCTCGCACAGAGCAGTATAACGCGCCCCAACATTTTCCATCGCGTCTTGCAACACGAAATATTTGTGATTGTAATTGTTCATTAACCCTAAATTGTCTTCCAAGCGTAATGTTTTCTTGTGTGAGTGTGCCTGTTCGTGTGTGGGTGCTTGGTGAGACTTAACAGTAGATTATAAAGACGTGTGTCAGACGTGTTCGTGTGTCAGACGTGTTCGTGTGGTAGACGACGCAACTAGAGCCGAAAGCTTCTCCCACACCTTCCCCTCACTCCCTGTTTCTGAAACTCTAGGTACCTTCATTGTGTGTCTAGCCAGTAAAATACACGTAACCTTGAGCGCGTTACTATTTCCGGTGAATGTCATCCAGTAGACAACGCCTTTTGTAATTACGTCCCTTTTATGACGCTATATTACCTAATATTGCGAAAAATTAATACAAAAATGAATAATGAATACCTTGTCTTTTAGCATTTAAGTGTTGTTCTGAACATTTAGTAATCATAATGAGACGACGCTGATCATAACAAAGGACGCATGACGAAGTACTGCTGCTGAGGCTTGTCAAAAGCCATGTGTGAGCAGCACCAAGCACGTGTGTGCTGTGAGAGTCCAGTTATTTAGGTGTATCTATAAAAACATTTAAAAAATATTTTGTAACTCTTATCATACATGTTCAATGCTTTAAATTTAATGTTTCATTTCAAAAATGAGTTTTTCTTTAATTTTATCCAACGTAGTTTGTCAGACTACGCCTTTGTAATGACCTTTGTATTAGCCTTTGTAAAACAGGTCGCTTTTGTGATCTAGGGTTAACCGTTTTTTTATCAACTGTTTATTCACAATTTGTTCTTTACATTAACATTTGGTGAATTATTTAGAAATAAAAATAACATAAGTGAAGAGTTGTCCTTTGACAGCACTTCTCAGATATTTTTTTTAATATCATCCAGCTATTACATTTTTCAATGACCATTGCAATTACATGTCATCTTTTTATGTTTTATTTATATCTATGACTGAGATCTAGAGGGTCGTTTCAATCTTCTGAGGTCTTAACTGTTGTCCAGGATATTCACTGCAAGGTAATTTGGATGGTTTTCAAGTCCTTTTTCGTATTTTTTATATATTCTGTAATGGTCAGATGGATAGTTGGAATTTCAAATCAAAATGTAATGTATTGTTAGATACATACCATGGTGCATTTGTTATGTATCGTAGAACTTTCACTGAAATCTTTGCAGAATTTCAATATTCGAAGCCTAGCTGTTCCCGAGAGATGTATCCCTAAGTCCAAACTGGTTTTAATATTGCCTTGTAAACAAGTAATTTATTACAGAGAGAGCGAAAGAGAGCAAGAGAGAGCGGGAGCGAGAGAGAGAGCGAGAGAGCAAGAGAGCAAGAGCAAGAGAGGCGAGAGAGAGCAAGAGAGCGAGAGAGAGAAGAGAGAGAGAGAGAGAGCGAAGAGAGCAAGAGAGAGGGAGAGAGAGAGAGCGAGAGAGCGAGGAGAGAGCGCGAGAGAGCAGGAGCGAGAGAGCGGGAGCGAGAGAGAGAGAGAAGAGAGAGCAAGAGAGAGCGAGAGAGAGTGAGAGAAAGCGAGAGAGAGCGAGAGAGAGTGAGAGAAAGCGAGAGAGAGCGAGAGAGAGAGAGGCGATTTTCTGCCATCATCCAATAGTGTTTTTTAGTTTTAGGTCCATTTCCTTTCATTTTTTTTTTACGATGAGGGCTCTCCAAGTTAATCTTCGTTCAAGGTGCAGACCAAGATATTTTACTACTTTAGATTGTGGTAATTGTTTGTCGTTCATTTTTACGTGGAGACAAGAATTTTTCCTTATGGCGAAGATTATGTGAGAAGGTTTGGTTTCCTGTGGTTTAATTCTCCATTTCTTAAACCACTCGGAAGTTTCATTCAAAATATTTTCCAGGATGTTGGATGCTTCAACAGGATCGTTGCTGGTAACCAGTACTGCTGTGTCGTCTGCACAGGTTGCGGTTGTGATGCCGTCGTGTTGTGGTAGTAGGGTTAACCGTGTGTTTGTGTGTTTAGGGCGACTCCGGAGGCCCGCTCGTAGCCCGAGGGCCGCAGGGCGACGTGCTGGTGGGCGTGACGAGCTTCGGCGGGTCGCCGTGTGCCGGGGAGACCCCAGGCGTGTACGCGCGCGTCAAGTCGGAACTCGCGTGGATAGAGAGCATCGTCTGGAGCTGAACAACGACCGTCAACGTTACTGCCATGTGAAAACTTCAGATTTTATCAACCATCAAACTTTTTTTTATGGACAAAAATCCATTGAGTGTTTCATTTCCATGTTTCTGTTTCGTTCATATGTGTTGATCTTTATGTGTTAACGTATTCTCTATTTATTATTGTAATAATTCAGTATTTTGTAAAATAAATGCATCATTTTTTCTTCACATATATCAGACCTAATACCCGGCCCCCGTAACCTCAAGTCGATGCTTGTTCCGTTCTGGGTGCAGGAAGCTAATTCCGCAATTACACACATTTATCCCAGATGAACCAGGGAATTTCTAAAGATCTGAGATGATACGCAGAACTGATACACCAGGGACTAGGAAAGTCTCCCATACTAAGAATACTGAAAACAACCACCCCTTACGGAGGAATAGAACCCACAGCCTTTGCGCTCACCTACTTGGAGGTTTCTGCTACGAAACTCTGCGCTACGAAGCCGGCTGACTTATTTGTAACTGTTATAAATTGAGGGTAGATTCTGATCACCTAAAAATCCCCAAAAAGATTAATAAATTCTCTTAAAATGTTTTTAAAATGTCCTAAAAACAAAGAAAAATTGTGAACAAAATTTGATCAAAATCACTTTAGATGAAAAACTTAAGCTGGTGGATATGTTGCTGATGCAATTGAGGCGTGTCCCTTTCGTTCAAGTGAACACAGCTTGCAAACTATTGGTTTGGAATGTTTTTACCAGAAAATCTCGGTCTTCAGTTATCCCATTTGGCAAACCGACAATGACGCTTATAGGCGTCACAAGAAACTTAGATTACATACTCACAACGGCTGGCATAATTTCTGAGAAAATAAATAGGCTACTCAGAAATTCTGCGGAGAACATTTATTGCATTTAGTAAATCTTATTTGAATCAAGTACAATTTAAATGATATAAAATCGATGAAATAATTGAAAATTCCTTAACATTACGGAAAAAGGTAAGATATTACTTATTAGCCGAAATTGAAGAAGAATGCAAAAATTCCTATACAATGGGTCATTTCGTTTTTTATAATACAAAATTAATGTCAATACTTAAAGGCATTGTTCTAGAGTGAAAAAAGGTATTTCATGAAAATTCGCACCCACTTATACACAATATTAGTTTTTAATGTGTGTCCTTGATATTCCTATTTTCCTTTTTTTGTCTATCATGAAAATAAATTTAAAATGTTCCTGAATGTCCTCAACGATTTGGTATCTAATAGTATTTAATAGTTTCCGTAAAACAATAAGCGATCACGACTCTCCCTAGCTGTGCTACGTATGAAACACCAACGCGCGACTATCTATCTTCAGCCATTTATCGAAAATTCCTATCTACGGAGCTATCCTAATATTGATATCCCCTTGAAACACGGTGCCTATTTCAATTCAAATGTATAACTATACTAATAAAATTTACAATGACAATTCAATTTGCACAATACCAAACAATCAGACTAATCATAAGTTCCCGCCTCACTATCATTTAAATAATGTCTCAGGCTATGCTGAAAAATTATTTGCACCTCACCAATTGCTTACGTGCATTCACTTGAATATCTTTCGAAAGAGTGATTCCTTGCGCTCTCCCATAATATCACGGCTATCAACACCTTTTGCATGTAATGTGTTCGCGGCCGTGTTTCCCCATCTGAGCAGCGCTAAGACGCCAAACATAGATTACTTCACTTTCTTTATTGGTTGCCTTAACGATGTATATTCTTTGATTTCCGAGCTCGCGTACAATTCCATTATTACTAACGCTGGATGCCGATTTTAGAATTCAATTTAAACCTGGGATTCTTAGCTTATCACTGACGGGAAGAGAAAAAGATGGTGCTGAAGAAGGCTGTAGCAACGGAAATAGTGACAGTGAAGGTGGTAGCGAAATAATAAGTGGCTTAAAGTGTTACTGCCCAAGGTGTTCAAATGAAGACAATATACACATAAAATAAGCCACACTTTGACCACGCACAAAATATTAACATTTACTAAAAACGAGAGAATTTCTGTCGCATATGAAGCAAAGCATTCTTCTCCAGTCCGTCATTTATCCAACGCAATCAAGACGTGATCCTTCATCATTTTCATTTAATTGGTTCAAAAACTTCACGCTGATGGCGAGGATAGTGTGAACGAGGCCAGTCTGGGTCACCGGCCAGGAAAAGGCTGGGAAGCGTCGCTAATGGGTCGCACAGGCAGGAGCATGAACCAAAGGCTCGAGGGGGCCGGGGGGGGCGTGGGGAGGGGACGGAAAAACGAAGGAGCCCCGATCGGTGGAGGGAGATTGTGGGAGAGGAGAGGAGTCAGAGTATGAAGGCAAGAGGGGCCCAGGCAGCTGTGGAGTAAAGCATGAACAAAGGCATGGGAAGGAACAGGGAATGATCGGAAAGCAGTGCGTGCACCGACAGTAGTGACCGACAGTAGTGACCGCCAGTAGTGACCGCCAGTAGTGACCGCCAGAGTGACCGCCATGGATGCCAGGTGACGGCCAGTAGTGACCGCCTGTAGTGACCGACAGTAGGACCGACAGTAGTGACTGACAGTAGGACCGCCAGTAGTGACCGCCAGAGTGACGCCAGTGACCGCCAGTAGTGACCGCCAGAGTGACCGCCAGTAGTGACGCCTGTGTGACCGCCAGTAGTGACCGACAGTAGGACTGCCAGGGACCGCCAGTAGTGACCGCCAGTAGTACGCCAGAGTGACCGCCAGTAGTGACCGCCAGTAGTGACCGCCAGTAGTGACCGCCAGTAGTGACCGCCAGTAGTGACCGCCTGTAGTGACCGACAGTAGTGACCGACAGTAGTGACCGACAGTAGTGACCGACAGTAGTGACCGACAGTAGTGACCGACAGTAGTGACCGACAGTAGTGACCGACAGTAGTCAGTAGTGACCGCAGTAGTGACCGCCGTAGTGACCGCCAGTAGTGACCGCCAGTAGTGACCGCAGTAGTGACCGACAGTAGTGACCGACAGTAGTGACCGACAGTAGTGACCGACAGTAGTGAGTGTGTGTGCGAGTAGACTGAGCGATGGATGCAAGGGCGGAGAAGGAACGGAGTAAAGAAAAGAAAGCCAGGATGTGCAGAGGAGGGCCAGGAGCTGGCTCGAGGAAGGCGTGAACGTGTGTGGGCGTGGCGTAGATGGCGTTGACGCGGTTAGATGATTTGGGGTGGACGGGGGGGGCGAAAAGTCGGGTGAAGGCGTGGGCTGAAAAGGGCGTGGGTGGAAAGCGTGGGCTGAGGAGGACATGGTCTGAGGAGGGCGTAGGCTGAGGAGAGCGTTGGCTAAGGCGAGCGTGTACAGAGGAGAGCGTGGGCTGAGGAGGGCGTGGGCTGAGGAGGGTGGGCTGAAAGGGCGTGGCTGAGGAGGGCGTTGGCTGAGGAGGGCGTGTACAGAGGAGAGTGTGGGCTGAGGAGGGCTGGGCTGAGGAGGGGTTGGGCTGAAAAGGTCGTGGTCTGAGGAGGGCGTGGGCTGAGGGCGGCTTGGGCGGAGGAAGCCCCGGAGGACAAGAGCGTGGCGGGAGAGAACGTGAGTGGAGTAGAGTGTGGGCTGGGAAGGAGGGGCAGGAGAGCGTGGATGGAATAGCGCGGGGGGTGGGCTGGGGTGGGCGTGGGGGGCAGCGGTGGCGGAGCCGGGGGAATGAACACGCGTGCGTTTGCGTGCGACGTGCGCAAAAATATTTTGCCGCGTAACGTATGCACGGCGGCATTTGCCGGCCGAAATAAAAAAAGAGAAGGGGTCGCGCTGTGAGAGGCGGGGGGGGGGCGGAGAGCGCAGATTCGACGGCAACTGAAGAGGAAAATAAGCGCGGGGGGGTGCAGGAAGAAGGAATCTTCGTGAGAGAGGCACATACTCGGGAGAAGGAACAATGGGGGCAGAAAGGTTTAGGGAGACTCTGGTTGCATATGGAAAAAAATTAAAATTACAATTGAGGATGTGAAGTGGCCGAGGGCAGTTTTCAAGCAGATCAGCGACATATAGAATAGAATGAACCGTAATTGATCAAATG
The DNA here is from genome assembly GCA_964035755.1 of Teleogryllus oceanicus. Classification (NCBI taxonomy): domain Eukaryota; kingdom Metazoa; phylum Arthropoda; class Insecta; order Orthoptera; family Gryllidae; genus Teleogryllus; species Teleogryllus oceanicus. The sequence continues at coordinate 226,363,464 of CAXIVR010000002.1, read as the reverse complement.
AATTATATTATAGTGAATGAAAAATGAACCATAATATAGAAAGTCTCATTATTCGTATGAGATATAATAATTAAGATACTGTCTAAAAAGAGTACATTGTTAGATAAATGAGTTTTCGTATTGTCAATAAAAGCACCAAAGACTAAATTAAAAAGGAATTAATTTTTTTAACGAAAAGCATATCTGGGTGTTAAGTTCTTCTGAGCCAAGTATATGTATTTTCGTGATAAATCGAAACTTTTTGGTCAATCCATTAAATATTTACTAAGTAAATATCTTCATAAGGCTATTCATAAAAGAAATGAGGGGGAATCTAGAATGTTTTCATTCGTTTGTGCAAAAATTGCACTGATTGATGGATTATTTTGCGTTTCCTTCGACCCGTTTACTGCCTTGGTCTCTAGTACCTTAAGTAAGTTGCATGTAGTATCTCAGATGGTGGCTGTACACCTCCTTCACTGGGACCGGTAGCGGTAGCTCAGAGCATCAACTGATGTCACTGCAGAGCCTCTGACCGGGAGGTCCTAGGTTACACTCCCCTCGGCGGCAGGATTTTCGACACTAGCTTTTCAGCTAGGTCGAATTCAGTCGCTCTCTAGAGGAGAATTATAGCGGCCCGCTGCTCTGATCGGAAGTTTTCTGTGGTTTCTCCGATCAACACTAGGCGAATGCCGGAGCAGTACCCTACCCAACGGGCCACGGACCGCGCGCGATCTTTCCTTCCTCTTCCTTCTCCTATCCTCTCCCCTTACACACCCACTCTCACACTAACATGCATTACACTTCCACATATTCCGTGAGATCGGCCGGGAGCTTAGAGCTCGTCCCGACTGGAGCGGAGCCCCGCTGGTGGGAGAGGCCTAGTTAGGGGGAAACCCCGCTAGCCGACGGTAGGTCGGCGCCGGATGTCGCCATCCGACGGGGGAAGTTCCCCGTCATCTCCCGAGAAAAAACATGCACTACACTAACGAGACTAATGACCGAAGCAGTAGACGCGCCCGGTAATACGAAAAAATCAATCAATCAATCAATCAATCCTTCGCTGGGATCTGAGAACCGGCCGGCGTCGACATAACATACACGCCTGCTTTGACAGTTTCCCCTCTCCTTGTTTCCGCAAGAGGGCTCCGCCCGCGCAGGGTCAAGCTCAAACCTCCACACAGATGTTTGGTTAAGTGTATTTAAGTGTTAGCTCTGATTATAAGAAAAGAGAAAGGGATAAGAATGCGGAAGGAATGATCGCGCGTGGTTTATGGCGAGTTTCTTGTTAATACTTCTGCGCTATTCTCTTGGTTTTGATTGAAAAAATCACAAAAATCTACCGGTCCGAGCAATCGAATGATAGAATTGTCTTCCTTTCGTTCGACATATCTAGTTAGTTTGAAATCCGCTGTCATCAGGACTTGAACCCTAGGACCTTCCTGTAGGAGGTGCCACGATGAAAATAGCTGTTTTCCTGATCCATCTCAGGCGGTAAATTCTGCATTCTTGGAACTGACTGATTTCTTGATTCTCAGTTCTTCCCTTCTTTCTGAAATATTTTGACGCTATATCACTGCTATAATAAATGTTTATTGCAAAATCTTTATATTTTATAATCTGATCTCTTATGATTAAGTTAAAAAAAAATAATAAAAAATAATATATATTCTATGTTTAAAAAAAAATTAAGAAAAAAATACGCCAAATTGCTTAGCTTTTCGCAATGTTCTAGCCAGTGGTTATTAAGGAATGACAAATACCTGGTCAAAGGAATGAAAGAATAACGCCAGTTACAGTTTTATTTCATTTTAACTCACACATACACAATTCAAAACCTTTGCAGCATGTGTTGGAAAACTGAAATAAATCGAACTGTGTTCACTCAGTTACAATTTTTACTGGTATGTGCAATATCTTAATGAATGAAATGGAAAATCTAACGAGAAAAATAATTTCGTATGTACCCATTGTTATGTTAATGTGCAGGTTTATTGGTGATCAGAGTAAAACACAACAAAATAATCCTTAACATCATTCTGACTATTAAAATACGTATAAAAACTTCAATTTACGTGTGGAATTATTTGCTTCTATTTAGTATATCTATTGAATAAATTTGTCCGGCAATGGCAAGGTTGTCCGAGATTGTCCGGCAATGGCAAGGGCAATTGAAAACACATTTTAATATAAATGACAAATTTCTAAATACCATATTGTTTGCAGACGACCAAGTTATTTTTAGTAGCTCAGAAGATGAATTACAAATTGCAGTTCACAAACTAAATGAACAGGTAACCAAATACAATATGCAAATCTCCACTAGGAAAACAAAATCAATGGGCTTTGAAGGAACAAACCATATGAGATGTAAAATTGTGATTAATAATGAACCCATAGAACAGACCAACAATTTTACCTATTTAGGCTTCAATGTGTCTTACTGCCAGAAAAATGACATAGGTCGGAAATTAAATAGATAACATGTCTGGGACAATAAGAAGAACATTAAAAAACAAGACTTTAAAAACCACGCAAAAACAAAGCAATGGCAGTACCCATGCTAACTTATGCATGCGAAAACTGTACAATAAATAGAACAGACAGAAGAAAAATAGAAAGCGCCGAAATGAAATTCTTACGTTCAGTAGCAGGTTACAATATCCTGGATAGACAATATAATGATGACATCAGAACCGAACTGAATATATTCAATCTGATGGACAGAATCCAATCATTTAGGAGTAACTGGCATGATCATATCCAACGCATGCATCCAAACAGAATTCCCAAAATAATGTACACATATAATCCTAAAGGAAGAAGAAATGTTGGCCGCCCCTTAACAAGATGGAGAGACTCACTCTCTTGATGTGGAAACAGGCCTTAAGGCCTAAATCTATGAAGCAGAAGAAGAAGATTGAATAAATTTTATCATTGACATTTATTATAAGAATTATTGTCAATGCCTCTTGTGACTTCCGCTCAGAGGAAGGAACACAAGTATATTATTACTACCATTATTATTATTATTATTATTATTATTATTATTATTATTATTATTATTATTATTATTATTATTATTATTTTACATCATAATCATCATCAATAACAACAACAACAATAATAATAGTAATAATAATAATAATAATAAATAATAATAATAATAATAATAATAATAATATTAATATTGAAATAATATTTGAACATGAAAATCAAACAGTGAATGTGACCATAGAACACTCGTTATTTCATTCTGTTCCTTTCGTTGCTTGCCCTTGCAAACTTATGCCGTTCTCCTCTTCAGAATCTGGACAGAACGAAATGAGAGTTAACTTGTTTATCTCTTCAACTTTCTATTACCTCTAAAAATTCAAAATTTCCTTTTGGCCGAGAGATTTTAAAAGTGTTTATTAGCTTTATTATAATGAGAATACATGTACCTTCGGTTTCGTTTCTTCATCGGTGCTGTTGTGCTGTAGGAGGTTACCGTTAGTAAATCTTCTAATCACCAAAGTGATCCCATCATATACTTCATTTTAATCATAAATTCATGTTATCGATACTCAATCCGTTCTAGTTTTTATTTTAATGTTTTATAGTTTGAGCGACATTAAAGTTCTTTTAAAATTCTTTTGATCTGAATGGTTTTAATTAAGTTAGAGGATTGAGTTATCTCCATTCTTTCCTAAGAGGAACATACCCCTATTTTTGAAATCAATCATGTACATGAAAATAAGCAGAAAAATGCTTGAGTTGCATGTTCTACGAGCTTGTGTGTAAAAATGAACATTGTCGAATGTATGTCACGAAATGTCCACACGTGACATTGCTAGTATTAATAATACACTCCACTTGAGACTGGAACTGAAGTGTCTACGAAGCTGCAGTGGCAGACTGCAACTACACAAGCTGTCGCAACAGGAGAATATGTGCCCTTTAAATTCAAAGAGAGCAACGAACCCTTTAAATTGGGTGAGCCATATGAATAAGGCTGTGCCAGAGACCCATTGCTGGCGTTGGCTGCAATAAAAATTTTAATATCTCTCTATGAACGCCAACATAACTCTCGACCGTGTCCCCACCTCTCCATGGAGATGAAATAGCTCAGCCCCAAGTCCGCGAGAAATTCTAAATGCCGGGTGATCGACTGAAGTCCCACAGTTTTGAAAAAAAGAGCAGTACGTAGATTTTAAACTTTAATTGAACTTCTTTTTGCACAAAAATATATTTTCTGACTCTTTAAACGAAAGAGAAAAATTGTGCACTGAATTGCTTAAATTATATTATCTCGTAAATAAATTATTTATTTTAATTTCCTATCGTAAACATTCATTTAGCATCATGGCAACGTGACGACTAAACAACAATTTATTTGCATGGCGGTTAAAATGACAGTTACCTCGACAGTTAAAACCATGACAGTTAAAATGAAAGAGTGTTTATTCCGATTTCAATTTTGGAAATATTTATTAGTGGTCTTATTTATATGAAAACGAAATGCAATAATTCAACTTATTAGAACAAAATTTATTTGAATTAAAAATATGTTTTTCTAGTAACGAATAAAAAAGCATTGACAAGAAAAATATGTTTTGTTACAACTCACCTTGTAAAGGTCGGTAGTTAGGGAAGAAAACTACTTATTATTTATGTCTCTTGTAGGCACGTTCTCTCTTTTCAGTCGCAATTTAAGTTATAAGCTTATTCAAACGTTTTAGACGATATCTAATGAATGTATATCTGCATGTAAAGGTTCAGTACAGAGATGGCCTAAGGTCTATATGGTCGTGATCTTTGGAGAAAGCGATAGACATAGTCAGAGGCCCTTTTAGGTATTTTAGGTTCCGACAGATACCAGATTGGAAGAAGATGGGAATATCCGAGAAGTTAACTCCAACTCAAGAAAATAGGAAACAAATTAATAGGAGGAAATTTGTGCCATTTTCTATCACCACTAGTTTACCTTAACAATTGATGTTCACAGTTCACATAACAAGTAGAGCTTCCACGATTTTTGCCAGATTATTTACCTGACCGTCTTCACTTCAAGTTACCAAGTAGGACGATCCGAAGTGATCGCTACAAGTGGAATACAAATCTAGTAACTTATGAAGAAAACTACTTTATTGTTTGATATTTTTTCAGGTGTTGAAATCGATCCTTTTTAGAATAAAAGTCAATAGAGATGTCACAATACGACCAGAGACGAATCAAACAGATGGTGTTGTCGTTTGCGTGACTGAGTTTTGAAATAAAAATTCTAAACTCACTGACATCGTTTCATGATTGTGAAATTTATTCTTACAATTAACGGTGAGCTTCTGGAACAATCGGCTTGGACTGGATGGCGTTTAATATGGAAATGCAAGTACTTACGTCGAGAACAAAACGTATGATTGCAAACATTGAACAGTTACTTCTACATTCTCACGCAATTTTTCCTTGTTACACCAAATTTATGTATTCCTACATTTAAATTTTCAGCTTCGCAGCGGGATGTGAATTTTTTTCTCAAACATGAAGTGTCAACTTTGAAAATTCATTTAAAATCGATACACAAGTTTCAGGGCCAAAGAAAATGTTTTCTACTGCAGAAGTGTTTTATACACTTTGAGAGTATTGTGAGAATAGAAAGGAGAGAAAATTTCTTTCGTACTTCACTTCTTTTATGCCTAGAATATTTCAAATATGTTCTTACAGAATTTGGCATTGGACTTACCAATGAATCACAGATGCCGACAATCTTATACGCTTTTTTTCTAGGGCTTTTATCCAACCAAGAGCCGGTTACATTTTACGTCCCGATGGGACGCATATTCGACAATACACTAGATCAATAGACTTGCGGGCTCCTCTGATCTGTGGTCAGCAGAACGCGAGGTCCTCCGCAACAACACATACTACAAAGTGAAGGGACAAACAGCCATGCCCAAGGCAGGAATTGAACCCGCGATCCTTCGGACTAAAGCGCTGAGTCGGTATTCGCTCTTAGCCATCTGGGACATCCAGGTCGGCCAATCTTACACTTAAGTTGAAAATTTCCCAACGGCCTAGTATGTTACCACCATTCGGGATATAAACTGGTAATATTGAAAATTAAAAATTATAATTTTCATTAACAATACTTGAAGATATGATGCGAATAGTTAAAGTTTACATCTATAGTAGTACATCTACAATTTTTACGCTTTTTTGCTAATATGCACAAAAATACACATAAAAGATCACCTGTAAGCTGTTCTACTGCTTTAATCTCTAATCCTAATAAAATATCATTCTCAATTAGTTTCGAAAATTGTGTCGCAAAATTTTCTACAATTGCATTTTATTTTTCCCCAGATTCGCTTAACACATCCAAATTTTTCCCCCTAATTTTTGAAGAGATTAAAACTCCACAAACTCAGTCTAATTTGTGAACACTTCTATTTCTGAAAATGCCCTATTAATCGTTTTGTATGCAAATTTATATAAACATTAAAAGGCAACTGTGCATGTTTATGCGAATAAGGTGTTAGTTAAATTTAATAAAAATGAGTTGTGGGGTGTTGTATTGATTTGATCTGCACATTTAAGAACGTAAATGTCAGAAGTCGAACGTAAAAACGTTCCTTCTCTAGCATTCATCAGTTTTGTTTTCTCTGTTTTCCCTTGAAATTCTTTAAATTTAAAATGTTGCAAGACAATAATACTGTTCGTAAGTTTTTGCAAATTTATTTTTGAAAATACGGTAATGCGGGTGAAAATTAAAATGAAATCTGCCGCGCAAATCAATTGGTAATATGATGTACTTAATATAACAATATCAGTGTTGCCAAGGTCGTAGAAAAAATTATGGCATATGGCGCGAAACTTGGGTACTGGAGTTTAATCAACGTCACCGATATAGATCTATTTACATGGTATTGGTTTAATTCTTCATTTAACTACTAAGATTGCAGCGCTAAAACACGCAAAAGCACATTTTTGGAAATTTCTTTGAATGAAATTTTTGGAAATTTCTATGGCCGTATCCGGAAACAATCAGTTCTTTACCAGGATATCGAGACGCGTCAAATATCTCGAATGGTGCACGGGAAATGGTCTAACCGTGAATGATATATCTGCACGCACCCGCAAACACATACACACACACAACACATATACACACACGCCCAGTCACACTTTCTCAAATACTGTATAGGGATTTGTAGTATTTAATACTAAAGTAGTACCTATCGACATCTAAAATATTATATAAATTATGTTATAATATATCATGTTATATCAATATGTTGGTTTTTTAATAATGGAATAGGAATATGCCTTTAATTTATGCTTAAAGCCCCAATTTTCACAAATGAAATATAGCATAAAGAATGTCAGTATTGTAAGTATTTAAATATAAGAGATACTTTAGAATATATTTTAGTAATTATAATAAGAATAATTAAAAAATAGTTATGTTAAACAAATTTCTTTAGAACAAAAATCTTTCTTAATTAATGTACAATGGGATGTAAGATATTTCAAACTTTGGCAAGTTTCGAAATTTCAGATTTATCTGTGAAACTCGAGCATATCTCATATTAGAGTATTTTACTCCATTCATACAAGAATGCTAAGGAAAAAAGTGTGTTCATAATAGATCTTTGAGACAGTCCACATTGTCTGGCAAATATTCATTTTGCAAGCACTTCTACGATGGTTTTAAGATTTTACATTTGAACAGCTAGAGCTGCACTTCTGTTAAGTTAAAGCTCTATTTCTGTCCCGGCCGAGACACGAATCCGAGATCGCACCATGGAAGGTTAGCATTAACGACCATTATTATCAGCCACCTGAAGGACTAATAATAATAATAATAATAATAATAATAATAATAATAATAATAATAATAATAATAATAATAATAATAATAATAATAATAATATGCTTGTCTTTGTGCTTCACATTGTCCTCTAGGAAGTAAGTGTGAAGGGTTAAAAGAGTTTTGGGTTCAAGGTTGAGAGGGTTTCCAACGTCATCTGGTCAGCGAACAAAACAGCCGACTGCTTCGTTTCTTCTTTGAGCGACCCCTATTAATCCGTTCATACCCTCTTGAGAGAACCATTCCTCAAACTTTGTGTTTCTTTCCTTCCTACCACTGACAGTCTGCCGTTCCCGTAAATTGGATGTCGGTCGAAGATTTTCAGAAATACATTACCTTAAAGCGTAAAACACATCAAAATCAATCATCTTTAAAAAGCGTATCTCTGGTAGTTTCGAAACACATTTTTCACGCCCTCCTGATTACTGAAGTTGGTTTTGGGAAGTTTAACAGAAGAGCTTTGTTGTATGCGCTGCGTCTCCATAACCTTCTGACGCGAAAACATCGCTCAAAAAATAAGAATCTCTTCCGGTCGCGATATTTAATCAAACAACCCTTTGTAAAACATCTGTTTGTCGTGGCAGCGTCTGCAGTAGTTCTTTCATCCGGGAGCTGTTGAGGGCGAGGGAGCTGTCTTGAACCTTCATTCTTCGCCGCAATATGGCAGTAAAGTTTTAATCACTTTATGCACTCGGCTCCGGTTGAAGTAGCGAACGGGATTTTTTACGATCGAAGAGAGTTCCTTCTTTCTTTACTATTTGATCCTGTTTGCATTGTAAAATGGTTGTTAAACGAATTATTGCCGGCACACGGTCCTCGATATTAAAAAGAGAAGTCGAGACGGAAGCAAATAAAGTTCCACGTTTCTTCAAGCATTATGCTAATATTAAAAAGTTCAATGATAAAACCAAGCGTAGTTGCATGCAACTATTTTATTACTTTTGTTATTAAAAATAGGACGGAAAATTTCAAAAGTTAATTAATTAACTAGGACAGTTGACAGTAAACACGCTTCACAAACTCTTACGAATAAGGTATGAGAGTACTTAAATAACGTATGTTAGACATACGTCACAGAGACAACACACCATTGCCATCAAGTCCTGTAGCTTGCATTGTTCAAAAATTATTTAATTAATTATGGTTTTATCAAATACCGGCTATAGTAAACATACTTCAAGGCCTCTTGCATTACAGAACAAGTGGAACACGAAAAAATCATTTCCATGATGAATAATTACACAGAACATCAGTGTCTCTTCAAAGCAATCTGTTTTAAATGAGAAAAGAAAGCCTTGCCTTAAACCCTACAGTCTGAAGCACTTACGTTTGAGTTTATTAAAGTAATTCATTCGGAGAGTAGAAATCGACAGGCTTTGCTTAGTACAAATGACTTGTTACTTAATATCGACTTTACATCACCATCAATATATACCTGTACGAGGCTTGGCTTAACATCAATCAGATTAAAATAAAATAAAATAAAATTCAGGTATAAGAAAAACACGGAATAAAGTTCGGTAGCGGTATATTTGATAATGCAGAGTACGTGTCTGGGGTTTTTGAGAGAGTTCTCTACATACCGAACAAATACTCTTAAATGTACACTGAAGAAATTGTGCCTGCCTTGGTGGATTGCAGTAAGAACATAAAATAGTCACCGGGAGCGGTAGCTCAGTGATGTCACTGCAGCGCCTTTGACCGGGTGGTCCTAGTTTCGAGTCCTGACGGCGGTAGAGTTTTCGATACTAGCTTTTCAGCTAGATCGAATTTAGTCGCTGTCTGGAGGAGAATTCTAGCGCCCGGCTGCTCTGATCGGTAGTTTTCCGTGGTTTCTCCGATCAACACCAGGCGAATGCCGGAGCAGTACCCTACGAAACGGGCCACGGACCACGCGCGATCTGTCCTTCCTCTTACTTGTCCTATCCTCCCTCTTACACACACACACTAACATGCACTACACTACCATATATTCCGGGAGTCCGGTCGGGAGCTTAGAGTTTGTCCCGGCTGGCGTGCCCGCTGTGGAGAGTCCTAATTAGGGGGAAACCCTACTAGCCGACGGTAGGACGGCGCCGTATCTCGCCATGCAGCGAGGGAAGATGACCGCCATATCCGGAGAAAAACATGCACTACACTAACGGGACTAATGACTCAATCAGTTGACGTGCCCGGAAACACGAAAAATCAATCAATCAATCAGAAAATAGTCGAATTACAGAAGGAAAATTTCGTAGATGAAGTAGTCCATACATGAATCGTTCTATACTTGGTATTTTCTAATGTGGCATCTGAGGGTATTATCTCCAAGATAGAATATGCACGAGTTTTTTCTTCTTTCTGGTATTGCCGCAAGATGTCTCATGATAGTGACCGTATCAAGCAGTGCCGCAGATAAGCGACTCTAGCGGCACAACCGAGAAAGACATTTAAATATTTTCCTTTGAAGAATATAAACATCATACAATTCTCGTTTATTTGATAAAAACAATTTGGCAAACATATTTTCGTGTGGAGCCTCTATTCACCGCCTCGCACCGCTTCAGCTTGCGCATGTACACCCCTTTCACGATTTTAAGGGGAAATGAGTGCGGAATCAGGGGAAGTGGCCTGTGCCCGTAGGAGCACCGGGCTCCCCAGGCGGGCAACTAGCTCGTGCGGGCGCGTTTTGATGTGCCTGATGTATACTTGGGTTTTTCTTACGAGGCATCTGAGGGTATTATCTCCAAGATGGAATATGGCACGGATTTTCGCGTCACACGAAAATATGTTTGCCAAATTTTTTCTATTAAACAAACGAGAATTGTATTATGTTTATATTCTTCACTACATATTACAATTTGCTGTTTTGATGTTCTTATAAATTCTCACTTATATAATCTAAGTGACAGGAAAGTATTTAAATGGCGAATTCTTTTTTTGTTTTCTTTTGTGTTATTAAATCATTGAATTATTTATTTATTTATTTAGCAATAATGTGAAATAAATTAAAAAGTCTGTGTAAATTAACAATTCTCGCTTTCGGGCGGAGAGCACTTTTAACAGACTAGGATATCTGTCTATTAAACCTTCTAACCTAAACGTGCTTTTAATCCCTCTCAGGTAAACAGGATTACAAAATTAAGATACCTACTTTTGATTCAATTTTTTTAAAAGTTTACTCTCAATTGATAATTTGACATTGTACTGCTGTATTATTTCATTTTAATGAATAATTTCTTTACTATAAAGAGAACATGGGAAATAAATATATAGCTAAATGTTTGACGATAACTGTCAAGTAACTTCTCCCAAAGACTGTCATAGGCTAAGTACCCAGTGGCATACCGTCACTCCATAGCAATTTGTGCAGCCCTTACTTTTAATCTCGCGCCAATTTCTCTAGACGTAGTGTCCACGAGCTCTACTAAGCTTGTTACCTTACCGGCGACCTTGACATGCCTATTCTTCATGAATGACACTTGCACTCTTGTGAATGGAACCTGCACAGGCAACTTTACCATAATCTATATTTTACGTTTCAAATCTTCGATTTTATAGAATGAGAAAATTATTCCACATATTTTTAACATGCAAACATAATGATGTTGACAAGGTGATCGTTATCATTATTGAAAAACAACTGTTAACTTTTCGCACCGAAAAAAGTTCTTGCTCTACATGGCTAAACCTTTCTCGTATTTTTAGCGTTTTGTAATCTTTTAATAACAATAATAAGAAGAAGACGAAGGAGCAGGAGAAGAAGAACAAGAAGAAAAGAGCTTGTTTAAATAATTGACTATTGAATATTGACTATTGGATATTGATATAAATATTGACCCGGATTTTCCGGTGTTGAGAATATATTGCGCCCAGTGTTGCCCAGTATCGTATCGCTTTGTGTCGCCAAGTGTCACCCACTAGTTGCCATTTGTGCTCCCGAGACTGTTTACTAAGCAAACAGCGTTTAGAATTTAAGAGCTCTAGTGATGGATAGACTGGAGCGTTACTCCACTCAGGTACAGTTGTCAGTTCAACCTTTGGGAGAGAATTCGTTTCCCATTTCACAATAGTATGGCGGTTCGCCAGTCGTTTTATTATTGCTAATTATTTTCGTATTTTTTTACTATGTTATTGCTATATTATTATCGTCTAAATTCACGATTAAAGAGATTATGTGACTGTTTACTCAATATTGCAATCAAACTCCAAAGGAGAAGATCATACGGTTGCCTCTACAATACTTTCTCAAAAAACATACACATGTTCCTCAAACCGAATTCTTGTCTATCCCAGTCGTATTCATTTTCAGTGTCTTGTACATAGAGCATGTAATCCGTAAAGTTACATAACAAGCATCAACAACTGATCACTAAATGTTTTTTTTATATTCTCACTTTAGAAACTTTGCTTTCCCAGGAAGACTACAGTAAGTACAGAAAATAGTAGAATTACAAAAGGAAAATTTTGTAAATGAAGTATTACGTACTTTAGTCATTCTACATTAATGAAACCTGCCCGTTTAGGCACTGGATCCCTTATCATCTAAAGTTTACATTTCATAGCTTCGATTTTCGAGAATTATGAGAAAACTATTTTACAAATTTTTAACATAATATTGACGATTGTTGATCGTTATCATCATCATTATATAAGTACAATTTAAATGAAAAAATAACTTGTATTACAGCTTGCACAGAGCTTCTGAATATTGCTTTCATGATCAATCAGGCGAACACGAGAGAAGAAGATACTCGCCGACAGTTGCACTGGTGGCCGTTCGCACATAGAACTGCGACTCCGCCTTGCGTCGCAAAGGCAACTTCACTTTGCTGTAATGAATTGAAATGTTTCTCTCTAATAAGGTGGAGCACGCCGCGATGTCCCGTCGGGCATTCCACCAGGGCCACCTCTACATCCATCTCCGCCACCTTATCCACTTCCACTTCCTCTCGGGAAGAGAGGTCAGGGCTCCCCCGACGCCCCCAATGTCGCTCCCGCTCTCGCCGCTGGTCTTCTGTTGCCGCCTCCGTCTCCCCACCCACTTTGCTCCCTTCCTCCCGTCCCTACCGTCTCCATCAGTATGACTGTCTATTGTACAACCATCTCCACGAATAATAGTTGCCGAAAGCAACGCGCCTTCCCTATCCGCCTTAACTGCCGTCATAGGCATCAGAAACGTCAGCTGTCAGTAACCCCACCATATAATGGTACCCACTACTTCCATCTACGCCCATCCCATCCCCAAGTCTCTCCCCTCCGCCCTCACCATTTCACCCCAATTTACTCTTTGTTCCCGGGCTTGAAGCGCCCTCCTCCCCCAAGCCATCACCAATCCACCACCACAATCTTCACTTCAACAATCTTGGACACCTTCTGTACGTCTCCACTAAAACCACCACACCCTCAACACCACCTTCCCCTTATTAACACCACCATCATCTATTCTAACACCTTCACCAATTCCGTCGCTTCCTTTGCACCCGAGTCCAATCCCGCTCATCGGTGTTTCCAGCGCCGCCCACCCCTCACCCCTCCACCCCCACCCCTCCTTCCCCAGGCCTAATTCAATCGCGGTGGCCTGCACGGAGAGCCCAGCCCCGGACCAAGAAAATTCTCGACTGCCACCGCGGAATATTTTTTCTAATAAGATTATAACATCCTCCATCTTAAGAAGTGATTTTTCTTTCTTCCTCCTTTCCCTTTTCTTGAACTCCAGGGCATATCTAAGTCTGTACATAAAAAGAGCCGCGGGCACAACTTTCTCTCGCATAGAATAATTTGCAGATGCGATGCTTTAAAAGGTTTTTTCAGTTAAAGGAAAGGATAAAGTTTCCTCTCCCCTTTTTCCCCACAATTTCCCCCCTTTTGGGACGTCCGGGATGAAACGTAATATAAGATGCAATGTTGTTTTGCTTATGGAGATAAGTCGCGGAGTAATATATTGGGTGATAAAGGCGGCTGTGGAGGCAGAGGCAGAGGTTGGGGATTTGCTTCCAATCTGTAATCAAATTGGAAACGCAACCGCTGAGAGTCGGTTCAGTAGAAAATCGGGCGAGAATTTTTAATATGGATCTCAATGGCAACACCAGCTCTGGAGACTGCAAGGCCCGTAAAAAAGATAAATTTTTATCCACACTTCATTTTCCGAATTTCCTCCCAGATTCCCCAACGCAAACGAAGCCATGGGCAGGGGTGTATTATGAAAGAATAAATATCCCCTTAAGTTATGAAGATATATGCTTTTCGTATTTATGAAGAGTTTTTTCATGGAACATGTGAACTCTTACACATGACAACATATTGCTGTACGATAAACGCACGTTCCAAATATTATAGCGACTACTGAAACCATCGTTTGAATAAAACTGTGTTCGATTATCTAATATGAAAGTACTCTGAACTTGCAATAAAAATATTAAAATGAGGTTCTACATTTTTTTTTAATTCAGTTTGATAATCGTAAATTATATTTTGTATTTTTGTTTTGGCCCATTACAATGCATAGATTATATGTATTTCATGTCGTAATACTTTTTTGAAATCATTTGTTTTAATAACACATTCAGTCTTTTTTTTTCATTACAGTTACATAGAATATTGTGCTCAAGTAATGTGTTATAATAAGTAGAAACCGTAAGATATTACTTACATATTCTTTGGTTTGAGTCGTATCTGAGAAATTATTTATCTGAGAACGAGGTTTCCATAACAAACGTTTTGACCTTGGGACTAGTCATTAAATGCGCTTCCTTTCTTTGACTATCTTTTCCGAAAATAGTCTACAAAACCTGGGTAATTGATCTAATAGCTTGGTATTTTAAGCAAGAACAGAACATCAGGTTTCCTGAAGCGAAATTTTTATTTTACTAATTGAAGGGTTTGGGTGTAAAACATGGTAACTCATGTGAAAACGTTTGCAAGATATAAGCAAGTGAACATTTTTGCTGGAAAGGGTTTAAATAGGGTACATAAAGAAGTCAACAATGCACCATAACTTGGACTATTTGAAAATCACAGCGCATGGACAGCAGATGAAAATGTACCAAAATTTTAATATCACAAAAACTATAACTTTGAGGGTTACCTATTTTATTACTAGCCTTTAATTTATGGTATCGGACTCAAGTGAAACTATTGTACAGCACGCAGGGCCTAAAATACTTTTAAAGGTATAATTTATGGAGCTGTATCCGGCCAATCTTTCTGGTTATGAAGACATGTTGACTATGATTGGGTGTCTCAAATATGACCTAAAACGTAATCTCAAAATTGAAGAGGCAATAACAGAACTCTATTGTATTCATTATTATAAAATAAAAGATTTGTTTGTAAATTTGTATTGAATATATTATTATTAATATTGTTATTTCTGCATATTCAAAAAGCTCCTTCCTGTCCCGTAGCCGGCACTCATCCCAAAAAAATCTTCCACTCACGAGCACCAACTCATTCACGAGCTCATATTTCAACATGTCGAAAATAAGTTATCTTTGATATCTATATAACGACACATTTGGGAACGATCCACGAGAAAAGTGTGAAAAATAATCGCGGGATCCAAACGTCGACATGAGTGGAAATTAAACGCCGACCCAAGAAATTGCTTTCGGAATGGAGCTGCTAACAAGACACGGCGTCTTACGTAGTGCTTTCGAGAAGAGTTGGAAGGTTATTTCGTGCAATAGAAAGAGAACTTGAACACAATTGAAGGGCGCAATGGAATAAAGGAGCTACCCCACATTGAACTAGTTCTGTGATATTGAGTGTTCTACAAGAACTTTTATAATATAACTCAGTACATTTTTGAACTTTCAAACATAGCACACTTGCAAATAAGACCATTATGGATTTATATAAAATATTGCACTAAAATAATAAGTTATGTTTAATGCTAATAACTCAAGTTAAAAAATGCCCTTGTTCTACTGAGCTCCTGATTGTTTTCACACACTTTTACATGTTTTTAATTAATCCAGAGTAATTCAAAAATTTAAGATGCATTTAATATATACAATAATGAATTTTATATGTTTACGAACATTCAGCAACGTTCCAAATATTGGGAGGAAAACGGAACCACCCTGTCAATATAAAAACAATAATAAAAATGTGGGACGACTATCACGACATTATCAAAATGACGCAGGGAGAGTTACTAGTATTGAGTTTAAAACAAATGATGTTTACCGTGATATTAATGTAACTGGGAATAAAAATCTTCTAAAGCCATCACACGAAGGATACCGAGATCGAGGCTCCGCAAGGGCTAATGGGGCACTGGATCCTTTCATACCTTACACTCCGGGAGCTCCTCTATATAAAAAAGCAAAATCACAGACTTTTTCGTGATTCTGGGAGGAGCATAATTGCTAATTCAGTAGCATATGGTAAATGGTAATAACAGAGAGCTTTTATTTATTTATTTTCGTCAAAAACAGTTAAAAACTGTGTATGACGTGCTATGGGGAGAAGTGATTTCTGTGCACGTTTTCAAAGTTCTGTGATCCCTACACTACACATATACCACTTGAATTTGGAATTTAAAAAAAAATAAAAAAACGGTCCGATGTAATAAAATATATTTTTAAGGATAAATCAGCAATAAATTGTGGGCTCTTATCCATCATGTCCTTCGCCAAGGAATAATATTTACTGCCGCGACAACGTGGAAAAGATAATTTAAATAACTATATTTACCACTGAACTCTAGAACGCGACAACGAGTGTTACCTTCATAATCATAGTACTTAATCGTAAAAGACTGTGAGGGAAACAGTTTGTTTTATACGCGCTTGACGATCAAATTTCAAATCAAATGTCACTACAGTCACAAATCACAGTGGTATTGCTTAACATTAGTCTTCAGACAGACGTGAGCGCGAAAGAACGCAGGGTGGGTGTCAGACACACGCAGTTTACTTACTGTTAAACATCCTTCACAGGCGGACGGAGTTTTCTCCTGTATTGCAGCCCCGTCGAAGGATACTGATGAGATTCCCCGTCATCGCACGTTCCTCGTAGTTGTGTTTTAGGTAAATCTGCAACAAGTCGATGTAGTACATGTTTCATGTTTTATTAAGTTTCAATTTTCTGAAAAACAAGCTACAGCAGTCACAAACGATACAAAATGAAAGAATGAAATGTGCCTTTCTCCAATAGAACAATGGTAAAACCACAGTGATGTACACAACGGTATTATTTTATGTTGATTTTGTTTAAATTAACATAAACATACATTAAAAGTTTTATTTAATTTTTACATTGTAATAATTTATATTTGTTTTAAAAGTATAAACATATTTGGAAATATTATAATTGTAGAAATTTTCATTAGAAAGAAAGAAACACTTTTGAAAGGTGACTATTTACGTCAAAACCATGGTCATCGTTTAGAAACGGCGGTTGTCTGCCAGCGGTCGCCTAACGGAGAGTTAAGAGCATTGCAGTAATTTATAAGAATGGAAAATGATTTATCTGATTAGATATTGTTATATTTTTTCTTCTTCTTCCAGACTTAAGTAACGAGATACACCATATCTCACGGGTTGTTTGGTATAAAAAATATAAATAACACTCTACTATCGAGCTTAAACCGGGAATGGAAACTAGATTCAGACATTGTTTGGCGGCAGACATTATGGCAGTCATGTTTGGCATTAGTGAAGATAAAACGTGAATATTAGTATGCTAATTTCAGGATATGCTTGTGATCGAGGCTGAAATGGACATCCCTCAGAACAATACTTTTCCTCAGGGTACAAAATATGCACATCGTAAAAAATATATTTCTTTCTATATAAAACCTATTATACGGACCACGTTGTTTCAATTTCTTTCCGAAACAAACACCTAGCGTTGTTAGAACATTATTGCGTCATTCCATGTTGCAAATATCTCGCTATCCCGTTGGATCCAGTCGGATGCCTCCCGGAAATCCCTCATTAGAATATCTTCATTTGCGTATTCCTTCCCCGCCGACAGCGCCGCGGAATCCGACCGAAGCGAGGGCGAAATTCTTGCGCGAGAATCTCGGCAATCTGCAGCGGCGGGAAACCGAAGGCGCGTTTTACGTGCAGCCGCAGCGGCGTTGGGGCGGGCGGGCGGTGCGGGCGGGGCGGCGGGCGGGGGGGGCGGGGCGGGCAGGGTAGGCGGGGCGGGGCGGGGGGGGCGGGGCAGGCGGGGCGGGGAGGGGCGGGGCGGGCGGGCGGCCGTCCGTTTCATCCGTGCATTCCATATCCAAAATCGGGCGGCGAGCCAGACTGCGACCGCGCCCCGAACGCGAGACCGCGTTCCCTAACGCGTCGCTGCTTCGGAGACGCGCATCCAGAGGCCTACCTTCGCAGCCGACGGTGATGTCGAGATAGTTCCAAAACTTACAGAAATAAAAAATGTATCGAATCAATTAATACAAGATCATAGAGGTTCCTGTAAAAGACCTTATGTGCATAAGTTAAATTGCATCCTTTAGTTAATGTCACCCACTTCGATCTTATTCCACCAAAATATCTTCAAATTAGGTACTAGTTAGTTAGGTAGTTAGTTAATGTCTCATTTTACGTGGCGAGACTCGGGCCATCTGGCCCACACTTCCGTCTAACCACGCAAATTTCGCTACGCTCCTTTCACCACCTAGTGGAGAAACAGGCGGATCTTAGTTTTGCTCAGAGGCTTCTTTTAGGTTTGCTCTTTTACATGGGTTAAATCTACTACATGGGACAGCCGGCTTCGATCAGGTTACCCGGGTACAACAGTCCGGTACGCTGACCGTTATACCACCGAATCCGCGAAAATGTATGCATCAATTGGTTATTATTTGAATTAGTTATATTAATGTATTCAATACCTTGAAAGATTCAGTGTGTAATCGAACAAGGATAAAATAAATTTTTAAAAAAAGATACTTCCCTCCAGTAGTCACCGTACTAGTTCCTTGGTATTCCTCAATGAAATCTCCGCTCAGCTCCGTTGACTATTTTGTCACAAGAGAGCGGAAATGTCTGGAACACGGGACGCGTAAGATACGATAAAGCTTAGATTATAAAATCACATTAAACGGACGTTTGTTGTCGTGTGTTTTGGTGTTGCATTTTAAAATATTTTTACTTTACTTTTTTTACATATCCTCATTTATTGAGACTAAATTTCCTTTATTCGAGAATGTCTGGAATGTAGCATTGTTGTACTGTTTTACGGCAAGAAACTTGTTCACTACAGGACGATTCTGTGTAAAGCATCATGAAATGAATTCTTTTTTTAATCCACTGTCACTATCTTTTCGGTATGAAACTGCTGCTCACGAGAACCAAAGCGCCTTGAATTATATTAAAATTTCGTGGCTTAATGTTGGTTAACCTGTTACAGATTTCGTTTCTCCACGCATAAAGCGCTTTATTTGTAGCGCAATCCATATCTTCATCTAGAAACAAACTATTACCAGCAAGCCACGAAACAAAGGTTCCATGTGAAAATATATTGAGTTAGCTTTCATTACATTCGAAACATGCACTTACCAATTGATATTCTATTTGGAACAATTTATATTAATTTAATTGAACAATCTATTAGAGGAGTTTGACGGTACGTTCCCCTCATTTCGGAAAAAAATGCGAAAAGAACGTTTTCTGTGACCCTTCTTAGCCCTCTCGCATCGCGCCATTTACAAAATTCTCTACATTCTTTCACATATCTATCTTTTGATTTTAATGCAAAAATCATCTCGATCAGGTTTTTCGTCCAGTTTCCCTGATCCATTGAGCAAATGCTGAGATGGCCCCTTGTTTTGCTTCTGGACATAAATGTAACTTCATTTTCTGTGCACGTCTTCTAGAATTCAGTGGGAAATACAATTATTCAAGTTATTGTTTCCATGTTGTCGCGGCAGGAAGTATTATTCCGAAGGACAACATGGATAAGAGCCAAAATGTATTGCCTTTTTATCCTTGAAAATAGATTTTGACGTAAAATAAATAAATAAAATAAATAAATAAATAAATAAATAAATAAATAAATAAATAAATAAATAAATAAATAAATAAATAAATAAATAAATAAATAAATAAATAAATAAATAAATAAATAAATAAATAAATAAATAAATAAATAAATAAATAAATAAATAAATAAATAAATAAATAAATAAATAAATAAATAAATAAATAAATAAATAAATAAATGTGAACAATCATGACTCTTGCTTCTTTTATTAAATTAGGCGGCGTTCCCATTATTCTCAAATTATCTTTCATTACAAGTACCTATACATTGAGAGGACTTCATTCTCGTTACCATTAAAGAATACACAATAACAACGATCAATAAGTTCCGTTCCATGGGTCGACAGGATTACCCGCCTCGACCTACCGTTTTCTCACGCAGCATTACATAACTTTCTCTCACTCCGTAGGAAGAAAGTAAAAATGGAATGAGATGGGAAATTGTGGGAATATTTGGACGATTTGGGGTGCAACATTCGCGAGTTTTTCTCAGTTTAAGTAAGTCGTTTCTTTTCAGATTGTGACTATAGCGTAACAGTTCACTGCTTCGGAGGTGCCCAGGCGGAGATTTCGACAATTCCTCGTTGATGGAGGTGATATCACTCCACGCAGTTGGCTACCACGCCCCCAGAGAGCAGTATTATACTGGCCGTGGGGACACGTGAGATCTGTTTAGGCGAGGATTAGAAAATTACATTAAAGTATGATTGTTGTTGTTGTTGTTGTTAATATATTCCAAATTATTTCTTTACGGTTTTTTACAGTTCTTAGTTTTGGAGAATTAAAACACTTCTTACGTTTTGCTTCTGCGATGCAATGAAGACGATTCAGACAGTTTCATTGTTGTAAAGAAATTGAGAGGGCACTGATTTTTTAAGAATATTTATTGCCCTGATAATCTCGCAGCACGCAATAGTAGGGTGAACTGTGCAGCTGTAACTCGTAAATAACCTTTACAAAACTCCTAAACAATTCTCCTCCTTCTCAATTCTCCATGAATCCCGAAACCTTAACCCAAATGTTCTCTCCAGCTTCAGCCTCCTTTTCTCGCCTCCCTTCCGTATTCTTCGCATTACCCTTCCGCCTTTTACGATTCTCCTAAATAAACGAATCCCATACCCCACAATTACTTTCCTCACTTTGAATACTCACAACTTTTCCTTGTATTCTAGCAAACAGTCAGCTCAATCTCAAATATCTGCTCTCATCCCATTGCGCATTTTGTTCGCCATCACTCTTCTGCCTTTTGAGATTCTTCTAAACCACGAGTACCTCTATTCACTCCAGCTCCTTCTACATCCTAAGTTCCAAGCAGTTGCGCCCGAAAACACGAAAAAAACAAACCAAACCAATCCTCAGTTCCCTACAGAGTAAACCGAGTTTCAGACAGCACTCATAACTCACATATCCACCTGCTCCTGCTACTTCTTCCCTTCCTTCACCTTTCGACTCCCGTCCGCCCCCCCCTCAATTCCCCTCCGGCGGGAGCGGCCTCGCTCGCATTGTTTTGACCCCACCTGCCACCGCGCCGCCGCCCCAACCTCATTACAGAGCGCATAACAAGGGTAGGGGGCCTCTTTAATAAACCCGACAAGCGGGTAGGGGCCTTGCTGCTAGTGCCTCCCTTCGAGCTCTGCATCTACCATCCTCCGACCCCGAACCGGTCGTACCCCCTCCCGGCGGTAGCTCAGTGCATCAACTGATGTCACTGCAGCGCCTCTGACCGGGAGGACCTAGGTTCCCACTCCCCACGGCGGCAGGATTTCCGACACTAGCTTTTCAGCTAGGTCGAATTCAGTCGCTGTCTGGAGGAGAATTCTAGCGGCCGGCTGCTCTGATCGGTAGTTTTCCGTGGTTTCTCCGACCACACCAGGCGAATGCCGGAGCAATACCTTACCAAACGGGCCACGGACCGCGCGCGCGATCTGTCCTTCCTCTTCTTGTCCTATCCTCTCCCCTTACACACACACTTACACTAACAGGCACTACACTCCCACATGTTCCGGGAGACTGGTCGGGAGCTTAGAGCTTCTCCCGGCTGTGCCCCGCTGGTGGGAGATTCCTTCTCTTCCACCCACATTCAGTCACTTTCAAGCTCTTCTCCTACTGTCATACTTGTCCTCAGATCTCCGCTCATGAACGGAAGTGGGATAGAGAGGAGGTGGGGGTGAGCGGAGAAATAAAAAAATACTTAAATTTCCTTGCGTGTTTACCATTTCAAGAAAACTCAAACCAGCCAACCAAAAAAAAATTCACTTAAATTTTGTGTCTTCACCCGTCAAGAAAATCCAAACCATAAAAAAAAATGTATTAATTTCACTTAAATTTTCAAACATCTTTGCCCACTCAACCGTACCGTACCATTACACTACCTTCCCCACTTCCCTCTCTTCCGCACACTTTCCTCTTCTTCCCCACCTTCAAACATCGTTACTCTACTCCCCCCTTCCTCTCCCCACCCCCTCCCCCCCCCTTCCCCCTCCATCCTTCCTCTTCGTTAAGTGAATTTGCGCGCCACCGCCTCCCGGGTGCTTCCTGCGTGGTATTTTCATCCCCGTGTTTCTTTTAAAAATATACAAATGCTATTAAATCTTTTATAAACACGGCCGAAGGGGGCGTGGCTGGGCCGGGCGCCCTCCCCGCTGCGAAGGGGCGCTTTGAGGGATTAGGGCGCCCTCGCGCAGGTCGGGGTCTGCGCCCCGGGCGGCGAAGGTCGGTTCGGAAGGGCGCCCCTGGACGAACGTCGGATCGCTTTGGACCTTCTAAAGCGGTGATGTCAAGGTCTCCTGCTGGTGGTAGAGGCACGCTTCGTGGCACCGTGGCATGCCACGAGCTTCTCAGCGCAACTTTTTTTTAAATTTAAATCTGTAAATTTACAATCCGTTCAACACAAGAACAATAAGTAAATATGCTGTTAGAAATTACAAACTTTTGAACTTCTTCAGTCTTTTGACTTATAAACTATTGTCCAGTAAGTTTATGATTAGTACATTATTATGGTTTTCTAGTTTGCTGACATATTTATGGCTAAAATTTTTAATTTCTTGTTGTACTGTTGTTATGTTAAAATCATTATGTAGCACATCGTTTCGGACGTACCAGGGAGCACTAGCAATGTCTCTGAGAACCTTGCATTGGAATCTCTGTATGGTTTGAATATTTGACCTCAGGTTGAGCCCCAGAGCTGTATACAGTATGTCCAGATTGGTTTCAAGAATAACTTGTATATTAAAAGTTTATTGTCTGTAGTCAGCACAGATTTTCTTCCTAGCAACCAGTATAGTTGTTTGTATTTTATTTGTAGTTCCTTGCGTTTGTGTAGAATATGTGCTTTCCATGTGAGTTTTCTGTCTAGGTGAGCCTAGGTATTTGACAGTGGTTTCTTGCGGTAGATCATGATGATTTAGTTGTACGGGAGGACAAGTTCTCTTATTCATAGTGAAAGTGATTTGTTTCGATTTAATTTCATTTACTTTTATGCGCCAAGTATTGAATCATTGTTGTAGTTTGTCCAGATGACCTTGCAGTAGTAATGATGCTTCTTCTGGTTCGTTGTCAGTTGTCATTATGGAAGTGTCATCGGCGAATGTAGCCGTTACAGTATTCTCAGTGATAGGTAGATCATATGTGTATAGTACATACAGAACTGGACCCAAACATTCCTTGAGGGACGCGGATTTAAGTAGTGATGGAATATTCATTCTTATGTTTCACTTCAAACGATCGATTATTTAGATAAGACTTTAGGAGGACATAATAGGGATATTCAGGCATGTTCTTCAGCTTGTATAGCAATACTTCATGCCACACCTTGTCGAATGCCTGGCTTATGTCCAGGAAAGCTGCCGAACAGTATTGCTTTCCTTCCAAGGTCCTGTTGATAACATCCACCACTCTATGGACTTGTTCGACTGTGCAGTCAGCGCAACTAGCGTCGGGAAAGGAAACTAGGCGTATTAACCTAGCAGTTTTTCGATAGTGCTGGCGTAATAGTATAAATGTAAATGAAAATTCAAGTAAAAATATAAATGAAAATAGCAACAAACGTTCTTAAATTTATTTATCGAAATCCCACCGTATCGTATTTTATGCGTAAAGCGTAAAAGCGTTTGGGCGACTTTCACTATTTACTGCTCTTTCGTGGTGAGGTGATCGACTGCGTGGTAGAGTGATTTCGTCGTGCTACCGTCATGCCATGGACTCCCTATGGTGGCATCGATCTTGACCTCACTGTATCTAATGGGACCCACACACGATCGGAGTACATGACAGTTTTGCCCATCTGGATTCGGTCGTCATAAATTGAGGTTGATCGTGTAGTTTCGAGGTTCCCGAGTTCGTTCGTTGATTTCTGGGAGACGTATTTGGTGGTATTCCAAATATTTGGTAAAAAGGTGTCATAAGTTACATATTAGTTTACAAATATATTAGAAGCTTTTGACGTCGAAGTTGACAATCGCTAAGTCCCCAAAATCTGCGAATAGAATATTCATAAATAAAAATGATGGAAAATGCAATTATGTTTGACTGTCTGATTTTGAGTTTGGGTGACTAGATTTGAGATTGTGCTCTTGAATTACACCTTATGAATCGGAATTTCAGCCTTGAATCCAGAGTGCCTGTCATGTGTTTAAAGGCGCTTACAGACTTCCAGTTCTTCGCGGTCTGATTTACTGACACAGCTGCGATCTGAAAATGCCTATTCCCTCCGCCGTTCTATTCGCTGCTAGTCATGCGGCAGAGTGAGTTACTCCATATTCTGTAGCGGACCGCGCTCATAGGGTTAAGCGCAAGTAAAAATTTCTGTTTTGGTCTGTAGACACCCTCTGGGCGAGTCGCAACTGTTACTATCATCGTTCTCCCCAAACCATCTGACCGATATGCTCATAAGCATCGGTTGACTCAGTACCGACTTCTTTCCGGTTCCAGCATAGGTCATGAGCTCATAAGTAGTGAAACCGAGATGCATGGAAAGAGTCTAGGTAGCTGCGTGACTAAGGCTATTGTGGTATTGCAAACATTCTATTTGCCTGTAGTGTGCTAGTAGGTATGTCTATTATTTCAGACATTTGATGTCTTATTAATTACCTTTTATAACCTTTACATTTCATGCCCAACTTCATGTTTGTATATCTTCAATTTCTTTAATATTCATGGTTGTTAGCCATAACAACAATGTAAACTATTTCATTCCGATAATACTTTTTAATTATATTTTGACTTATTTAATTTAGTCATCTTGCCAATTAATTAAAGCCATTTTGTCACTGGTTTTAATTCCTTTTTCATGTTTTATGTTATCATCAATCATCCAAGTCAATCGCATTTTTTTTTACTTATGGGAATATGTTTCCATTAATAATTGAAAATGAAGGTACTTCAATCCACAATGTTTATAAAACTGAATTACTTACGTTTCTGGGCTATGGAGTGAATTCTCTGTTCTCTAAGCACCCTATTAGGTTGAAGGGCTTAATATATTTCCAGTAAATTCACCGTGATTAGCAATGAAACATAGTTTTGCAACAGATATGATTCAAAATATATCTGCATTTTTGTAAATCGCTACTCCGAGGACTTGATATTCGTATTTATATGATTACACCTGTAATTAACGACACAATCAAAAGTAATCAGGTGTAATATGGAACGTAATTGATGTAAGATGAATACAACATTACCGAAATAATGTTGTATTAGTCTCATAATTTATAATCAGTTTTAATTTTATTCTCAAAATTTGTTGTTTAGCAAATACCTAACGATGGTCCATAATAACTAATCCATAATCTTTCTCTTCCCTGCTTTTACAAAATCTCCCCCACCATTCTGAGCTATAGAATACTTAAATTGTTAAGAACCTTTCCGAACGCAACGAATGTCACAACTTCAAGAATCTTCTCTACGCTCCCCGCTATCTTCGCACCAGCTTCGACCATCAATTGTGCGGTTGCCTCGTCTCCCCCCTCGCTGAGCCATCGTCACTTCCGGTGCGCTTACCACCCTCCTCGCATTCCCCGTGACGTCGCCCCCCCCACGCCGCCCCACGGCAGGCGCGGCTGTCGCGGTGGTCCGCGCAATTTACGGCTATTGTCTTGCTACACAAGGGGGCGAAAGAAAAGTTCTGCAAAGGTGGGGGCGACGAAGGTAAGGAGGCGACAGATGGGAACGGAGAGATGGGAGGGGTGACGGTGATAGTTAAACGGATGGGGTAGGTACTACATGGGAGTTACGGATGCGAAGGACAAGGGTCTTCTAGGATAGACTACAGACATTTTCGGAAACAGGATTCACTAATGGAAGGAATGTCAGGAAGAAAGATGCGAGTCAGATGCAATGGATGTGACGGAAGAGAGTGGGCATGTTGAAAGTCGTCTTGGGTAGTGGCGTGGCGGTGGCGAGGCAGAGATGTGGCCGGGAATTGGCAGGGTCAGCGGCGGCGGACTGTGGGGCGGGGCGGCGGGGGCGGCGGGGGCGGGGGGGCGTCTGCGGTGCGGAAAGGGAGAGACGGCGGGGGGTGACGATGATGGCGGCGGCGGTGACGGTGTGGATGGGGGT
Organism: Teleogryllus oceanicus; assembly: GCA_964035755.1. NCBI lineage: Eukaryota > Metazoa > Arthropoda > Insecta > Orthoptera > Gryllidae > Teleogryllus > Teleogryllus oceanicus. The sequence goes on along the minus strand of CAXIVR010000002.1, from coordinate 226,337,103 downwards.
GGCGGTGGGGTGTTGGTGGGGGTGGGGGACGGCGTGGCTGTGCGAGGGCGGGAGCGGCGAGGAGTGAGAGCGACAGGGCGGTGAAGGAGGTGAGAAGGACTTCTGTGGCTACGGCGACGGGGAGGGGGCGATGGTGAGGGCGGGAAAGTCTGTGCAGCATCTCGCGTTCTGCTGACAGACTGCTGTCGCACTACTTAGTTCCTCTCCTCTGCCCCCCCCCCTCATTCTGCAGCGACATCGGTTTTCCCCACGCGGGATGCTTCTTTTTACTCTCTGACTGTGACGATAGTAGAAGTTTCTTTCTTTTTTTTATTGTTTGTTATGTTTTGCGCTTCTTGAAAACTCAGTAGGTTTTAACTATTGAATATTCATTTAAACAAAATAAAATATCTTTCTTGCACGAAAATTGGTTGTTTTTTTTTGTATGCATTCACAGATTCACCCAATTATACACAGCTTGTATTAAATAGTATCTACATTTCATGCAAAATTACGCGAAAACTACTCGTATTTTTTAACAAAATTGAAAAAGTGATAGGACAAGTAATAGGAAGCAATGATCGCGAGTCCGTGGACCATTTGTTACGGTAATGTTCCATATTTCGAATGATAAAGATCGGAGAAACCACGGAAAACAACCGATCAGAGCAGACGGCTGCTAGAATCCTGGTTTTTATAAACCAATCATTTGTTCTTACAAGGAAATGTGAAAAGGAAGAGTAATCGTGGAAGAGGAAAACGTGTGAATAATCGTAGTACGAGATAAGTTGACATTTTTGTTTTATTACTCCAACAGCAAAGAAGTAAATATTAGCTAAATAAAAACAAGAGTAACATAAAACGTTAGTTTTTATTGTTTATGTAAGATCATTTTTTCTCGTTTTTGAATGATTATTATCTATATGTATAAACTAGGTATTTCCAGAACTGCTGATAGCCATACAAATCGATGGATGCTAAATTCAAGCCATGCAAATTTCAATAACATGTTTTTAGGCTCATGAATGTGCTTTATTTTTAATAATCATATTAGATAAATGGAATGTAATTATAACATGACCTTAAATTGTCTATAAATATTTTATTCAAAGAGGGGGTAATTGAAACGATACATTATAATAGAATACTCGTGAGCTTTTTAGGAACAAATTTTTGACATGTTGCCTAAGGACGATGTATTTGATGTGTGATTTATTCCATGACTACACAGGTATTGGTAACTTAAAATACTGCCTTTTATGTTGCTTAATATAAAGACTTTTTGGAATTTTAACAAAACGGTATTGCGGAATAAGGCTGTGAAAAGTGCTCCCAAAAAGAGAATGCAAAATTTCGTACTTTCACAAAAAATCTGCCTCTTAGGGCAATATGTTGCAGAGATACAACAAGAAACGTGGTTTGCAGGTTTTACTTTTTTCTCAGCATATATTGCATATATAAGGCTGAAAAAAATTGCAGACACGGGAAAACATAGTTCAATTTGAAAATATTTTTGTCTGAGAAGTATTACGTCAATTTCATATAGAAAAAAAGAAATTTTTGAAATTCCGTTTTGGCGTGATAACGTTGGAGTACTGTCTCAATTTTCCCCCTAAAATGGATCTTTATAATATAAATAAAATTACTTCGTTGTAGATTTATTATTCAATGGTACTTAAACAATCATAGACAATTAATCATTTTCACTTTCTTCAATAACTGAGATCACGCTTTTTTTATAAACAGTCTACTCAAAATTTCTGTTATTTCAACGTTTCTGTATAAAAATGTTTAATAATTTTCTAGTAACTAGCGTGTGCCAAATTGGTTTTTAAATGATCGCAGCTATGTGGAAAAGCATTTGAGGGTTTCAATTCCGTTCGCACGTTGACAATATCGTTTCTCTCCCGATATTCCCATGGTGGAAAAGAGATAGGTGGGCTCCTCCGGTGCACCGATTTTTGCTCGTTCTGCACAGCACCAGCTGCCGTCACGAACTATGTGACCATTTCGTTTGAGAAGCGAGACCAGACGTCGGCCGCCATGTTTCATGGAGTGCAAGAAGTGTGATAACATTTTTTAAGTGGCATGAATGAACAATTTTCTGAGACTGTCCAAAAATATCACGATAAAAGGGTAATTGCAATAAAATATGTAATATTTAACTAGTGTTTATCTGTTTTTGTTTCAATGACTTGTAATTGTGATAATTTTAGCATTTCAAATTCACGCCAATATTATGACTAATGCTGGTGCCTGAAGCTCATTGGCTGAAGTCGGATGCGCAAGAGGCCACCCATCTCTTTCCACCATGTATTTCCAAAATGCTTTCCACCGAGGATATTCCGATTGAATTTGATACATAATCGATGTAAGACCTAAAAAATGTCGAGTTCTTTTGTCGGGATTAAATTTATGTTTAAATATCGGTTAAACCTGTATTTTAATCATATTTAGGCGCGAATTTTAAATGTTTAATCTGAAAAAATTACCGTCTAAATTGTTTAAAACTCTAAAAAATGTTATAGAATGTTATAAGACTTTGGGGGGGATTGAGAAGTACTCCAACGTTATCACGTCGAAAATGAATGTTAAACATTTATTTACATTTTTTCTATATGAATTTGGCGCCAACATTCGTTGACAAAAATGCCTTCAAATTTTCCCGTCTCTGCAAATGTTTTGTGTCTGATACATGCAATAGATGCTGAGAAAAAAAATGAAACATACAAAACCCGTTTCTTGTAGTATCTCTGCAACATATTGCCCTAGGAGGCTGATATTTTGTGGAACTACGTCATATTGCATTTCATTTCTAATGAGCATCGCGAATATTGATTTGGTATGGGGGCACATTTCACCCTCTTGTTCGGCTATAATCTTTACTATTCTTTCTGGAACTCCTTTACAAAGTTCTGGGACTATCTTTTTAATGGAGCATTAGAGGTTTTTTTTATAATTTATTTATTGAGTGATTGGAAATCACACAGATCAGTACTAAATTACTATCTCATGTGCATTTGCTGGCTTACATTGTAACTTATACTAAACTTAACACTAAAAACTTAAAACTAAACTACCTTACTATAGGTGTAGGAAACTACAAGAGCCCCTACTATGAACAATTAGTAGAGAAAATGTTCAAGAACGCTTCGGAAGAAAATCTATTGTTAATTCTAGTAGGGAAGTCAATTATAGTGGCCAGGTTGTAGTGGACGGCTCGGTTAATTGTATTTAGGTTGGAGTAAAAATTATTGGAAAGATGGGCAATATGTTTGATGATCGGTGATATATTCAGTTCTTTATGAAGTTGGGCGTTTGAGATGAACCATGGGGCATGTGTTGATAATCTGAGGAATCTATTTTGTACTGTAACGGGTTGCCAGCGGCGGCGGCGTCGTGTCCGTACACCGGCCTAGCCCGAGTTCACCGTTGTGCGGCCACTTGTAATACTCTCTACAAGCCCGGCACGTTAAACTGCTACTTGTAATAGATTGCCCTGCTCTAGCCCTTCTTATGAACAAACAAACAAACACTAGCCTCGCGTTGGGTTGCCACATATAATAATCTTCCCGTTCTCCTACTCACAATTGCCCGTCTGCTAGCTTACCTGGCCTTTTGACTCACCTGGGCGTGGTCTGCGGTGCGTCTGTACAGACGCGAGCAAGGTACTGCGCTCACGTGCGTGGATCAGTTCTAGTGCTACGTGAATGACTGCGAAAACATATTGATTTTACAAATCATGACCCCAAAGATGGCCATTAAATTTATTCACATTGCCTCCTTTCTCGTATTCCCTTCAATTTACAATATTTAGTGCTGTAATAGCACTGGTGCCCCTGACGGCACACATCAACATAACCCAGCAACAAAGAACAACAACAAATAAATATTTCTCTTCCCACAATACACGAAACATGGACATATACTCTCTCATTCACACAGATTATTTACAACAACAAAAACAAATGCCATTCACACATATAATTAAAACCCCAGAATGCATTCTGTCGAGATTTACGTATTAAAATCTATTAATCACATGACTTGATCTTCGACAGAGCGTTCTTCACTCCGCAAAAAAAAAACAAATATCAAAATACTTTTGCTCACGTATGATGCTGCTTCCGCGAAGAATCCTCGTGTTTGGTGCGATTATCCACGCACAACAGCGCCTCCCGTTGTCGCCACCAGTTCCGGAACACACTCGCGTACGCATCACTGTTCACGCAACATGTCGGAATTCACGCTGCCACCTTTTTTCATAAATACTCCAAGTTATTTGAAAAAATCTCTGAGTCCCGAATCGAATTCCGCGCCTCTAATTGTAAATGCAACGTCGCGCTCCCCACCGTTGCAAAATTTCTCATACGGCCACGCTCATTATCGTTTGCTCTCGCAAGTCTAACGGGCGTTACCGAATTTCACAGTAATTCCGAAAATCCCCCCTTTTTTTTATGAAATTCCTTTTCACGAAATATTAAACAGTTTACATAAAGTATTCCCAGTCACTATTTTGAATTATGTCCATTGCTTCCGCACTTTAAAAAAATTTCCAAACATCGCCTACCCAAACACACGTCTTGCCTTCACCAAGTCCAGGCACGTTCTGGCAAATCTCTTTCAACTTAGCATTGTTATTCTTGCTTCAACACTTTTCCCGATCGCTCGATAACTGACGATCGCGTCACTTTGGTTCTCACAAAATATTTAATTTTTAACGTTTCCCGAAACACTTTATTTCCGTTTTTGTTTTAATAAAATTCTCCCGGCAATTTCCTATTAAAACTGCGTTTTTCGCTAATCGCTTCTTCTTGCTAAGCTTTTGCTTGAATTAATTTATCTGTTTTATTAAAATTTTGATACTTCCCGTCAAGATATTTAAATGGGATAAATTTTGCATGATGCAGCTAATTTTCTTCTTTTCCCCCCGAAAGTCTGAATTTGATATCTTATCGCGTTCTCTTGCATTATTCGAAAAACCCTCTTCTTTATAAGCGTTTCATCGCTCCAACAATGGTTTCCATTAATATTCTCCTTAACACAAGTATACGAAATACGAAAATTTCAATAACTTCTTATTGCCTGACGCGATTTTACTGGGATAACTTTTAAAATGTTCCTAAATTAAAGCCGGATCTAATGTCTATGGTCAAAACTCGCACAAGTATCGGGTTCGCTTTATTTTCTTCCCCAATCGGTTTTTTCTTTATTATGGCGTCTTTGCTGTAAATGTTTTCAAACTGTTCATTCCAAACGCACACCATCGGGGATCGTGTAAATCATTACAGTACAATTTGAAGTTTATTAATGTTAGAAATAGATGCATTGATCCAGATGGGATATACGTAGAGCATTAATGGTCTGATTATTGCTTTATAAATTGTAATGGCATTTGTTAGGGATAGCCGGCTTTTGAAGTTGATAAGGCATTTTAGTTGAGCTATTTTTATTTTTGCTTGTTGTTGTTTTGTTTTTTCCAGTTGAGTCTTGTGTCGAAATTCATCCCGAGGTATTTTACTGATTGGTTTTGTGGTGTCCATGGAATTGTGTGTTTATTAATGTGTAGTGGTGGTGGGTGAGAAAATGGTCTTAGTGGGAATATTTTGGCAGTTGATTTAGTTGGGTTGAGTTTGATTTTCCACAATGTAGACCCCTGATCTATTTCATTTAAGTGATTTTGTATCCTATCGGTAATAGTCTTAAGTGAGTGGCTGGATTTGTAGATTGCGGTATGGTCGGCGAATTGTGCTAATTGGGTGTGTATTGTAGTGGGTATGTCAGCTGTGTATATGTTGAATAGTGTGGGTGAGAGTGGTGAACCTTGTGAAAGGCCTGCTTTTATTTTTCGGGGGTTGGAGATGTGATTGTCTACGGAAACTGTAAAGGATCTATCCGTTAGAAAACTTTTGATGAAATTTACTAAGTAGATTGGTGTTCCTATTGTTCGGAGCTTGTATAATAGTCCTTCGTGCCATACTCGATCAAACGCCTGTGAAATGTCAAGAAATGAAACTATTGTGTGATGTTTGTTTTGAAACGCTGTGTGGATATTTTCTAGAGTCTGAGTAGTTGGTGTGCAGTTGATACATGACTTATAAACCAAACTGGTGTAATGGTATAATTTGGGTTGATTGTAGGTAGCTATTTAACCTTTTTAGAATTAGTTTCTCGAGAATTTTTGAAGTGTGTTTAGTAAACTTATCTGTCTGTAGTTTTCTACACTGCTATGATTTTTATATGGTTTTGGAATAGGTATTATGATTGAGTTTTTCCATACTATAGGGTAATATCCAATTCTTATTGAGTTAAGATGTTGTTTATATAGGCTATAGTTGAGGTTGGGAGCATTTTTAGGATATTAGTGATTTTATCATGACCAGGGGCTTTTGTGTGGAAGTTTTTAATTATGTTTTTCACTTCATTTGGGGATATGAATTTTATCTTCTGTGGTACATCATAGTTCGGGGCTGAAACTGTTTGTAATATCATCGCATGATCGGAATGAGTTGGTGTGTTGTTGAGCGTGAATGTTGTTTCAAAATGATTGGCCAACGCTTCGGCTTTGTCAAAAGGGGCGAATTTTTTCCTCATCCGGGTATATAGAGGTGGGATGCTATTTTTCTTTTTTAGGATTTTTTAGTGAACTGCCAGAGAGAATTATGGGTTGTGCTTAATGATTTTATTAGTTTGTTGTAGGTTGAGCTATGAAAGTCGTTTATTCTTTTTTTGTTATTGAATTTAAAAGGTTCAATTCTTTCTTTAAGTGTGGGTTTCTGAGTTTGGTCCATAATCTTCTGGTTCTGTTTCTAGTGTTGATTATTGTTAGTATTTTTTCTGGCAGTAATTTGTTAAGCTTTGTAGTGATGAGGGTCTATTGGGTTGTAAATGTTTAATAGTGTTGAAATTATATGTAAGTATGAAATTTTTTAATTGGGATTTTGTTTTATTTTTTTATTTTCCAGTTTATGTTGTTCGTGTTTAATATGTGGGTAGGTGAGGGTGGGGTGGGAGCGGGGTATGTGTAGAGATGATGATTGGTAAGTGGTCGGAATCTAGTTCAAATAGTGGTGTTGAGTAGTATGTGGTTTGTGTATTCGTAATGGAGCATTAGAGTATCACATCTCTTTCGACGTCGTCCGAGTCTCACTGCCGACCTTGTCCTGAAGTACGCTGCCACCCCTTGCGAGAGAAGAGGCACCTCATGGGAGTCCGACTTCCTTGCTTCACCGCCGCAGCCGCCACCGCCGCCTGTCCGTCCGCCCGCCCGCCCGCCCGTGACTGTCCGCTGGACTGATTTAAGCCCCTGTTGGGCCGTGCACACGAGCCAGTCCTCTCTCTTACTCCACCCCCACCGCCACCCTTGACGCCGCCCCCACCATACATCCTACCACACCCACCGATCATCACGTCACTGCGCCAGCGGCCATCTCCCCCCCCCCCTGTCCCCGCCGTACCCATCATCCCCAACCGCCGTCGTCACCGCAAACTGTCCCGCTCGCGACCGACTACGTCCCTCTCCTCCTGCCACTGCCTTATCCTTTTTTTCTGCCCTGTACCTTCCCCGCCTCTCAACGCGTCCTCGCCAACACCTATCCCCACCCCCGACACCAGGGGGAATGCCGGAGCAGACTTAACAAACGGGACACGGATCGCGCGCGATTTTTCCCTTTCCCTCTTCGTCGTCAATTCTCACCCCTTACACACACTTACACCAACATGCACAACACTACCACACGTGCCGGAAGACGGTCAGGACTTAGAACTTGTCCGGAGGGGGTTTGGTGCCCGCTGGAGGGAGAGTCCTGGTTAGGGAAACCCCACTAGTCGAGGAACTCGGCGCCGTATCTCACCATCTAGGGGGAGAAGATCACTGCCACCTCCCAAAGAAAAACATGCACTACATCTACGGACCAGTTACAGTTCTGACGCACATTTGGATTTAAATGTGTACACCTACGTCTCTTCAGGAAACTTACAATTGGATGAATACACACGAGAGGATGAAATTATCGCAGGGAGTCTAACTGTTTAAGCTTAAATGAAGAAAGCAGAGATTCGAGCTTTTAATTAAACGAAGTGACACTGACAACACTGAAGTGCAGAACTTGCTTAAAATTTGTACTCGTTTTTCTCAGATGCAATCAACATATTTGTTGTAACAACATTTTCGAGAAGAGAATGTTGTTTTTAAAAGGGTATTTGAATAAAATTGTAAAAGTTTCTAAAACCCAAATGACATATGAGTAGTAACACAGAAATCTCAAGTTACCCCACCTGTTGGATTTGAGTTTTACAGAAATGATTATGTGAGATTGAAATCTAATAACTGGAGTGGGGGAAGGGTTATCCTCGGATCCAGTAATTATATATTTTGCAATAAATTGAATGTATTTTAGTTTGTCTGTTCTCATAACGAAAATGAGTATTTTATATTAACTACATTATATAATACAAACATATCTAATACCTCCCAAATCAAAAAAGAAATGAACGTAATAATACCTTCTGGATATTTTCTTTAAAAACAGGTTTTGATTCGTACTGGTTGACATTAAGATGAAGAATCATAGCGATTACTCTTAATATATTAATGGTAAAAAAGATAGAAATTACACTCAAGTAATAAGCTCCGATTTTTATTAAAATACTAATGTGCGAGAAGTCTCGCATGTTAAACTCTACCTTCTTCTCTATCCTTCCATTTCCATATTAAGGGTGAAAATTGTTAACGAAACATATTTATTTGTTTAAAGAATTTATAAAGGTAACTTCCAATGTACTTATATAATATCGAATAAAAATAAAAAAATAAAACTGATGTTTCAAACAAATTTTAAATAAAGGTTATTGGCAGATTTTCTTTGAACAGTTCACTGCAATTCTTTTAAAAAATTTAAAGTATTAGAAACTTTTGTTACAGCTAGCTTTTGCTTTTTTTTGGCAGTCACAAAATATTGGAAAAGCATTTTACTCTTAAGAAAACTACGTAAAGGTGTACATGCGAAAATACAGGTTTTATTACGCAAAGCCATCATTCAATCATTTAGGAGTAACTGACATGATCATATCCAACGCATGCCTCCAAACAGAATTCTAAAAAAATGTAACATATAATCCTAAAGGAAGAAGAAATGTTGGCCGCCCCTTAACAAGATGGAGAGACTCACTCTCTTGATGTGGAAACAGGCCTAAATCCATGAAGCAGAAGAAGATTACGCAAAGCTTTATATGGGCATTTTTAAAAACTTAAATTTTCACAAAAACGAAAGCAATTTTCAACCTCAAATAACATTCCTACACTACGAAATATTTACAAAATTTACGTTGTTGCTTTTGGAAACGTTATTTTATCAGCACAATCTAAAATACGTTGAATTGTGTTTCGTACCACCAGAAAGAACCACGCTTTCGGGGCTGGTGCCTGCCCATGTCAGCCGCTGGGAGGAATGGGGTGTATTTATCTCTGAAGTCGACGTTTTGGCGGAGGTTAATGATCCCTCGTGACCCTTTCCCCCCTCTCCTTGGTCTACATCAGCCTGTCGCGCCCCAGTGGCTGTTATGGGTTCCGGCGACCTCCGGCTACCTGCGTGGACGCGGCGTCCCGCAGACGCCGAGGCGCTACCGAGGCCCGGTGCTTCGACCTATCGCCCGAACTGCCGCGACCGGCTGTTGGGAAAAGGCCACAAACATTCAAGGACGCAGAACCCCCGCCCCCCCCACGCCACGCCCAATCCAAGATCTTCATCCAAGATCCTTCGTCAGGTTCCAACATTTATAAATTAAATACTCATGTCCTCATTCAAATTGTATGCATTTTTTCTGAAGGACCCTTCCGATCCTAGCGTTATTGTGTTATTGTAAATATTAGTGTTCTAACATTGTTCATATATTACGAAATGTAATTACAACAAAATTGTATATTATGTATCATCACACCCTTGGGAAAAACATAATAATGTCGAACAAGGAAATAAATAAATAAAAAATAAAAAAAATAAATAAATAAATAAATAAAAATAAATAAATAAATAAATAAATAAATAAATAAATAAAAAATAAATAAATAAATAAATAAATAAATAAATAAATAAATAAATAAATAAATAAATAAATAAATAAATAAATAAATAAATAAATAAATAAAAGATCCTTCGCCGCTCCACCGACGCCGTCCCGCAAAATTGATTTCGAGTAAAATATATTGGTGTCCAGGGAGTCACAAGTCGAAAATTGAAAACAGCCACACGACACTTTATATAATATTTTGTCTAATAGCACTTGGATATTCCGACATGCCGCTTTCGCAATAAGCACCGAAGAGTTGCTTTTTAAAAGAATATTACGCAAAATTTATGTTGTACATAAATACTCCAGAAATGAGGTACATGGTTTATTATTTTCAAAATAACAACAGTTTAGTTCAGAAAGAAAAATTAACCTGAAAACAAATGAGTACCCAGCTTTACACAATTCGACAGCTTTTTTATCCCTCGGTTAATTTTTTTCTTTCTGGACAAATAAATTCATTTCTTTTGTAAATAATAAACAATTTACATATATTTGGAGTGTTTCTATTTTTCTGCAATGCAAATTTTTGCGTAGAAAGTATTTTTTCAAACCAACATTTCAATGTTTATTGCGGATGAACCATTCAGAATATTCAAGTAGTTCATTAGACAAAATAAGCTTAAAATTGTCTTAAGAGATTATTTCCGATTTTCGACGTTTCCTCCTTGGATACTCTGTATATTCCTAGCTCATGATTTCAAACTATATGCAGTTGGTGCTACTGATAATGTTTCCTTACGTCCGGCTTTACCACTATCCCCTAGAAAGCACCGCGAAGATGTTCCGATTCCCAGCCTCATTGTTACTTTAAGGCTAAATGTACCGACACTAGTTCCATTTCTCGCCGAACACGTGGCAGCACTAAAATAAGCAAAATTTACTTAGACTGATAACGTCTAAAACAAATTGTCCGATTTTCGATCCGTAAACGACATTGACTCTCTTTTAAAATAGAATTCACGCTACGATGCTGTTTTTCAAAAAAGATTTCCAAAAATTTTGAAAACGTTTTCTCATAGTTCCGGGAAGAAATTAAAAATGTGGGCTTATAGCGCGATGGCGACGTGTTTCTGAATCCAACGCCGTGTCAATCATGCTAATCACGAATAGGAGGCGTAAAGTGCACTCGGAAGACATACCTGACGCCCCTCTCCCCTTTTCCGCGTCACCCGACCCGCCTCGACGCGGACGGACGACCAAACCCGGCCGCCTGCGGCATCGGGAGGCCGAACTTTCACAGGCAAGCTGGGTAGTCAGTCCTTTCAGTCTCACATATTTTTCTTCACGTGTCAACTAGTGATGCTGTAACACAGCCAAACGGTCTCATATCATCTGTACAGTCTTATAAAACTATATATCTTGTCTACATATTTCCGTCTTCCCTTCGAATACCATCAAACAATTATTTGAGACGGTACTAAAATATCGATTCCGATTTGGAAACTGATTTCAAAGAAATGGAATTAATTGTGCAGATATCACCAATATTCTATGCCATAACATCTTATTTTACATACATTTTACTTCTAAGATCTTCCGTTATCATTCCTCTACCAGAAAGTATGAGCCGAGATTACGTACGAGCTCTTTTTATCTTGGTGACTCGATTTTTGATCTCAAAATCATGTTTGTCTTCCTTGATAGATTTCACCTGATGAATCTGTTTTCCAAGTTAAAATCGCGGAAGCAAAATTTTAAAATTGTTTTATTGTTAATTTTAAAACTACTTTCCGACAAATTATGTGAATCGGATACCGGAAAACTCTATTGTCGGGCCCTGGTAAAGTAAAAGTGGATAAACTTTCATAAATATTACATTACTTCTTCTAACTCGTGGTCTAGCGAAAAATAGCAATACATGTGTCCTTGATACCTAAAAATCGATTGACACCAAAACATGTCTGTCTGTTAATGGTCAACGTACACGCCCAAACTGCTCTGGCTAATTTTCTCCAATATTGATCTTCCTGAATCTACCTGAGAGAACTCGGATCTCGGGAGTTTCAAACGGATATTTTAATTTTTGAGGGTCCTTTACATTAAGTTTCTCAAAATCATTTTCGAAATCTTTCAAACCACCAAATTCATTTGATTAAATTTTGTCCTCGTTTTACGTACAGATTGCAAGAGTAAAATGTGATTTATGGTGTTTGTTGACATCACTTATGTTTAGAAAATTGCTAACGCACTTTAAAGGCCTTCTTCAACTATAATATTGATGATATATTTTTTCCTTACTGAAATCTGTTCTGATAGATCTGAAAACAAGATCAAGTTTAATTGAACATTTGAGTAGTTTTCGTGCAATTTGGGGCGAAGATAGGCAATTAAAACACTGTAATCTCTTTTTCTCAAAAAGAGCTCCAATTTTTTGTTTAAAGACGATAATAAACATGATGGTGGTCTCATTTTCGCCCACCCTGCCGTATTTTCGAAGATCAAAAGGTCATGTAAGTTTATTGCAAAATCATGTGTTTTATATAATTTAAGAATGAAATTGATGTATATTAAAAATCTCAAAAATCACAACATCTTTTTCCATGGATATGGATGTTTAAAAGAATTGCTAACTCTATCAATTTTCGAAAATTGCAAATTTAGAAATAATGCCAGAAAGTGTGTGATGTATCATCGCTAGCTTATTTGAAACTAAAATACAGTAAGGATACTATACAGCAATTGTACTAAATTACTTCTAATGAAATTTGATGTTACTACATTGCAGGAAATCTGATTTTGCATATCTGCTTATTTCATGCTTTCTCATATATTTATGTCCATATTTTGCAATTTCATTCTACAAATTTTTCCGGACTTACTCGTGGCATATGTATTAGTACTATGCTGCTGGGAACTGAGATTATACACTGCTGACGCACATACTAGTTTATAGAGAGGGGCTGAGCAATATTTAACATTTGTCTTTGAAATATATATTTTTGTATTTAATACTCTATTTTTGTTTTTTAGCATATCTTTTGAAGATATATTTAAATACATAAAATAGATGTTAAAAAGAAATACTTAAATACTGTAAATACAAATGAAAGAGAAGATAACAAGGGATAGTTTGTTTTTTCGAATCTGCCATGAACAGCGACTGTGCGTTGTATTAGAACACTGGTGAATAGCGGTATTTTTCATACCTTTCAAATCACCTTTATTGTTATATACGTAAACACTCTATTGACGTCTCTACCGGTATGACGTCAATAAACGCTATACCGGTATTTTTAATGAAACAATAGCTTCCCATTCATACATTCTACAAAATAAGTTACTTTAGTTAATAATATCTCAACAGCAAATTTTTATGAATCAAATATACTTTCATAATTACTATTAATTGTTTACTTATAATTTTGTTTATATATATATATACACACACACACACATTAACACTCGGTCTCTAATAATTAAGGAAACGCGAAATATTCCAAATTAATTCTTATATAAATATAATTTCCACTTCGTCATTGGTAATAAATGCTCTCGCCCACTGAAAAAACCACCACCGCCCTCTTCCTACGCTTGGGCATATCGAACGTTCTAATGTAACACGCAGCCGCCGAAGAACGCGGCGAGATGTGCAGATAGTCAGAAAACACACGAACAGCAGTGTGCCAGTGAGGTGCGACCTGCTTCCAGCTCCAGAAGGGTGATTCTTGAGAGCGTGCCCATGGCACTGGCTTGGATACAAAGGAGCGCGAAATGAGGAGCAAACATTCAAAACGCATATGTCCACTTTACTTCTTTTCGAGAAAACGCAAAAATTTTTATGTCATCAAAATTGTGCAGATGTTTTATTTGTACCTAATCTGAATTATGTAATATATAATAGCTAAATATAATATTATTATAAATTTAAAGATCAGAACTTACATTTAAAGAAACAACATTTATATCAACTGCAAAAAGGAAGCCTGAACATCTCACGGAGAAGTGATATGGCGGGCGAAGCAATACTTATGAATGGCAATAATAAATTCTGGATACTGTATACAGAAAACTAAAGAGAGGAAGAATTTAGAAAAAAAGTAAAGTGGAAAGAAAATTACACAATTCATAAAATATGCAGGCATATCAAGTGATTGATTTAAATTTTAGGTCCCGGAACGCGCCTAAATGATTTATTATTTTAAGAGAAATAATTATATTTATATATAAATGTAATAGCGAGAATTAACCATGAGGTATGCAACGCCACCCTGTTAGGAAATCGTCTGCGTAAGACCAAATCCAAATAATTCCAGAAAAAGGTATTTAATCCTAAGGTGGGTGTAAAAGGAACATTGAGATAGGCTGAAAAAGGGAAGATGCTTTTGAAGTTATGACACGGAAGAAAATATTAAACGTACAATGGGAGGGCAAAAGATAAACGCTGAAATTTTGAAAGAAAAAAACAGAACTTTCTAAAAGCCAAAGCAAAATGGAAATAAATATTTTGACATACTGTGAGTAGAACAAAACCCTAGAAAAGGATATTATGTTTGGAATGATAGAATGAAGCGGAAGAAAAGGTGTAAGTGGTACAATTGATATGATCAATACAAAATATTACAAACAAAAGGAAAAGGCACTGAGTCCGAGGAGTACGAAGAATTACTAGCATCCTATTACGTGTATATCCAGATAGGTCTAATATGGGATGGTTTATGATCTATGTTCTAGTAATTATTTCGCGCGTTGAGACCCCGCTAAGAATTGGGACTGCAGATGTACAGATGCTCACAGCCGCTGCTTGAACGTAAGACTGGAGCCGACAATAGACATCGTAGCATCAACAGTGTGTTTGATAATCTCAGCTCCTTTCATGCATACATTCTGCATTATTAGGGAAGAACCTGCTGAATTATCGGCGCGTCCTCCCAGTTTCGATAGCAAGAAAAGCGAAGGAATGATGCTCAAGTAATACGAATGCAACTATCAATGTTCAAAATTAAAACATCTTTCAAAACCTGGTTTGTGAAACATCGACCAAGTTCGTGCGGATGATTTGCTTTGACAGTACGTGATTGTTAATTTATAACATGATTTAGACAAAACGGCAAAACAAAGCAAAAGAATAACAGTGAAATCCAAACCTGAAAACTATCGCCGAGGGTCTTATGGAGTGAGTCACAACTTCCTCAAAATGGGCAGGAAGGTGGGCGAGAGACCTTACACCTAGAGTGCTTTGCGTTGGCCGCTCTTCTGCGTACGGTAGACATACGTAGGAAATGCCGTAGTACGGGGTCATTTCTTTGCTGAAGATAGTCTACTGATGAGGATGTTATAATCACCGTTCGCTTTATTCTTTCGGAAACACATGTATTGACAGGAATAATGCAACATTATTTCATATTTGATTTTTTATAAAATTGTGATTATCGGTTCTTTTCATTCACAACAACTCATCAAGACATCGATAATAAAACATCAGGTTTCATAAATGTTTCATTTTTTACGAACATATGTTCGTGTGTCTATACAAATCAATGAAAATATCAACATCATCGTTGTAATCCTCATTCTCGACACCTAGATAAGGATCGCCGATTTAATACATTTGCATTCTGATTCTAATATGAGCATTCTGATTCCCTAATATTTATCAGTGACTGTATGCCGTTTTACTAGTAGTATATAACCTTATAAAATTGAATTTGCAACCCGATTAAATGTTACTGATATGTACGATGTTTAGAAAAAATGGTATCTAATGTAGAAATATAAAAGCATAAATTAATAACTGTATAACAAAACATAATTTATCTCTCATAGACGGATATTCCTCTTCCAGTGTGGTGTTCTGTCTATGGTTGCTATATTGCTTTCAGACAATCTAATGCATTAAAAATACATATATATATGTGTCACAATACAATGATTTACACTAATGATCTTGCTTTAGTCATCATTTACGTAGTTTGTATCAAATGACGCGCTGGGAATTACTTATTCCAATCTTCAAGTTTATACAAATACAACAGAATTCATTTTATATCAATATAATCTCATTAAGTAAGCTGGGACATGTCACCATTCTAATATTATATTTAATGTTTGTTACAGAGTTGGGATTCAGGATGCATCTCGCCTGCGCGCTATTTTAACACTTCTTCAATTTTGTCCAAGTACGAAAAACTGTTTTAAAATTTTACTTGGGGAAATAGATTCATCGGGTGAAGTCTATCAAGGAGACAAACGCCGTTTTGATCAAAAATCGAGTCGCAGGATAAAAGAGCTCGTGCGTAATTTCTTGGCTCATATACTTTCTTGTAGAGGAATGATAACGAAGATCTTAGAAGTAAATGTATGTAAAATAAGATGTTAGGACATGGAATAGATATCTATACAATTAGTTCAATTTTCTTCTGAAATCAGTTTCCAAATCGGAATCGATATTTTGAGTACTGCCTCAAATAATAATTGTTTGATGGTATTCGGCTGAAAGACGGAAATATGTAACAAGATATAGTTTTATAAGACTATTACAGATGATATGAGACCGTTTATTGTGTTACAGCATCACTAGCTTGACACGAAGAAAATACATTGAGACTGAAAGGACTGACTGCCCAGCTTGCCTGTCTGAAAGTTCGGCCTCCCCGTGCCGCAGGCGGCCGGCCGTTCGTCCGCGTCGAGGCGGCCGGGTGACGCAGAAAGGGGGAGGCGTCAGGTATGTCTTCCGAAATTACACTTTACGCCGCTCCTATTCATCCGATTAGCATGATTGACACGGTGTTGGATTCAGGAAGCGTCGCCATCGCATTATAAGCCCACATTTTTTAATTTCTTCCCGGAACTATGAGAAAACGTTTTCGCAAATTTTTGAAATCTTTTTGAAAACGGCATCGTAGCGTGAATTCTATTTTTTAAAAGGAGTTCAATGCATTTACAGATCGAAAATCGGACAATTTGTTCAGACGTTAATGATCTAGTAAATTCCGTATGATAGTGCTGCGATCTATTGATTTTTCCTATAAGTATTTTTCGCATTTAGCCTTAATTTTGAAATATCGGTATATTTCTCCACATTAATATGATTATTAAATACAACAATGTAGTGTATAATAGAAGCATCATTCCACAACGTTAATATATTTTAAAATACTTATTATTACTGCCCCATGAAATGGAGGTTAAAGAAACATGTAGAATGGAATGCGGAAGTAAACGGGCAAACATGTTGAAAAGTCAGTTTTAATGTAGTATCAATATTGTTGTACTACTACTAATAATAATAATTAAAAAATGTTATAAACATTTAATTTTAAATAATACTAATTTCACATGTGAACCAAAAATATATTTCCTTGCAATGCACTTCCATACTTTCCTCAAGGTGCAAACATATTTGAAATATTTTAAGTATATTTGTTTCACACAATTAGAAATTCGAAGTGTGGTAGAGGACGAAGTTCTAAAGAAATTTAATCCCATGTTTCAAATGGAAGTAGTTCTCGTTCAGGTTTTCATCGTATTTACTTCCTACATTTCTGTCCTTACTAGGCATAAACAATATAAACTTGTATACTTCTAGATGTAACACTGTAATGACTTGTGCAGAGTACAGGTTGGGAGCACATTTTATACAACGGTCGATCAACACCTTATGCGTGGCCCATGGCTACATTTTCAGGCAAAACCATTGACACACAGCATTTTAGTGATAATCTCCCAAAAGTTACAATTGTTCGCGTCTTTTGACCGTGATTCATGACATGTACTGTGATTGATTTATTGATTGATTTGTTCGTGTTTCCGGGCGATTCAACTGCTTCGGTCATTAGTCCCGTTGGTGTAGTGCATTTTTTTTCTCGGGAGATTGCGGTGATCTTCCGCTGGATGACGAGATCCGGCGCCGACCTACCGTCGGCTGGTGGGTTTTCCTAATCAGACTCTCCACTAGGGGGGCACCGCCCCAACCGGGACAAGCTCTAAGGTCTCCCGGAATATGTGGTGGTGTAGTGCATGTTAGTGTAACTGTGTAAGGGGAGAGGATGGAACAAGGAAAAAGGAAGGACAGATCGCGCGCGGTCCGTGGTCTGTTTGGTAAGGTACAGCTCAGGCATTCGCCTGGTGTTGATCGGAGAAACCACTGAAAACTACCGATCAGAGCAACCGGCCACTAGAATTCTCCTCCCAGCATGTACTGTGTAAATACATCGAGTTTGGAAGGTAAATGCCGGCATATAAACTCTATTTCTCTGTCGCATAATATTGGTACACTTTGTAAAGGTTTCGCTTCATACTAAAGCAGAATAATTTTTCAAAGGAAAGCAATGACATTTGCCGTTGATTTCTTCCATAATTTCGCCTTTTATAATTTCAAATTGCCCTCCTATACATAAAAAAATATTTTTTATACTCGATTTTCTGTATTATTTGAAGATATTTCTTTCATTCAAACTTTGTACGATAAGAATGGTATTCCTTCAAGTGATAACGAAACTTAGTGAAGTATTTGCTACCGTCACGAAACAACTCATGAATTGGCTTGTGTTGAACACGAGAAAGAAAGAATGGTCGCGTATTTATTCAGAAGGTATCCGAAATACTAGAAGAGACATTTGAGCTTGAGAATGGAGACAATACACAAGGAGCCCAAATGACGCTTCCCGGGCGTTATAGATAAATTTGATCACTTTTAATTAAATATATAGTTTTCAATTTGTTTCACCTTTCAATTTTTAATATACGATAAATAAATAAAAATGAAGAAAAGTAACAAAATTACCAAATCCTTTCTTCGAAAACAAAGAAGTTACAAGGACATAAATATCGCCAGAAGTCGAAATAACACCTCTGGGCGTTCTAGTTTTAAACGGCTTTTGCAACGAACGCCGTCGAGGCAGATTACTTGCACGGCGTCAAGCCGTTGTATAACGTCAGAGGAACGACTAGAATGCAAGGAGCAATGGCCCTTTACTGTTAATCATATCCTAGTTACTATATCAATGAATCAAAGTACACAATAGAAAACATAATTCGAAATACTCTTAAAAGAATATAACATTGATCTAAATGTAAATTTACAAGAATTCAACCGCAATACACCCTTAACTCAAGTTATTAAAAGTTATTATTACAAGTTCATAGTTGGAGGGACATTCGGTATGAAATCCATGTTCGAATGTTATTTTTATTCGTTGCAATTAAAATTGGTGATTCCTCATAATATCGCAATGAAATCTGTGAAATTATTAATTACCGTAAAAAACAAAAACATCGACTGAAACAAAACCCCTTCCAAAATTCACAGAATACTTATCTAATTTCAAAAATACAATAACATCAACATCTTGTACAATAGTAGTATCAAGTGAAAAGCGTTACATTTTCACCACATAACATTAGAAATGTTACGATGTTAGTATCATAGCTTTATAAAACTTCACAGAACATGAATTAGAGAATTAATAACGTAGGTATGGTTCATGAATCATGGTTATTAGCAATTATATTACATTATTAAAGAATAGAATACAAAATTATTTACCTGGAAGAAGTCATATTTCTCACCATTAGTTGGGGAAGTTAATTTCTTAATGTCCAATTACACTTTACCAGGTACACGAATAACAGGTATCAGATCATGTCCAACTTGTTCAGCAAAAGCAATTTTGTTTGAGGAACAGATAAACATTTTACATTTAAGCATGGATTTAATCCACAAGATGATAACTTTTTTTTATGATATGGCTTTGGTTCAACATGCTTTTAAGAGGTATAACGATATTTTGTATGCGAACAGCCAAGCGCAGGTAAAGCATTTTAAATGAACACGTCGTGTAGTGGTGGAAAATACTCAGAAGATATTTTCGTGATGTCTACGATATAATTAAAAATGTAGAAGAAATTACTAACCGGCACTAAAATTTCTGCGACTTTTATGGAATTATAGCAAGAGCAGTTCTTCCACCTTCTGAGTTCTATCAAAATGCATGGTTGACTTTAGATAAGATAATTGGGGCTTCGCAATTACGGAAATCACAGAGATGGAGTTTGTTAACTCTGATGACGCAACTAACTTTTTACCTCGTGAACCGTTAGGAAGGGCAACTGCTGCAACAACTGTCAATGCCCAGTGCAGTCAAAGTACCATCATTTCACAAAAACAAAAACTTGACCTCCATTTGGCCAGCATTCAAGACACATCTTATATTCTGTTTTTGATTTCCTCGTCCACCAATGCAGCGTGCGTATTCGCAAAACTTGCACAAACTTGCACTCATGACGATCACCAATGCTGGCAAATACACTTCAAATAAAAACCGATTACAAACTTGGTAGCGACCACAGATATAATTGACACCTCTCTTTTGCGCATTGTGTTGACTAACGATTTTACAAGCTTGTTTGACACTGACCAACAGCAAAGATATTACCTTTATTTCATGACTTCACTGGCGCTACACCTGTAGCATTCGGCGAGTTTCGAGCCCTGATCTCTGAACAACCGTTGAAAGGGTATTGGGACGTTTCTACTAATTTACTTTTTAAAGTTCTTGCAACACGAGTAATACGATTATAAATAATGAATATCTACTCCTTGATTCTAAATTCTGGATAAAGGAAAATATGTTCTCTTTCTTGTTATTATTTCCCTGCATTTCATATGCAATCTCAGTATTATAATAATTCTTGATTATTGTACTCGTTATTATATTGCCGGAGAGCATCCAATTATATTTAATGTTTTAAATATCCTGATTCATTGGTGTGGACCTCACGACTAATTACTACTTACGTTGTCGTAAGGTAACACGTTGACGGGGACGGTCGTTCAAACGAATCGAGGATTTTTTTTTTTTAAAAACGCTTGTTTCAAACAAAAGAATACAACATTTATTCATTTCTATCATCGAAAAAACATAATGAACTTTGAACTTATTTTTATATTAGTTCATTTTGTATTTAATAATGACCGGTTCTTTTGTGCAAATCCAATTAAATCCTTAATTTTGAATTGTTATATTCTTTCTCTCTTAATTTAATAAATATAATTCTTTAATGCTTACCTACGAAATCTTTGCGTGCTTTTCCCCCTTCCCGAATGATTTCGTACTGCAGTAAAATGCTCAAAAGCTTTCAAGGCGTCTTCTCTCTTTTGTCGTTGAATGTTCATTGTCTAATTTCCCCTACATTACCTAAGGCGATTCTGCTCCAAAAAATATTACCGAGTGGTAATAACACATAATAATATTTAATTTTTAAACAAATTCACCGTACTGTGATAAATTAAAATATTCCTTATGAAATAAACTTCGCTACCAAACCACCACAGACGGGTACCTCCCAAACATAAATTAATTCTATTGCAATTATGTTCACTAACGATCTTATTCCTAAACTAAAACAATATTTCACGAATCGTATTTTCTGTCTATTATTCGAATATTAAACTGTATAAAGTCACCAATTTAACATTTAGCATCATTTTAGTATTTTCAAAATAATAATTAACAATATTGTTCCACTTCTCCACTTAACATCCAATTGTTCCCAACGCAATCAAATCAACGTCTGTTAACATGTCCCCATCTGATACAAAGACTAACATATATTCCTCACTGTGATCCCATCAGTTCAAGGTTACGGACAAAAATGGAAGATTCTCAATTCTATAGTTACCATTGTTCCGCCTGAAACCTATTTTTCTATTTACATGGAGCATTGCGTTTCTTCCTGTGGCGTTCAAATAAATGCATTTGTAGTTCCTGCGTGTGCTGTTTAGTTATAATCCGATACTACGGCAACCTATCTAATTGCTCACGTTGAAATCCCGTAACCATTAAGTAAATTGTAATGAATATTATATCAAATTATTTATAAAGAAAAAGGGGGACTTTTGGCTTGTCACGTTATATAGTATGCGCATGCCACAAATCGGTCTTAGGAACATTCAAAAACTTGAACAATTTCCCAGATTTTCAAATCTTAACTCACTGTGCCTTGACTTCAAAACCGATCTGACGACCTCGCGGCGGCCGCTCCCGCGCTCTCCGCCGTCTCCGCCCTCAGAAGCTGCGCCTTCTCCTCCCAATTACGGCGGCGTCACCAAAGCCGGGAGCCCGCGCGACGCAGTGGGGCGGAGCGCCGGACCCGGGAGGGCGACTCTGCGCTGGCCCTGCAGCGGGGGGGGGAGCCAAGAAGGGAGGCAGGCAGGGGCTCTGGATTGCGTGAAGGCGCAATACGAGTAAATGCCCCGCTGAAGTCAAGTGGACGGAGAGGCCAAGGGGCAACGGCATTTTTGACGAACCCGATGTAAAAGAAATTAGAACCGTAAGAAAACTAGTGAAGGTGAAGAACGGACGGGCGACGGGCGACAGGGCGACAGGGGCGACGGGGCGACAGGGCGACGGGCGACGGGGCGACAGGGCGACGGGCGACGGGGCGACAGGGGGGACGGGGCGACGGGCGACGGGCGACGGGCGACGGGGCGACGGGCGACAGGGCGACGGGCGACGGGGCGACGGGCGACAGGGCGACAGGGCGACGGGCGACGGGGCGACGAGGGCGACGGGGCGACGGGGCGACGGGCGACGGGGCGACGGGGCGGCAGGGCGACAGGGCGACGGGCGACGGGCGACAGGGCGACGGGCGCGAGGGCGACGGGCGGCGGGCCGACAGCGGGCGACGGGCGACGGGCGACGGGGCGACGGGCGACGGGGCGACGGGGGCGACGGGGCGCGACGGGCGCGACAGGGCGACGGAGGGCGCGGGCGACGGGGCGACGGGGCGACGGGGCGACGGGGCGACAGGGCGAAGGGGCGACGGGCGACAGGGCGACGGGCGACGGCACGGCGACGGGGCGACGGGGCGAGCAGGGCGACGAGGGCGACAGGGCGACGGGGCGACGGGGCGACGGGCGACGGGCGACAGGGCGACGGGCGACGGGCGACAGGGCGACAGGGCGACGAGGGCGACAGGGCGACAGGGCGACGGGGCGACGGGGCGACGGGGCGACGGGGCGACGGGGCGACGGGCGACGGGCGACGGGCGACAGGGCGACGGGCGACGGGGCGACGGGGCGACAGGGCGACGGGCGACGGGGCGACGGGGCGACAGGGCGACGGGGCGACGGGGCGACAGGGCGACGGGGCGACGGGGCGACGGGCGACAGGGCGACGGGGCGACGCGGGCGACAGGGCGCAGGGCGGCAGGGGCGGCAGGGCGGCGGCGGCGGGGCGGCAGGCGGCAGGGCGGCGAGGGGCGCGGGGCGGCGGGCGACGGGCGACAGGGCGGCGGGCGACAGGGCGCGGGGGGCGCGGGGCGGCGGGCGGCGGGCGGCGGGCGGCGGGCGGCGGGGCGGCGGGGCGGCGGGGCGGCGGGGCGGCGGGGGCGGCGGCGGGCGGCGGGGCGGCGGGGCGGCGGGGCGGCGGGGCGCGGGGCGGCGGGGGCGGGCGGCGGGGCGGCGGGGCGATGGGAAGGCAGGGCGGCGCGGGCGGCGCGGGCGGCGCGGGGCGGCGGGGTGCCGAAGTCGTGGCGAGAAGGGGTGGTGAGCGCAAAGGGGGAGAGAGCCGCGAGGACGTGGACGCGAATAGGCGGCCCCGTGCGGGTCACCGGCAAGTGACGCGGGCAATCCTCACATGCGAGTCGCCGCTAACGACGGGGCGGCGCCGCGCACCGGCGGCCGCCGGCGACAGGTCGTTATGCCGTGAAGTCGGCCGCGAAAATAAGTCCGCGCTGACCGGGCAGGTGGAGGCCCGAGGTCCGGCCGGGGCGCCCCAGCTCCCACGACAGCGTCCGTTAGAAATGCAGCGTGGACCAGAGAGGTGACATTCTGAGTACAGAGTTGCACACGTCACTCGTTCTTGAGAAAAGTAATTGGGTACATTGTTCATGGAAGCCGCTACAGATACACAAGTTTTTTTGTGAGCATTCTCATAAATGGAGTGTTAATTAGTTCTTTAAAAGTTTTGCAATATCGATACGAGCAAAATTTGCACGTTTATCGTAGTATACATAGCCTGATGCATAAGTAATATTAATTCCCAAGGTGAACTCCTAAAATCATAGGTGAGATTGTAAATTTAAATTCCCTTCTAGAAATTAATGAAAACAACTGATGGGGTTACCCCAAATAGTCCTACTTTACATCGTGTTCATAATCTTCTATCATTACAGAATCCTTACCTCCTTGCTATCTATCTCTTGTCCATTGTACAAATATCTTGTTAAAACTTTTCAGCATGTTCATTTCTAATATCAGCCAAATTTTGCGCGAAAAGTAAGATGGCAGTGAAGAAAACGAATTTTTAGAGGCATTTTGCACTTCATATTTGTGTCGTTTTCTAACCTTTCTACGGCCAAAGTTTTATAATTTTCTTCTTTCTTTGTCCCGAGAAAAACATATTTCAAGGAATACGCTTGAAGGGTTTCCAAGCTGCTAACTTAAAGTCTCGCAAATATGCTTCCAATCCGACAGGAGTTTATGATTTGCGGGTCGCTAGAAATTTCTTCTTTGGATTTTGCATTACTCGTCCGTGAAATTATTTCACTGCTTTCAAACTATATTTTCAAAAATCTATAAACAATTGTCATATCTGGATTATAAAGAACATATAATTCACTAATTAACCCTCTAATGTCTGCACAAAAACAAAAATTACTTTCATGTGCAGAATATTGGTCAAAGGCCAAGTGTCTGTTTCTAAACTCTGAACTATTGTCAAGGCAGCCTGTATTTTCCATTACTGTAATCTAGAGCCAAGCAGTTCAGATTTTGTTTTGACAAATTGAAAACTCGTGCCAAATCATTTAGGTCTTCCTGCTCTACTAAGTGCAGTTAATCGTCAGACTTTCCAGGTAAGTAGTCTGGATCTTTTGATGAGGAGGTTTCTGTTTCTAGGGGAAACACAGCTTCAGTTCCCATCACAGTTTTCTTCATGATTTATTGACCATGTTTTAGGGGTATATACTCCGGTAATTCGTCATTGTGTGACACAGGTCGCATGGCAGAAGAATTATGTGGATATTTGCAGGCAGGTTAACGGGGCTTGGTCAAAAGAATTTCCAACTAGTTGTTTGCCAACGTTTCGCAAACTTTTATTTCCATCATCAGGGCGTACAACATCGTGAACAACTCAACACCATTCACGATGTTGCAACTCAACACCATTCAACTCAACACCAGACGCGAGAATGAAGATGACAATCTTCGAATACAGAAAGTTAAAAAGCACGAAAGTTTAATTTTATTCATATCTCATGAAATTGGGCTAGCTGAAGTGAACAAATATTTTATTTTTAAATTGATTTTATGCGAATTGATTCTACGCATTCGCAACTTACAGTTGCAATTTAAATATATTTGCATTAATAGCAAAATGCGGTATGGTACGGTACAAAGATATGGTATATTTAAAAACTGTGACGTGATATGAAGTTTTGATTGTAATATTCGTAATCTACGTATAAAATTGAGTACGTACACGCTACCTTCCTGGAGGTAAAAATTGCGTCCCCTAGTGGTATATATGTAGTATGTTAGTGGTATTTTCTTATTTTTGTTGAAAATGTTGCGTAGGAATTTCTAGATCTGAGCCTTTCAATTATGATACTCAGCAGCAGAATACTCTTTACTTCTGAGAATGCGCGGCTGCGCGGTTTTCCCCTAACCATCCGGGGCAAGTTCTAAGCTTCCAACTAGTCTCCCACCTTGTGTGGAAGTTAAGTGCATGTTAGTGTAAGTGTGTGTGTAAGAGGAGAGGATATGACAAGGAAGAGGAAGGAATGATCGCGTGCAGTCTCTGGCCTGTTTGCTAAGGTACTGCTCCGGCATTTGCCTGGTGTAGATCGAAGAAACCACGGAAAACTACCGATAAGATAACCAATCTGCTAGAATTCTCCACCAGACAGTTACTGATTTCGACCTACCTACGTGGCTAGTGTAGAAAATCCTGCTAACGGCGGAACTCAAACCTTAGAACCTCTCAGTCAAAATCACTACAATGACATCAATCGATGCGCTGAGCTGCTTAATGCGGTTCGAATGTAAGACAAAGAACGCAAATGGAATACAAGAACACAGCACAGAATTCTAGCGGCCGGCTGCTCTGATCGGTAGTTTTCCGTGGTTTCTCCGATCAACACCAGGCGAATGCCGGGGCAGTACCTTAGCAAACGGGTCACAGACTGCACGCGAGCATTCCTTCCTCTTCCTTGCCCTATCCTCTCCCCTTACACTAACATGCACTACACTACCACATATTCCGGGAGATCGGTCGGGAGCTTAGAGCTTGTCCCGGCTGAGGCGGTGACCCGCTGGTGGGAGAGTCCTGGTTAGGGGGAAACCCCACTAGCCGACGGTCGGCGCCGGATCTCACCATCCAGCGGGGGAAGATCACCGCTAGCTCCCGCGAAAAGAACATGCACTACACTTACGGGACTAATTACCAAGCGAACTTACCAAAATTACCAAGACGCGCCCGGACACACAAAAAAATCAATGAATCAAAAATCCTACCTCCACTTCTTCCTATCGCATCCATCTCCTCTTCTTACCCTATCCTTATCCTCTTCCTGCTCCACAAAAGCACGGCCACATAGCCATGCAGTGAGTCACGCGTCTATGCCGAGAGCCCCCACTCGGTAATTGGCGTCTTACAGCGCATGCATTAATTATGTTTCATCGGCGCTTTTGACAGAGCCTTCACTGACGGCCAGGAAACAAATTAAGACACCCCTCCCCGCGCGACCCCTGGCAGAGGGCGGGGGCAGCGGGGAATAGAAGCACAAGTGATGGAGGGGGAGGGGACCGTAAAGAGAGAAAAAGTTTAGATAACGTTTTAAAAAATTCAGAGACTTCAAAGCAACGCCCGCAACAAAATTTCTAGAACGTGTGTAATCTGTTGAGAGTTGCCGCTATGAATAAAAAAATGTAATCAATGAGGAAGACAAATGGAAAATAATTACCGTGTGTTAACCACGCGAACTCTCGCGGCCTTTGTCCCAAGCGAGTAAGATTTTTAATCAAATAAGGGGATGAAATATTAAGCCGTTTGTGAGGCCGGAGGTACCTCCAGCAGGCGGATCCGGGGTGCGGTGGGGTGAGGTCGTATATACAGTGGGGTGAGGACGGACGGGGGTGGGGATGCGGGAAGAAGAGGGGGAGAGCGGAACGTAGAAGTCATTCAGTGAGGACAGCCTACGGCGATCGTGTAGCCCCCAAGCACCTGCGTGCACAATGTCGTCTTGCTTCAAGCGAGGGCTAATTGTAAATTTAATCACGGCGCATGTTTCTACCCTCGTACTCGCCCGCACACCGCTCCGAGCGAGGAAAAGAATACGACAGCACCCTCCCGCAAACAGTCATCTCGCTAGGGAGCCTAGAGGGAGCAACCCACCGCAAAGCTGTTACTGAAATCCCAATTACCGCCACACGAGTGGGGTCGGCTAGTCAATCTGTAATTAGCTGTTTAGTGGCGGAGTTTTTAAAAAATGTTTGCACGCGTGGTGTGTCCCTCTGGTTTCTCGTGATGTTCCCCGCTAATTATATATGCTTTTTCGTTGACAACGCCGCGGACCCTTTGACAAAAACTATATGACGCGTCAATCAAATGCAAATAATTTTTCAATTTTCGAAGCGAAGGGTACATAAATTCCCCGACAAAAAGCTTATCAATAACCCTTCGGAATGGTAGGCACAGAGATGAAATTTCGAAAGCGGGAAGGAGGGGGTAATGATTGGCAACACGTGCTAGTGACAGAGAACAAGGTTCCGATCTGAAAATAAGACGAATGAATGAATAATGGCGGTACAATTTGGCGCGATGGAAATGGATGGCGGGGGATGGAGGCACGAGGGATAAAAAACGGTCCTCCGTTTAATTTGGCCGGTGTCACACTCGTGACGTTCGCTAGGAAAAAAGTCTTTGGGACTGCTCTCCCGCGTGAAAGTTTTTGTTGTGTGGCTTGCGTAACTCCCAAAATTAATTGTATCTCTTTTGCAGGAACAACAATCACATTTAAACTCACGATGTTTAAATTAGTCAAATGCTTTGACAAACGTCAAATGTTAACTTAAACAATCATGATTATTATGGTATAATAACAGACAGTGGTATTTAATATTGTAGGAAGTAGGTTTTGATGATCTAATCAACAAAACCAACCACGTAGTATTATCATAATTGTTTAATGGGCAATAAAGCTTCTCTGTTTGTTTGTTTTTTGTGGCTATCTTCAATGTAATCTATCGCGGCTGCTGTGCCTGGCGCTTTCTGACCCCTAGCCGCTACAGATTACATACTGAAGATTGACGCAATGTGATCCAAATCGCTTAATACATTATTACCCAATTACGAACTAAGCCGTCATTGACGATTCATATTATTTGCTGTAATGAGTACTTTCTATATTTTTATTTCTTACACTGAAGCAAGTATAATGTCTATAATGAACTTATGCATTGTTAAATAATCCTTCAACAGTTATTACTACATTCACTGATTCATTTAAGGCTTAAAAAATTGTAGTAGTGAATAAAGGACTTTAATGTCAGAACTTATTTCTTCTATTATTTTTTGTTGATCTGTAATTAATGTAAAAATATTAAACGGCAGTAATTAGCTATGCTCAGATAATCGTGACCTTTCTCAAAGAAATAATTAAAAAAAAAAAATTTATTTCTAAAAAAAATTTAAACAAAAAATAGCAAAAACCAATATAAAATGACATATGCAAAGAATGAAGTTTGTTATTATTTCATATTACTAAAAATATTAAATTATTATTTTATATTTATTAATATATATTAAATAATTTATATAATACATAATTTGAGAAAATAAAATGAAACCAGATTATTAAAATTCCAAATAGAAATTAGTCAATGTGGAGGTCAGAGAATAAAAACTGCTTGAAATAGGAGAGCAATGTGTATAAAAATAAGGTATGTGGTACTCCAACACAAATAAAAACAAGTGAACAATTTCACCGTGAAATAAAATACGAAACTTATGTCTACCCATAAAATGCGAACTCCGCTGCCCCATCAATGGGCCTAATTTGGGAGTCTTCCAAGTGCGAGCAGCCGATCGTCGTCAGCGTCTGAGAGCTCAAGTCGCCCTCCAGAGCCGCCTGCGTAATTTGGCAAAGGCTTGGCAACGGCCCGGGGCGCGGGGGGGGGGCGACGAGGGCCTCCAATTGGCCCTCCCGGCGCGGTAAGCGCCCACTGACGCCTGCTAACTAGCTCTCTTCACGCCCGCACCGCCCCGGGCGAGGCACCGCCGCCCCTCGTCCCCGCCACCCGCTCTCCTGCCCAGTCACCCAGCCCACCCCCTCATCCGTCCACATGATTCTCGCCTGCCCTCTCGACCATTCTCTCACACGTCCACTTGCTTCCCCTCTTGCCAATTCTCCGCCCGCCCTCACCAGGCTACTCGCGTTCTTGTGTACCCACCCATTCACTCATCCGGCCGGTTTCTCGCTCAACAACCCGTGCTCCCACCCGGCAGTCTCGTTCGCCCGGGCCCTCCCCCCCCCCCCCCTCCGGACACCTGCTTCTATACTGCAAATTATTTACAGCTGCCTCTGACAAGTCCTCATCTGTTACGGTGTCATCCAATCGTAAACCGGGAGCGGTAGCTCAGTGCATCAACTGATGCCACTGCAGCGCCTCTGACCGGGAGGTCCTAGGTTCGAGTCCTGACGGCGGCAGGATTTTCGACACTAGCTTTTCAGCTAGGTCGAATTCAGTCGTTGTCTGGAGGAGAATTCCGGCTGCTCTGATCGGTAGTTTTCCGTGGTTTCTCCGATCCACACCAGGCGAATCCCAGAACAGTACCCTACCAAACGGGCTACGGACCGCGCGCGATCTGTCCTTCCTCTTCCTTGTCCTATCCTCTCCCTTATACACACACTTACACTAACATGCACTACACTACCACATATTCCGGGAGATTGGTCGGAGGCTTAGAGCTTGTCCCGGCTGGGGCGGTGCCCCGCTGGTGGGAGAGTCCTGGTTAGGGGGAAACCCCACTAGCCGACGGTAGGTCGGCGCCAGATCTCGCCATCCAGCGGGGGAAGATCACCGCCAACTCCCTCGAAAAAAAGCATGCACTACACTAACGGGACTAATGACCAAAGCAGTTGACGCGCCCGGAAACACGAAAGAATCAATCAATCCAATCGGAAGCTTATACGTCACTACAGTGACGTCATTATAGTGGCATTCTACCTTTCGATTGGATGACACCGTATCAGCTGATTTATGTCAAAGTCAGCTCTAAATAAATCCAAGTATAGCCCAGTCACACACGGGGGATTTCTCGCTCGCTCTCCCGTGCTCCCAACCGCCCAGACTCTCGCCACCCCCGGGTACCTTCCTTCTCAGCCGCCCACCCTCTCACCCGGTTTCCGCCATCTCGCAAACCGGTCCTCTCTTCTGCCCTCCCTTTCACCTGGCTGGCCGCTCGCCCACCCTCTCACCAGCCGCGTCCTTTTCTCTACCCGCCGGCTCTCAAGATCGCCCGTTGAAGGGGAGGTGAGGCTGTCACCCAATGAGCGGGTGGGAAGGCGATGGGGGACATTAGAGCGCGCCTCTTGAAAGATCGGGCATCAAATCCTGGTTCGTCATAATTCACGAGTTAGAATGGGAGTTGCGAGAATTGTGTTAATTTTCTCAATGGCTACTTTTGTGATACTGTACAATCACGATGTAACATAATTCAAAACGTCATTAAAAATTCAATCACAAAATGTCTTGAAGAGCGCAGAAGGATTTTTATTTAGGTAAATGGTACTTTGCATTTGCATAATAAATATACTACATTAGAAAAGAAATATATTACACAAATTGTATAATGAGGTAGTTTATACCTCATATTTTTTATGAGTTCGGAAGGTGGTAAATTAATAAATAAATTTTATCGTAACCAGAAATAAGAAGTATAGTGGGTAATAAACATTGTATTTATTAACTTAATATTAAAATAAATATTTAGGAAGAAATTATGATGTGAATGGACTCTTAGCTCATAGAGTGCTTTTGAGTGCGATATGCACACATTCCTGAAATCTTCAAAAATACTAAAATATGGTGCTTGGCGATATTAACCAGTCAGCAACTTGGTAAGATAGAATGTAATGTTTAGAATTTTAGTAATGAAGAGAGAAGAAGGTGAATTTGCGTCGAGGGAGGATAGAGTAGATGTTAACAAGAGCAAAAAAATTTATAATGGCAATATCGATTTAAAGTTACAGCAATTTTGCAATGTTGTTTTTAAAAAAAATTTAAGTGAATATATAGAATTATTAAGTTTGTTAATTTAATTTTAATATTTCAAAGTTATCCTACCCCTTAATTTTTTTCTGACTGAAAATAACCTGACGCAAAATGGGGAAGGGACAGCTCTAAATGGCGATAGAAGCACGCTTTCGAAGGCGGAATATATTGCGGTCTTAGTCAGGTCAGAATCAGAGGATTACTTTGTATCACGAACATGGCCACCCCCGCTCATCTAGTTGACAGCTAGATCCGGCGATGAGCAGAGAACATCATTTCCGGCACTGAAGCTCCTTCTGGCCGCGGCTTCCTGCCTCGTCGACGCACACTGATAAGAACCACGCACGCACGGTGCAAAACGTGCCTTCTAATTGCCCGGCTTTCGGCCCTTGAGATACTCCGCAGCGATGAAGAAGCCGTTGTCAGGGCCGCACACAACGTTCTCGCCGCCGCGCGGGCGGAGTGGCTTTGAAGTGCCGAAAAGTGCGTTGCCTGAGGAGAAGAGGTGAGCGAGGATAGGGGAGGAGCTAGAGAACGTGAAGGGAGGGAGAAGCAGTGCCAATTCACGCTGAGGAGGCAGTGAATCACTTGTAGCAAGCATCACACAATTTCGCGGGGATGTTATCGTGAATACGATATTGGTGATTGGTTGCATTCAGTGTAAGCGCTTTTGTTGGAATAGAGACATATCTCTTAGAAGTCTGTTTTTTGACAAGATGGATACTTCTCTTTTTGTTGTTACTCACTACCACACACGTTTTGATAATTGTTACGAAACTTTCAAGTGTTTGTGCATGCCAAAATAGTTCAAACAAGTGGCTTGCATCAGCAAAATTCTACCCGAACAATATCACAAAAAGAGCATGCCCTTTGATTAAAAA
Source organism: Teleogryllus oceanicus (assembly GCA_964035755.1). Taxonomy (NCBI): domain Eukaryota; kingdom Metazoa; phylum Arthropoda; class Insecta; order Orthoptera; family Gryllidae; genus Teleogryllus; species Teleogryllus oceanicus. Next base: position 226,304,955 of record CAXIVR010000002.1, on the reverse strand, counting down.
CTATCAATAAAAATACTTAATTTTAAGAAAAAAAGATCTTGAATGATTCCTGTAATAACGTAGGTTGTATCTATACAACCCAACAGTTCATTACGTGGCAAGAATATTGACAATTGATTGATTTATTGATTGATTGAATAGTGTTCCCGAGAGGGGGAACTGCTAAGATCATTCGTGTATTGGTTTTGCGGTGAGTGATCGTTAGCAATTAAAACGAAATAATTATAGATGTCATTCCACAATATGTTTATTGAATAGCAGCTTCCGATGGCTTAGCGTCTATCGTCAGTTTCAAGTACAAGAAATATAAACAAACCAATTAAAACGAGTTAAAAAAAACCATTAGGATTCACAGATTACTAATAATTTTAAAACATAATTAATATTTTAAGAAATGAAACAAAAGAAATAGGGGATGTTAAGTCATTTAATATTACAGTTATTTTGAATCTACGCAAGAAAGTGGATGAAATTGAATTGAACATGTGAAATATAGTAACAGAAAACATGACATGTAAGTTGAGTCATTTCTTACCTGCTGTATTGAATCCACAAAACGATTACGCGGTTTCGGGCGGGCCAAGGGGCTAAAATACCCGGCTGTGGGGTGGAGGAGGAGGAGGAGGGTTAATGGCCTGTGTGCAGCGCGCTGTCTATTGTGCCACTCCGGAAGAGTACGGTGTGAACTGAAGGTAGTTTGTAATGCTAATTTCAGTTGAGGGGAGAGATTATTTAGTTTATGTTTTCATTCAGTAGTTTATCATTTAAAAGAATATTAAAAAGTTAATCTGGTGCGATATTGATTTTCTATTTCCAGTATACGAATATCTGTGTGTGGATTGAATGTGTGGCCTGTCTGATGTAAATGATTGGCAGGGTGAGATTTACAAAAGTTGTGTTTCCAAGCGTGTATATGTTCTTTAATTCTGTTGTTAAAATTTCTCCCTATTTGACAATATATTTGGCTTCGCGGACGTGACAATGTAGTGGGTAGACGCGTATGTAGACGGTAGAGTTTTAGGGAGTTCTGTGATTTAAATGATACTTTGATACCGGCATTGTGTATATTTTGTGCAACGTTTTCTAAAAGAGTGCCAAAATAAGATAGGCAAGTGTACTTATCTGGTGTTGCTGTAAAGAGTATAGTGCATATTTTCAGTTTCTGTTTGTGTATTTTGCGGCATAATATGGTGTCAAGAGTTCTGTGTTGAACTCATTTGATCTATTCTGTTGTCTCGGTTGTCTGCCCGCCTTTGGTCCATTAGTGTAGAAATCTTCTGCTATATTATCTACACAGTTTTTACATTGCAAGTAATGTTTAAGAAAATCAACATTTTCGGTTTACAATAACATTTCCAACCACATACACGTTTTATTCAATCAATTACCTGAGTTAATACCGTCACGTTAACGTGAATTCAATGGAAATAACGGAACTAGAGAAATAAAAATATATTTTGACATCATATACGTATGTGTAACATTCTAGACATTTTCACTAATATAATAATTATTTATGAAAATGTTCTTTCGCTATTATTTAACCCGGAAGTGCTTGCAATAGATCTGTGAGATCCAACCCACGCAATTTTATTTTCCTGAATTATTGCGATACATTAATCCTCTGATATTTCGTGTATTCCTTCATTGCACTTTCTAAAATCGCCTGGCCATTTATTTTGATCTTTCGCCGAATCATTTACCATGAGCATGTTGAAACTTGATGACTGCGCTGCGTAATATGTCATATACTACGTTGGATACAATAGTGCTAGTGTATTGTGAGCTCCTAGACTGAGCGGTACCTATCATGGCATTATTTTCAGTCGTGCCTATGACAAGTGCCTATTAAAAAAACGTAGTCATTTGCCTTATCTACAATCGATTGTCACAATTTCTTACCAGAGAGAAAGATGTGCAGGAGACCTCCGTAGAGAAATTAAAGAAAGTGCAAACCTTGCAAAATGGAAAACAGTCAAAGATTTTCTTAACATTTTTGTGAAAAAGTAAAATATATATTTGTTTATAACATGCCAAATTAACTTGTGGAAATTGTATTTAATATTACATAATAGGATAATAAGATGTTTAATGATTTTTGCGTGTACTTTGTACATTTTTACCTTTCTCACCACAAGTATTCAACAAAATACTGTAGTGAAGATTCATTAGCAATTGCATTGGGGGACTTGTACAAACTGTATAAAATACGAATTTCAGTAAATGACCTTTAGATCATTCGCATTCACAAAAAGTTGCACTCTATTTGAGAGATACATTGCGGGCACTGGCGTGAGTTAACCTATTGCGGGGACTCACGGGTTAACGAGAAACTCGAGCTACAAAATTCAAACCAAAATTTGAGTATTGATCCGCCAGAGCTGCGATCCCGCAACCGTGCGGCGGCCCGGGTGCGGTGGCCGCCGCCGCCGGCGCCACGGGCGTGCGCGTGGGCGAGGCATCTGGGCGCCGAGCGGAAGTGCAGCGAGCGGTAATAACGCGCAGCTTCCGGTGACGGTCGACCAACCCCGTCGGCCGATGAGCGCCGGACGCAACCCGCGGGTGCAGCGTCCAGCCCTCGCTGGCCGCCCCCGCCGGCGCCAAACGCCCGGGGCGCAGCTGCCGCCCGACCAGCTCATGTGCGGAGGCGTCCCTCAATTGTTTTCTTTCGATCGCAGTTTGCTTTTAGTTTTTTGTATTTTCAGAATGTTGGTGCTTTGATCACCTACGGTAGACACCGATTATAATCATGCTTTAGGGGCTAAAATATTTGGTTTATTGAAATCAGAGATTTATTAGATCCGGTATGACATGAATCCTTTTTTAGCTACAGTGAATTGGATTATTTGAGGACAGATATTCTAAATGCTTCAACCACAATAAAACTTAGCACCCACAATAAACATGTCCTACCGGATCTAGCAAATCATAGATTTTACTTAAACCGGTATAACATGAATCCGTTTTTAGCTACGAGTACAGTGGATTGGATTATTTGAGAAAGACAGATATTCTGAATGGTTCAGACGCAATAAACTCTCAAAAGTTACTTTAAAAAAATTTCTAGGCAAAAATTTGCGTTGCAGAAGAATAGACACGCTCCAGAAACTTGTACATTGTTTATTATTTACAAAAGAAATAAATTTGTTTGTTCCGAAAGAAAAGTTAATCCAGAAATAAAAAGGAACCCAATTTATACAATTCGAATGCTTTTTTTATTTCTGGGTTAATTTTTTTTTTCTGATCAAGCATTTTTTCAAACCAGCTTTTGAGTGTTTATTGTGGCTGCACCATTCAAAAAATCCAAGTAGTTCATTAGACAAAATATGCTTAAAATTTTCTTAAAAGCTTATTTTCCAATTTTCGACGTTTCCTCCCCGGACGCTCAGCAGGTATATACACATTCTGTATGTTTATACGACGATATAGATTTTTTATAATATATGTTTTCTGTTGACGAATAATAAATAAATTAACACAGATATGTAATATTCATTGAGGGCAACTTCCTCACCTACATTCAGACAAAATACTCTACTTTTCGTAGTTTGTTGGATGAGGATTTGAAATGGCTAATGACTAATGCGGACTAAATTGTAAATTTTATCTCTCAATTCATTTAAAATTCTATTCACCTCAGCCTCCGCCAATTCGCCGTCGTTTCTTAAATCTCCCGCATATTAAACTTTGGCATTGAATGCTGTACCCGACCAAGTCAGACCGCCGCCATTGCTGTGCCGGTAAACAACTATGTAATATTTCCAAATGAAACCAGTAATGCCATTTCCGATTACACGATTCCGGATATGGGCGAGTAATCGTTATTGATCGCTGTTGGCGATCGTTTTGCGTTTAGGACTGAGGACTAACCCTCTCTGTAGATGAGAACTGCTTTCTACATGAGCGCTTGAGTTGTCGTACGTTTTGCGGACTTGCGGGCACAAGCTGGCCTGTACACGTAGATGTTTCGGTGCTTCAACATATACGTAGCCGAAGAGCAATCGTTATCCACGTGGATTTATTGATTGATTTCTGATTCCAGGCGCCTGCTAAGGTCATTAAGTAAGTGCCGTTCATGTGTTATTTTTGTGTGGTGGTGGCGGTACTCTCCCTCCGCTGAATGGTGAGATCGGAACCGATCTAAACGTCGACTACTGGGATTACCCTCTACCAGGTATCTCCCACCAGAAGGGCACCGCTTCATCAAGTTCTAAGACTTCGACTTCTCCCGACATGTGTGGTAGTGAATGTCATGTAAGTGTAAAGCGAGAGGGTATGAGAAGGAAGAGGAACAAAAGATAGCGCGCAGCCCGTGGTACTGCTCCGGCATTCTCCTGGTATTGATCAGAGAAATCTCGGAAAAATATCGATCAGAGCAGCCGGCCGTTAGAATTCGCCACCATACAGCGTCTGATTTCGACCTAACAATGCATCTAATGTCGGAAATCCTACCACCAACGTTGGGACTAGAGATACATCCCTAGGACTTGCCGAACAGAGACACTGGATGCCTGAGCCACCACAGCGGTGCGATTTTTCGGGATTTCTCTAATCAATACCAAGCAAGTGCTGTAGTAGTACTCTATCAAACGGGTCATGGGCCGCACGCGATCTTTCCTTCCTTTCCAGGATTTTCGACACTAGCTTTTCAGCTAGGTCGAATTCAGTGGCTGCCTGGAGGAGAATTCTAGCGGCCAGCTGCTCTGATCGGTAGTTTTCCGTGGTTTCTCCGATCAACATCAGGCGAATGCCGAAGCAGTACCATACCATACGGGCCATGGACCGCGCGCGAGCTTTCCTTCCACTTCCTTGTCCTGTCCTCATCCCCCACACACACTTACACTAACATGCACTACACTACCACATATTCCGGAAGACCTGTCGGGAGCTTAGAACTTGTCTCGGCGGGGGCGGTGCCCCGCTGGTGGGAGAGTCCTGGTTAGGGGGAAACCTCACTAGCCGACAGTAGGTCGGCGCCGGATCTCGCCATTCAGCGGGGGAAGACCGCCGCCATATCCCGAGAAAAAACATGCACTACACTAACGGGACTAATGACCAAAGCAGTTGACGCGCCCGGAAACACGAAGAAACCAAACCAAACCAAACTTACGTGCCATACATGTAAGGAGTCTAACAGAACGCGTAAGAGATCGTCCGTGCCCAACTGGAAGGAGATTCCTGGAGGGAAAAGAGCGTTAGACAACGTGTAGGTTGGCGTCACGTTTTAGCAGCAGTAGAACATTAGTTCCTCCCGAGATACAACATGCAACAATCGAACAAGACTAATAATACAGCAATTTCCGCGCTGTAATTCACCGATCAATCAATAATCAAATTCAAAATCTATTCCTTACAAATTTTCATTGTGGAATATTCTACGTATTTGTTTGATCATCCCTCTAGATTTGCAGAAATGTCATTCTTTACGCAATCATTATTATTTACACAAATTCCATTAGCATTTTTTCCAAAATAACATTAATGCCACAACCTCCGAGACCACAGCGATGAAGCTGCATCCATGTCTAAATATCAAATAGCAATCGTTGACAATTCAATAATGTGTATGAATAAATGAGTGTAAAATAAGTCTAGAAGTTGAAGAAAGACTATCAAAATTATTGTTTTTGTGCGAAAGAAGAATTTTTGTATCAAAGTGTTTCCAAAATCTGCTGGAGAAGAGAAATAAAAATCTTGCTACAGTTTACCAGAATTGATACCTACGTGATGACACTATTTATTTAATGTAACAAAAAGGTGAAATCAGCAAAAAGAACCTAAGGTGACCTTATACGGATTGTAATAACCCTCCCTTAAAGAATATAGAAAAAAATGCAATCTCTATAAAATGTGATGAAATGGGAATATTAGTGTGCATGCAAATCATGAAACAGCAATAGTTCAGAACTATAATTTTGTACAGTTTGAATGACCATTCGACACAGTTTTAATTGAGCAAGTTAAATGCATAAATGAAGATTAAAAGGCAAATAAGTCGATGTAAGTCTTCGTCAAAATGTATCATTTTTAATGGTTGGTATATGTATACTATTTCATAAAAATGTTTATAAAATTATTACATGAAAAAATAGTCCCATGATGGCTATTAATAATGGATAATTTTTGTAAATAAAAAAAGAAATTTATTTAGCCACTAAGTCTCCAATACCATATTTCATGGAACCGACACCGGGTCGCTTAATATATGTTTGAGCGAATCCTGTTTTCGGAGATCCTCTAAGATTTCTTTCATTCTTCTCTCATTTTCTTTCATTTATCAAGAGGAATTGTGTCGACTTATGTTGGCTGTGCAAATGCAAACATGCGGTCTTGCTAGAACCATGTGTTTGTTAATATCATATTATATTTCTGACATATATGAAAATTTTAAATATAACTAATATCTAAATTATTACATTGCTCAAGAATTAATACAATATCCAAAATATACATTTCACATGACTAGTATTAATAAAAGACCTGTTTTGTAACGCATCCTTCAATTTTGGGTAAAAAGCAAAGAATTCATCGCAAAAAATTGAACTTTCAAAAAAATAGAAGGGTAACTGCAATATTACTTTGCAAACAGAACTTTGCCGTTATTTCTATCTTTCAAAACGTTATAATTTTGAATACGAAAAATTTTGTAAACATCTGTATTGTTAATCATTTCTAAATATTATTCATAAACTATTATCATAACTATATCATGAAGAAAGTCTTGATTAAAAGGAGAAATGTATTTACCTGTTGTTGTTTGCTATTTATTTTATTTAATAAGTAAACATGCAATCATTTGTCACTTTATAAGTACAATGGCAAACTGCTTGAAGGATGACTATGTTATTTTTTCATGAGCACTCAACTTGATTGGATCGATCAGCTTTAATGAAAGTATAGACGAAGCAAGGTACTGTGAAAGAAAATATATAGCTTTTGACTTTCTTAATGCGGTTTCGCAAGATGTAGTGTAAGGGTTGATGAACAAGAACATTGCTGAAAAATATGAGAAAAGTGCGAAAATGAACATATCTAAGATTACAGAACGAGTTATTACATTACGTCTGCATAATCCTGGGAACATATGCTGATTGGTTTAGTCGAAGGAAAAACTGAGTTTCACGTCACACAAAGTCAAAAACGCAACAGATTTTTAGTTTCAATTGGAGACTGTGAGTGAATCAATTAGAACTGAATAGTAAATAAACTTGCATTGCAGCCATCGTCTATTGACGTGCCGTAAAATCATTCAAAAACAAGATGGACAACCACTTCAAACCAGGAGAAGCTTTAACCAGTGCCTCCTCCCTGTTTTGGGTCTGCAGACTCGCTGGCCTCCAGCATTTCACAGCATTTGCCACGAGAAGAAACGAAGTTTTAAGAAGCCCTAGTAGAGTCGTTGTAATTGTTTACACTTTTCTCTTCGATATTGCCCTCATAATGTTTGGAGGACAAACGTTTTATTTGATGTTCACTTCTTTCTCTACATTAAATACGCCCAAATATATAGTCATGCTACATGTAGCAGATGGTCTAGTTACATTTGTAGCATCACTAGTAGCACTAGGTGCTTCATTGCGACCAGATTGCTATCCGATTATGAACAGCTTTTTTGAAAAGATAAATGAGATCGATGAAGTGCTGGAATGTAAAAATTCTCAACTGTACCACAAGCTAAAGATAAGGTCATTCATGTTTATTTCTATAAACATTCTAATTATAGCGACGGTAATAGGGTTTGTGTTCAACACTATTGAAAGTTATGGAGCAATATTGAGTGTGTGTATCCACACCATTACTTTCGTGATTTTATCAATGGTAAATTTTTCTCTGGTATGGTGGGCTCTGCTAATAAGGGACTTAGCTACACTATTAAATAGTAGATTGGTAGATAAAGTTGGTTTAACCGGGTGCGATTTGTTTCAAGAGAAAAGTAAAGAGACCCGCATCCTCGATTCGCAGCAGCTTTTTTCGCAAACAAAGATGAGCAACACCGTCCGGCCTTCGTTGCCGGTGGACCAACACATGAAAAATATGCACCAAGAGGAGGACAAAGTGGTGGAGGAAATCATGATTTTGCGCCAAGTGCACATGCTCGCCTGTGACGCCGTCGACGACTTGAACGCAGTCTATGGAATGCCTCTGCTCTTTCAACTACTGCAGGTACAAGACTTCGGGAGGTTTCATCTTTCAGGTGGTAAATTCCCTTTCCCTTTTTACTTTCTCGTATACGTACGTATATACGGAGTAATATATGTAACATAGAGAAAGTTATGTAACGAGCGCGAAAAAATGGCCGATTTTCGACAGAAAAAAAAATCGTCGGGAAATGAACACAAGAAAGTGGATATATCCAGTTGCTAAATTAGGAGAAAACTAGAGGTGGTTCAGAATGGTACAGACTTTCTCGTTGTTTTGTTTTCTAATTTCCTTAGTGTGGTCTGAGTTTAAGGTTTTGTCGTTGCCTAAAGTACATTGTTTTGACATTTTCTCAACTTTTCGCTTTCCTAGTTGTATAACCGAAATATTACTTCAAGAATTATAAAGAAGAGTGAAAACTTGTCCTAAATAGAAATTTTCATTGGAAAATTTGAAAGGCTTTTTAAGAAAATGGTAATTAAGCATAATGCGAAATTTGAAGCTCTTCTTCACAGGAATCTATTGAATATATGAATAATGAAGTAGTATATGACTTAGTGTAGGGATCACAGAATTTTGAAAATGTGCACACAATTCACTTTTCCCCATAGCACGTCATACGCAGTTTTTAACTGTTTTTTTGACGTAAAATAAAATAAAATAAATAAATTCTTGAAAAAGTTGATTTGAAATCATTTGAAGCACTTTTGCTCACAATTGTAATAATGCCTACAAATCGATGGACATGTCCATATTCACGCAGTGAGAGGTATTTCAAAAAAATTACATTTGTGTAATTTTTGAAATAATAAATGAATACACCAAAATGAACTTTTTTAAACCTAGCAACATCTATTAGAAAATTTTGAAGAAAAAATTTGGAGCCATTTTTGAGAGAAAGGCGTTTGAACGTTTTTGGAAATGCGGAATTTTGAGCTCATTTGTACACATAACAGTTGAATTTTCGTGAAACTTTATTTGACATTACTTAAAGCACATGTACTCATAAATATAATAATGTGAAGAAATTGTCTTTAATGTAAATATTACTGCCGTCAGAGACAAGTCAAAAAATTTCGTATTTAAAATTTTTGAAAAACAAATGAAGAGCAATATGGCGTGTATGTCATAGTATAGGGTTCACTTGGCAGTAACCCTACCATAAATTTAAAGAAAAATTTTTGAGAAAATTTTGTTCTTGCAATTTTTTAAAAATTTCAAATATTGCATGCACCATTGCATAAAAACTACTAAAATTTCCGAAATAATGTACATAACCTTAACGAAAGAACTATTTATGCGAAACAAATTTCATTTGAAGGAAAAATCTGTTTTCAATTTTGTTGTATAGGAAGACGCCGAAAAAACTTCAAACTTTTGCTATTTTCGAAAATTCCGAGTTAACAGTGAAAATAGATGCTGTGCTACCTTTGTAAATGTATTTTATTCTATTCTTACAATAAATTTAAAGAACAAAAATTGGAGCCGTTTTTGAAAAAACTTGAAAAATGTCCGGGAGGCTTCATGTAAAGTACCCCCAAATTTTAAAGAATGTTTCTCAAAATTTCAACACTTTAAATAGAGCCAGATCGACTGGGCGATTCTTCAATTTGGAAAAGATCGTATGTGTGGTTTAGGTGCTAGTAGTGTTAACAGACGACGGACAGACGGACGGATGACGGACAAGCAGACAGACGGACGGACGTTTTGAAAAAAACAAACAATTTTTCGGTATCAGGGGACCCGAAAACGTATATTTACGTTGAAATCTCGAAATCGATTTTCCGCAGCATTACATAACTTTCTCTTTACTATGAATATTGCTCCGTATATACGTATGTATACGAGAAAGTAAAAAAAAATTGATTGTCCTACAAGGTATATACTCGTATACGGATTTCTCACACACATATCCACTCCTATTTTGGCCCTTATTATTGTTTTTAGTAAATAAGTTACGTTCCCCCACATATTAGTTGTTAAATGTTGGAAAGAAAGTACATCTGTACGTTACACTTCTTTGTCTCTAAAATAGTAGTGATCAGCATCAATCTCTGGAGCGCTACTCAATAGATTCTTGCTTCATTTAGTACAATATCAAATCTCTTGTTAAAAAATATTGACGGTCTCTAATAGTAAGAATAACGTTGTGTCTCAACACTCAATATACTAAGCTAGAGTCCTTGAAATTTGGATATTACTAATAATACTGTCCGCATACCATTAATAAACTAATAATAATACCACTACTTATATAAAGAGAAAGAATATCACTTACTTTAACAGTAGCCGGACTGAGAGACTTGATGCAATAGAGGATTTGATCCTTGGGCATGTCGAATATGGCCTTTTTGTTACTGAAGATATAAAAATAGTTTAAAATGTATGTAACGTTCGAAGAAAAACAATTAGTACAAAGAACAAATGTTTAGAACTTCATTTACTGTACCGATTGTAATTCTGAGTAAAAAAGACAAGTGTGTTTGACAACTTTTGTAAGAATTATTACTGTTGACTAGTAAAAATTATTTGCATTAGAAATTTTCCTCTATGTTGTGACTTATAGTTTTTCGTGACTGATTTGGAGGAATTGATTCAGTACCGCGAAAATGTCAAAACAGGTTATTTATGGTAACTGGGGATGTAAATACCACTAAAATCTACCAAGCTCGGTTCGGAGAGCTTGCACGTGTTAAGAATATGTAAGTATCCCATACCGGCTAAGAGTTACTAGGTAAGCTTCTCAGATGAGGTGTCATGACCACGTATGAATTCTATACGTCGGGTTACAGGGGATACTACTTTCATCATTCCCCTACCATTCCGCCCATATAGGAGAGTAACAAAAAATTATCCATCTTCGTAGGTTCACTTTCATTGATCAAGGCACATTGTAACAAGAGGAAATTCGAGATGTAGCTGACAAACTTCCAAAACCCCTGAAAAAATGTCTTGCAGGGGTCAAAAGAAAAATAAATAATAAATTCTGCAACTGGGGAAATAAGCAGTTACGGGTCAACGGGTAAGCATAAAAAACACGTTTTATTTTTGAGAATTTTCTTGTGTTTCCCAATTACTGGTAAATTGTAAGATTCTGTTGTCAGCTGGATCCACACATTGGTGAGCAAGACTGAATTTTAAATAATTAATTATTGTATATTTTTCGAAACTCTCGTGTTTCTATATAGTTCAGAGTTTAAAAAAAAATGGCCGAGAGAGATGTTGCAATATTATAACATTCCATAACTTAATAATAAGATAAAATATTTGCTGTTGTAGCACTATTTGTTTATTAAAATCCCAATAACTAAGCCATTTGACCTTAGGGAAATTTGTGAATGATTCGAAGTTTCAACGTTGATCTGATATGACATGAATGATAGAGCAATAGTAGAAAAATATGGCGAGAAAGTGGGTAAAGTTCAAGAAAACCCACCGCAAATCCATTTTGCCTTCCGCAAATTTTATACCATAATCACGCCACTTAATCAAAAGTAATCCACGGACAAAATACCTATCGGTCTTTACGTTTTGGAGGTACTAAATTGCAATTTCAACTTTGTCCCATCGTAATCGTTGTTCGTTACGAAAAATACTGCAAAAGATCTGCAAACAAATGCTTTTATTACACTTTTTCACTTATAACTCGAAAATTATGAATTCTTTCTAAAATATGTTCAAATACAGAAATAAATGACATTAAATGTTCTACGTCACTTAGACAAAGTGGTTAGACGAGCGCTTCAGACGTATATTTGATAAATTTCACTGCCTGCCTAATAACGACAATTTGGTTGGTTGATTACTGTTTGCGAGCACATCAACTGCTAACGACATTGGTCCGTAAGTGAAGTTAATGTTTAATCGCGGAAGGTGGCGTTATTCTCCCGCTGGATGGCTAGAAGTGGCGCCGACCTACATGTCAGCTAGTGGCATTTTCCCCAACCAGGTATCTCCCACTAGCAGTGCACCGTCCCATCCGGGACAAGCTCTAAGCTCCCGGCGGGCCTCCCGACACATGTGATTGTGTAGTGCTTGTGAGTGTAAGTAAGGAATGAGGTTGACAGGACAAAGAAGGGGAAGGAAAGATCGGGCGCGGTCCGTGTCCCGTTTGTTAGGCTACTGGGCCGGCATTCGCTTGGTGATGATCGGAGAAACCAGGAAAAAAATACCGATGAGAGCAGCTAGCCGCAAGAATTCTCCTCCAGACAGCGGCTGAATTGGACCTAGCTATGTAGCGAATGTCGAAAATCCTGCCATTGTCGCGACTCGAACCCTACATCCCAGTCAAAACTACAGTAACATTAATTGATGCCCTGAGCCACCTAAATGGGGTGAGGTGCGCTTTGAACGCGCGTCGTTTGTGCGCAGGTGCTGGTGAACGTGGCGGCGGTGATGTTCCTAGCGCTGATGTGGATCCAGAGGGACATCCACGGCACCCAACGCATGGCGGTGGCGACGGTGAAGGTGATGGTGAACGTGGTGGGGCTGGTGGCGCTGGCCACCAGCTGCGGCGGCGTCACCGAAAACCTCACCGCCACCGCCCCGCTCACGCACAGGTACCGGAGCGGTGAGCTGGAAAGCGGACCAGGGACCTCGTAAGGAAGCTGATGCGATCCTCAGAAGGGAAGTGTTGGCAAACAGGGTGCAATGTTTATGAGGGTTTTGATTTCTTAGAAAACCACAAAAGGTTGGAGTGTGTGTCGTGGCGCATCGCTTCCTTGCGAGCCATGCCGGGAAAACCGTCCTCCCCCATGCTTAAGCCGGATGCGAGGTTGGGGGCGGTTGGCATGCGCTGTACACGCTGACGCGCGCCGAGCTGAAGACGCGCTGAATAGGCCAGGGGGATGGGGCAGGAAACTCTCCAAATATAACTATAGAGAAAGGTTAGTGCGAGTCGTGGACTATGTCGCAAGACTCCTAGAGGAGGCTGGCCGTCGAGCCTTCCTGACGCCCGCCGGCATGGGAGCGCCGAGGGGAGGGGGCGAGCCTCCGGGTACTTAAGGCTGCATCAACTGCGCCCATGCGGGATATGTAGAGGGTCGAAAGACTGAGTGATATCTCCAGTGCTATCCTAGTACGCGGTCTTCGGGGCGAAGACCGGTTTGGCGTCAGGCCATATTGTAACGATAGTTGAGGGACTCTGCTCCCTATTGTAACGATAGTTGAGGTCCGACAGCTTCGCACCACGCGTTGCTAGTCTGCTTTAAAGCAGTGGTGCTGGGCTGCGCCTAGGGACGGTCGCGGGGGTTTCGCGGATAAGGGATTAGAAAGGTTGCCAGAGATTTTTATTTTGTAAATTATTGTGTAAATATAGTTATATATTTCTTTTAAAAACAGTCGTCTGTGTTATTTATTTCCAGTACGTCACAAGTGATCAACACGGATGATTATCTGAATAAAAGCTAATCAATTTCAAAAATAGCAAATAGATTTCCTTGTTTAGTTGAATTTCTGATATTTTAAACTTAATTTAAACTTATCCGGCCTGGAGCGCCGAAGTCGCTAAGGTTGAAGAGCAGTAGTTGCCTCCAGTCGAAGGGTCACGGGTTCGTTGCTGGCCTCGAGCAAGGATGTTTGTGTGAGATGTGTTGTCCTTTCGTTTTCTTCCTAGAGTTCCCGCTACTTGAAACAAATTAAAGTGTCGCTATAAGGCCAAGTTGTTAAAAAGCGACCTGAAAAACTTAACATTGTTATACATATAAATTACCATCAGGATGGTAGACGGTGAACGTAATGCTCAAATAAAGCAAACGCTCGCACAGCAAACTACTGATGGTTCAATTTACTTCATTCAATTCACTTCTTCCTCACTATGCATGCATTCTCATTATTTATATATTTACAAACTTTGAAAATTCAGAGAGATCAACGGAAATGAGACCCGCGCTATTCTTTTGAGTCTCCCTTCTCTCCGTGGAAAGAATTGGAGCGGGTTTTGAGAAAAATATGTTTTTAGAAATTGCATAAATTTCATGCACAAATCACGTTAAAACTATTCGTTTTTTTCAAAAATTTATGCTTTCTGTACAGTTGTACACACAATTGTACAAAAAATTGTACACACTTTTTAAAGGGCAGAGTTTTTGCAACAGTCTTTGCCTGAAGCAAAAATCTCTATCTTCAATTGTGTAGTATTAAAGTTAACTTTTCGCAATTATCGAAAATACGTTTTCAAAAATTGTCGTCGAAAATGGCAAAAACACCATACTTTCTACGGCCACTTGATACATTTGATGCAAAAATTTAAAGAAAAAATTTAAGTCTGTTTTTGAGAACAACATTTTAAAAAATTACCTACATTTCGAACCAAATTACATGAAAATAAAAATTATCTTCTTTCAAAAAAAATTTTTTAAAAAAAACCCTTTTTAATTGGTTTTGGGAGTGCCCCAAAAATGTTTAGGGAGGACCCAATAAAATTTGCAATTTTCGAAAATCAGAGATTTCAACGAACATCAGACCCACACCATTCTCTTAAGCGTCCTTTACGCTATACGGAGACAAGTTTGTTAAAAAAATGGTGCCATTGTTAAAATAATTTTGAAAATGTTTATGAGCCTAAATGTAAAGTACCCTCAAAAATCAAAATATCCGTTCGAAACTTCCATAGTCTCGAGTTCTCTAAGATCTATAGGGCAATATTAATTTTGGAGAAATTCGGCTGCACAGATTAGGCACCAGCGTTGACCACAGACGGACGGATGGACAGGTAGACGATTTGCCGACAATGTGGTTTGCAATGTCAAGGACCCACAAAACGTGTATTCTGGTTACACCACGTGGTAGAGGAAGTAATTTAGTGTGTGTAATGTAATTTAATGTATTATATATAACAACAGTACTTATCCTCTTTCTCGTTGCTGGGGACGGGTAAAAAGAGATTTTCTGCCCCAAATTCGCTGTTTTCCGGCGAACGATTACATAGCTTCCTCTTCTTACGAAGTAAATGCGAGAAAGTAAAGGCATACCAGTAACGGGCGACGAACTCAAACTTTTCTTCTTCTTAAAGTAATTACTCAACAATTACTCTTTTTTAAAAAATGTACTGGATATCATTTAAAGATCTTCAATAGAATTAAGTTCTGCAGAAAACTTCCTAGCCATAAGAATCTATATGGTTCAAAATATCTTGAAATGTTGTGACACATCTTAAAATTTCGAGCATCAAGGATCAACGCTGGGAATTTGAAATGTATGGGATATTACTGAGGAAACGTTAGATTAGTTCTTCATTTTACTAAAAAGAAGCCTCAAAACCATTGTTTCATATCATTCAGTATAAAGTCTTGAAGACTAATAAAATGAGGAAGGTTTAGAAATTCTCGGAAAACACAAGAACTATTCATTGCGAATGTAAAGTTAAAAATGTTTCCAAAAAGGGTTTTTTTTAATTACCACGATCTGTACATGTATGTTGTAGAGATCCAAGGCAAATAAATTCTGCTGTTTCAAACATAATGCACCTCATATAGTCGTAATTATAATCACTTAATTTGTTTGAACATTCACGTGTCAGACGAATGCTGAACATTGAGTATTGTATATTTGATCATTCTTGACGCAATGCATCAGAAGCATTGTTTTCTTAAAATACTCTTGGAAGAAATGAACCCGTAAGCGGATCACACAGAGGATTATTCAGACATATAAGAGTTGAAAATTCTTCATGAAACCTTCACAAACTTGTTATTTAAAAATGTAGTATCTTCATCGTGTACAAGATACACAATTTCTGTTGCATGTTTGCTTTTGTAATCGTAACTATAAACTCACGTATCGTAATTTGGCCACTTGCCTGCGTCATGTGGCAAAACTACGATACAGTGAAACTCGCTAAACAAAAATTAGAACAAATGACAGAAGGCAAGCGTTCATTGCATTAATTGTACGATTTTATTAAAATTTAAGATTTAAACTATAAAAATTGGATAAAATAGCTATGTATAACACAATTGGGCCCACTACTTCCCTTTTAAGCAAAATTACAAAATTAGGTTTAATAAAAAACTCAAATTGCTTATTTAATGAAAACCCATTGTGTTTTAATAATAATAAAATACATGTAATTTTCTAAATATCGAAGTTTTAAAGAAGATCCAAGTTATACCATATTAATTCATACATCTTATATTCGACCAAAAAATTTCAAGATCCAAATTTTCAGCCAATTTTCTGAATGTTTAATAATGACACAGGGGCATTGTACTCTCAAAAATTAAAATATCTTAATTATCTCTGGAATGGCACAACTAGATGGCACAATCCTTACTAATTCATCAATGTTACAGTTATGCAAAATACATATATCGATTCATCAAGATAGGCATCCATTCGGACATCCTTCAACGCAGACATTCCATTTCCAGGTTCCTAATTGTCTGAATTTCCTCTCGGTTTAGAGCAATCTTAACCATCATTTGAATAGCTCTAATAGACATAACGCTGGTTTTGTGCAGAGTTACAGCTCAAAATAAGCTTAAACACTCATTTTACGACCGAAAATTCTATATCGAATTGTTGACGGATTCAAACCATTTTCTAGCAACTGAATGTGCAGATGCTCGCGAAAAGTCATGGTCGTACGACAAATGCATGGGTGGTAGAGTGTTACGAAGCTGGATGTAGGTTCAAAAAACTGTTGTTATTATGGTTTACTTTATAAATAACAGAAATCAAGGTAGGTGCGTCACCCACCCGTCGACCAACGCACGGCGGGAAACGAAGTTAGTCATGTGATATTTGGCCCTGATTATTACGTAATCCATCATGTACTGGCGTTCGGCAGGTACGCCAAATCTCTTCGACATGGCATATCATTGCATAATAACGTTCTTACCAACCTCGTTAAATGAAATTTCTCGCAACATGTCCACTGACAAAAATTGATAATCTTCGTCCCCTGTATTTCCTAGATTTATTGTAAGACATCTCTAAAATAGCGTTACAGATTTTACAAGCATACGGATGTTAAAAAACGTAACGGTACAACTTCAGAAATGGGTGCCATTGAGTGCAGAATAATCTAAATATTGAAATGATCTCTACATGACTCAATAAGTACAGTCTGACAGCCACGTAGGTTCACATTAGCGGCGTTGGATTCTATCAAATACCTTTCGACAGTAATCATTGTATTGGGAAAGGTTTCCGATACTGGCGTCGCATTTTCGAAGTATTCGCCAAAGAAGAAAAATGATGATTGTGCGCGACTTACCACCAATTAAAACCAATAATTTATTTACATGAAATAACATCTTTCATTAAAAACAATTTTAGCATTTTATTTTCAATATAATTTCCTTTATTTGAACTTTTTAATCATAATTGGAATACATTCTAGTGTTTAAAGAAATAGATTTAGCTCATTTAATTTTTGTTATGTTTTTCTTAACATAATATTTATTCATTTATTTATGGCAGGACGATCCCTGCATTCAAAATGTCCACACAAGAATAGGATATGACGGTATTTTCCAATGCAATTTTAGAGTTAAATTCTTAAAGACATTTAAAGAACTGCGATGTTACCTATGCAACGCACGTGGCAGTCAGACAGTACTTATTGAGGCAGGTAGAGATGATTTTGAAAATTACGCCCTATGTTGTCGGTGTGATGTCTCAATAAATTTTTCCAAGAGTTTCCCGGAATTATGGAATCCCTTTCTAAAATTATGACGTGAGGTTTGTAACATCCGTTTAATACAATGTTTTCCAATTCTTTATTCTTCCTGTTGAACATTAATGTTTGACAGAGTCTCAATATAATATTTCTAACGTTTTGGGACGATCTCGCAGTCATCAGGAAGGCTGGTAGCCATCATCCATGAGATGTAACGAATTAAATGAACTAAGTAATTTTCATTTTAATCGTTCAGTTAATATTAATATTATTTATAATTTTAACTTGCAAGTTCATTGACTGTTCAAGGTGGGCGGAGTATATCTTTTCAATATCGTAAAAATATCAGGCAATTTTGCTTTGATTTACTTCATTTGAAAGTACTAGTGCAAGCTGACACTGGAAAATGGGAGA
Organism: Teleogryllus oceanicus; assembly: GCA_964035755.1. Taxonomy (NCBI): domain Eukaryota; kingdom Metazoa; phylum Arthropoda; class Insecta; order Orthoptera; family Gryllidae; genus Teleogryllus; species Teleogryllus oceanicus. Next base: position 226,286,780 of record CAXIVR010000002.1, on the reverse strand, counting down.
AGAAGATTGTGGGTAAATTTTGATGCATTTTCTCAAGGTTCAATAAGTAATTCTTCATGAATTTGCGTGTTAGGAATAAACCAATGAGCTTTAACAATACGCCGCAAACGTTTATTTTCTATTTCTTGTAATTTTTTCAAATGGATTGGGCAACGTTGCACCAGATAGCAGTCAGATATAAGTCAGAGATTGATTTATACATTAGTGTACCACATTCTATTTTAGCCCTCCAAGGACGAGCGTGACGACAACATCACAGTAAACATGTCTGAAATCCTCAGCCCCAACTCCTCATGCATACATTCTTTGACTGTCACAAAGTTGTGTCTGGTCTCAGCGAGTTTTCGAGAATCAGTTCGCCTGTTGTATATCATTCATAAGTGAGTTTGGATACCACTAGTCTCATTTCAAAATTGATTATGCCGTCGAGTGTACCCTGAAATTTAGTAAGTTGAATTGTAAGTATAAATGTTGTTTTGTTTACGCTGAAATTCTGTTGTATTGTTTAAAAAGAGTTAGTTTGCATTGTACTGGGAAAAAATTGAACTTTTTTCTCTAATTCCAAGACATGTATTCAGATGCGTGAGTTATACGTTGCACTAATCCTTTGCACTACTTTTTCTTATAGTCGCCTAACTAATCTAAATTTTTACTCATCAATGAGGTTTTATTTATTAAAACTGTATTTGTGGGTTTAAAAGTGCTTTCATTATAATTACATTTTAAATACGTTCTTAGTGTTGAAGACGTTTTACAAATGTTGGATGCAAGTTAGGATGAGAAAGGAGAAAATGATTTAGGAGTACTAGGCATCTTCATTACTCTTCAAGGAGCCGAAATGACTGATAAAACAGTGCGGATGAAGCGGAAGGTATTTCGACGTTTATCAGGGGAAATGTCAAGCTGTTAGAAATGAAATATATGATGAAATATTTGAAGACAAGTGCTCCGCTTCTAACATTCCTAGAGAATTTGGCTGACGAAAGTAGAATTTCTCTTATCACATTGCAGTCAACTTATTAACCAGTTTCAACTTTCCGAGGAACTTAAAAGAAAGGGGTTATAATGAAAGAGGTACCATTTCACCAAGCATAATACCAGAAGGTTTTCCTTTTAATTGTAATAAAGAAATGAAAAGAAGCCTTGGGAAATGTACATTATAGAAAAAAATTATGGAATCTTTCTGCGAAATTGGTGGTTCGACAACAATGTAAATAGAGCAACTTTTACGAGGTAAGGAGTGATGGAAATAAAGCCATTTAATAGATAGTGTCAGTTTGAAAGGAAAAGTCTTATATGCCTCAACCAAGTTTCATCAAGGCAAATAAGTAAAGTACGGGCGGTACGGACCGCATGGTGAGGATGGCAGCCTTAATAGGGTATATATTGGAAGGAAGAAACGGTTTTGGGTATTATGTAATTGCATGCTCGACGACGCGGTCAACAATGCTCGAAATCTATATAAGAATTTTGGAAATTCTGTAACAAAACTTATTTTCAGTAGGGAAATCGTGCAGATCTACCTAACACGTTACAAACCTCCCACACAATCACCGATTGGAGTAGCCTCCCAAGCACCAAACTTTCAGTGGGTATTAGATATGATTCCTTAGACCAAAGATTATTTCAGTGTCATCTTTGTTCAGAATACTTATAAGTTCAATTTTAATTCTTTCAACTTTGTAATAATAATAATAAAATAATAATAATAATAAAATAATAATAATAATAAACTTTCAATATTAGGTATAAAATGTGTTATATCATTTGCCGTCAGCTTCCTGAACAAAATAGTAGTGCAAAGTATTAGCATGACGTGTGTCATGACCAAAGTCACATCCCATGAAAGTGCTCCTTAATTATAAAGAATTTATTTAGCATTTTTTTCTGTTGCAGAAGATACCAATAACTCCATCTTATATGAAAAAAACATAAATTTTGCAAAAAAATGAATACCGTCCTAGGACGGTTAATGGAAGATTTGAATTCTACTTTTAACGGGACCTGTCTGGCGTGCCCGCAGGTTGCTGCTAGAGCGCGGGCCGCCCCGCGGGCGGGCCGTGGGAGCTGGGGCGGGCGAGGAGGACGCGGTGGGGGCGGAGCTGCGTGCGCTGGGGCGGCAGGCCGAGGGCGGCGCGGGCCGCGGGGCCTTCTCCGCCGCGGGCTTCTTCCCCGTGGGGCGCTCACTGCTCACTGCCGTCGCCGCCACCGCCACCACCTACGTCGTCGTCATGCTGCAGGCCAGCGCCGGAGCCTAACAGGTGAATGAATGAATCAATGAATGAATGCTTTATTTAACGTGGCGACACTCAGGCCATTAGGCCTGCTCTTCCGTCTGACCGCGCAAATTTCGTTACGCTCATTTTACTTCTAGGGGAGAAAGTAGGTATTACTTGGGCGTAGAAACAGGCGATTTGAATTTTGCTCAGAAGCTTCATTTAGGCTTGAGTATCTTTTACATGCAGTAAATCTACTACATGGGACAGCCGGCTTTACTTCCCCTCTGAAGGAAGGCGTACGAAGGATTTTATCGCCCTATCCACGGTTTCGATCGGGTTTGAACCCGCGAACTTGGGTATAATAGCTCGATACGCTAACCGTTACACCATCGCACCCTGGTGCGCTGTCCCCTGCTCCGGAACAGTGGAATTCGTTTGTTTCCGGGCGCGTTGTGAATCAGTTCCGCACATACTGCTGGACGTCATCGTCCGAGGTGAATCCTTTGCATTGATTGATTGATTTTCCCGTGTTTCCCGGCACGGCATCTGCTTTGGTCATTAGTCCCGTTAGTGTAGTGCATGCTTTTTATCGGGAGTTGGTGGTGATCTTCCCCCGCTGGATGGCGAAATCCGGCGCCGACCTACCGTCGGCTAGTGGGGTTACTCCCTAACCAGCCCCCACCCCAGCCGGGACAAGCTCTAAACTCCCAACCAGCCTCCCGGAATATGTGGTAGTGCAGTGCATGTTAGTGTAAGTGTGTGTGTAAGGGGAGAGGATAGAACAAGGAAAGGGAAGGACAGATCACGCGCGGTTCGTGGCCCGTTTGGTAGGGTACTACTCCGGCATTCGCCTGATGCTGATCGGAGAAATCACGGAAAACTACCGATCAGAGGATCCGGGCGCTAGAACTCGCTTCCAGAGAGCGACTGAATTCAACCTAGCTGAAGAGCTAGTGTCGAAAATCCTGCCGCCGTCAGGAGTCGAAGAATCCTTTGCACCTCACAGTCTTTTTCGGGGACCGAAAATGGCGTAATTGCAAGGAGGAGGTTTGTACTGGATAGAGGGTGTACGAGAACCTCCCACGTGAATTTCTGCAAGAGTGCTGAAATTGTGTTGACCATATGAATACCATACTATACATGACCACAGAACATTATAACCCAACGAGTGAGCTTGCCTAGTCGTTTCTTGCAGAAATTCAAGTGAAGTTTTTCGTCACCCTCCAAAAAACCCTCCGGGTCGGTCGACCTCCAGCTCGAAAAATACTCCAGACCACTCTTCCTGCGATTACGCCATCAAAACGTAGTGTGTAAAGAAAATGTCTACATTGGTATTTTATATTTTGCTTTAATTTCACTCTATTTCCCTATTTTCCATCGCATAACTATCGCAGACGAAAATTATGCATTCCAATTCTTTGAATTTAACTGTTAGTTTTCAGAAACGGCTTGCGCAAAAGTGGGGTAAGTCAACAAAATAGTAGGACTTAATTAATAATCAGTTTTTCAGTCTAAAATATCTGCAGTAAGTTAAATTAATGTCTCCTTAACACGTTCATAACACTTTATTTCGTTTATTTTTAAGCATTATATATTTACAGCGTGTTTCATTGACACTGTGGCATCATGGAGAAAAACACACAGACACTTACAAGTATGTACAAGTTTATTTACATGTATGTACAATAACCAACTTCTGCTCCAAAAATACACACTTGTGAGTATTTCCCTGTGGATACCCCACGTAGCTACGGAGGCCCCGCCTCCTCTGACGCTACTCCCGTGCCACTACCGTGACCTCGTCACCCGTGCAAGAGGCACGACCCGCTCGAGGCTGGGCGTAAAGTTTTGCGCATCGCGCGAGGTTTCCAGAACAAAACCCCCGTGTGAGCTCATCGGCTCGATTTTATACCAGAGTGTAGCCGTCACGTGACCGTCATTGGTGAAGGAGGGAGACTCGCGTCTACCACGTGACCTTCCAGGTCAAGCTGGCGTCCACTTGGTCAAAATATATCCCAACGCCAAGGCTATTCAGCCCGCAGTTATGCGATACGTCTGCTCCTCCTCCCACCCACAGCCGCCAACGTGGCTCTACAACACGTAATTTTTCCGAAACTGATTTTTGATTTACACCACTTTTACTTTCAATGGCTCAATTTATAATTCAAGGTTATTGTAAGACCTTCATCAAAACATGTAATGAAGAGAAGTTGTAAATTAGGAAAAAGTTTAATAACGTACGTTAATTCATTCAATGCTACATAAGAAAAGTGTGAAGTATGTGTTGATGTTGATAATAATAAATGTCTACATTTCTGGCATACGCGTTTCATTGCAATCTTACTCTCAAATTGCTCCTTTCCAGTGACGGTTAATGCATAATGGAAATAATCCACAGTCATGTAATTTATGTTTCTGCCAGTTTTATTACATTTTTCGATTACTCTTATTATGTAAAATAGTATTTAGGGATTGGAATTATTATACGGTATAATGATATCTACGAGAATATAATAAATTAAATAATTTACGTAAAAACGTTTGTTGTACTAGTGAACCTAATGAAGCAAAACAACATTTAAAAACACAACTGCTCCTTTCAATTTATCAAGCTCTTTTCACACACAGTTCACAAATATTCAGAAATGCATGGTACAATTTCTACGATATGTAATCTCTAATAAAATATTCTACTGCCTCCCTATACATTCAATTTATTTGTATAAACAAAATTCTGAAATGTTATAGACATTTATTTCACTATTAACTATGTCGATGAGGGAGGTAATCGCTTAATATCATCAGCTTGTCGTTATTTATTGTGAGTCTTCTTTCTTTCGCTTTTAAAATAGAATTGTGTTTACATTCATTCAGAAGCAACACTTTTTTCGATTAAATGTCATTCACAATTTGACAAGAAAAATATCCTCGAAACATTTTTGTTTGTTGAACATGTACAGACATCAATACATCAAAACATTCCAATGCTTTTTAATAAATAATTTCTGTAAAAGATTACTTTTGATTATTTTCTCCGTAATGGATTTGTACTACATGATTTCTGAGAGGGGCACAGATTTCTCATTCATAAAATGTCTACGCTATGAAAATTATTGCTTTATGAAAACTTCGAATGTTGACAATTAAGAAAAAGATTTTCATCTTTCATGACATTTGTTTTCATTTTGGTCTAACAGAAAAAGAAAAGGACACATTAATTCACAAAATTGCTTACTGGAAGACATGAAACGTTCCTGTTTACATTTGCGGTTCTGAAACATTGAGACTGTGTTCGTTTGCGTGAAGTTACTTTCCTTTCTTTATCATTTTTTCAACTTCTTCTTAGGAAATTTTATCATTCTTCTTTATACTATTTTTTTGTTAATTTGATATGTGATCATTGCAATATCACAGATTTATTGGTTATGAGTCATCATTGTGGAGGAAACATGTAGTAAAATGTTTAAGCTTCTCGTGAATGTTCGAAAAAAATTAGCAGTAATTCTTGTTAGACGAAACACGTTATAGATCTTATTAAAATCATCACTATCGAAATTTCTATTACGGCTTCTTAACTGTAACTGCTGTTTAACTATAATGACCAGATTTTTTGATGCGAATGACGTTTGGCAAAGCGCGTGTTTCATATTCCGGATATGTCGTATAGTAAGTTTAAGAAATTTCGGTAGTTCAAGGTGTCAATGTAAACTTTTTATACAGAAATTCATACATACAATATCTTACATTTATTCCTTGGTTCTGAGTTGCCTTATTCTGTGGACAATGAAACAATTCACACATGCGTTTTGCAGACACATATTAAACACCCACTCCAAGGCTTTAGTTCCAGAGTTAGCATTCTCAGCTGCTATCTTTGTAATTTTTGGATCAGCGATCATTTCACTGGCATATAGTATGCTGTGCAAAATAAAATCAATGGATGACATTTGTTGGAAATTAGAAAAACATTTGCATATTTTATGCAGAAGTCCTAAGGACCTTCTGGAAAGGTGTAAAAAATATTCGTTTGGATTGATATTGCTTTATTCGACAAGTCTTTTCACGGGTCTATTATTAGAATTCAGAGGATTTATCAAGGTCAACATATCGTTTTGCATGCTGAACTTATGTCAGTTGCTTGCTTACGTTGTGGTTATTTCATTTATTTGGTGGTCTTATCTCATTAAAAATTGTATCCTCACTCTGCACACGGAATTTACTAAACTGGTCGACATTAATAAATTATATTCTATTGTGAATATTAAATCCGCTCGAATCACGAAACAAGAAAGGCCGTGGATAACATCATCATCATTGAAACATGACCTAGTCTGTCGTGCTACAAGATTGTTTGTTCTGCGACAGGTTTATGCACAAATCTCTGATGTGATTACTGCGTTAAATCGAGTGCATGGCCCACCAATGTTCGGGATTTTATTACAAATTGTAATGAATACATCTGCTTCAGTATGTGTTTTGGTGTCAGTAATTGACCAGAATCGATTTATGGATCACCTTCCTATGATTGTTTGTAAAACAATTTTGGATGTAGGAGGCTTGTTTATATTAATAATGAATTGTGAAGAAACAACGCGTCTATTCTCTGGAATCAGAACACTAGCTGACAGGTACTTTTGTACTATTATCGTCACATTACCACTCATAATAGCACAGTAGTTTGAGTGAAAAGCAAATATTCTTTGGAAAATTATCGAAATTTCAAGTCGAAAAAGCTTTCCGTTTCGGCTTAGATGCATACAAGTGTTTTAGTACATTTACCCACTTATATTTTAATATTAATGTACTTAAATGTGAATCATTGATTCACTAGTGATTCCTGGCGTGTCAACTGCTAACGTCACTTCCGCCCGCATACGTAAACGTAAGTTTCCGAGGCTCGATTGATTGATTGTTAGTGATTCTGGGCGCGTCAACTACTAAGGTCATTAGTCGTGAAAGTGTAGTACGTGTTTTTTCAACGGGAGGTAGCGGTGATCTTCCCCCGCTGGATGGCGAGATTCGGTGCCGACCTACCGTCGGTTAGTACCGTTTTCCCCAGCGAGGCATCTCCCACCAACAGGGCACCGCTCCAGTCGGGACCAGCTGTAAGTTCCCGACCGTCTCCCGGCTTGTGGTAGTGCAGTGCAGATTAGTGTAAGTGTGTGTGTAAGGGGTGAGGATAAGACAAGGAAGAGGAAGGAAATATCGCGAGAGGTAGTGGCCCGTTTGTTAGGGTTCGGCATTCGCCTGGTGGTTATCGGAGAAACCACGGAAAACTACCCATCAGAGCAGCCGGCCGCCAGAATTCTCCCCCAGACAAGCTAGCGTGTCGATCCGAGGACCTTCTGGTCAGAGGTACTGCAACTACATCTGTTGATGCACTGAGCCACCGCTCCCGGTTCCGCGAGTCGAGTCCATCTTCTTGGCTGTTCTGCGCTTGCCCCACCCGAGCACCCACGCCGGATAGTCCATAATCCTGGACGCGCAGCGCTGCGGTGACACTGCCCTGAGGAGGCCTGCGACATGAGAGGCCTCTCAACCAATGACGCGGCGCCACCCGCACAGCCAAGGAGTCACAGACGTACATCTTGCAAAAAGATCAGCGTTTCCGCTTCGGAAGGTCAGGAATGCGGCGAGACCACGCCTGGAGAGTGTAAGCGCGTTGGGCTCTCAGGGGAGAGCCGGAGAGCCCGGCACCCTAAGGCTGCCTTAACACAGAGCCTCTCTGTGGCGCCACCGACAAGTGCCGAGCGGCTTCGCGCACAGGCGCCGCCGAGCGCCACTGACCGCGAGAGAGGAAGCCGCATTTCGTGAGCCACATTATTGTGGGCTCCGGGGGCCGCATAGCAGCAAGAAGGTAAAATCAGGTTCAGTGGCGAGTCCGAATGGCCTAATTTGAAGACTGGCATTCATAACTGATTTATTGGTTAGTGATTCCAGGCTCGTAAACTAAGGCCATTAGTCCCGTAAGTGTAGTACATGTTTCCCTCTGAAGATAGCGGCAATCTTCCATCGCTAAATGGTGAGATCCTTCGTCGTCGGCTAACGGGTTTTCGCAACCAGGTATCTACAACCAAGAGGGAACCGGTATTTGTGGAAGTTTAATGCATGGAAGTGTAAGTGCAAGGAATATAGGACAAAGAAAATATTGCGCACGGTCCGTGGCCCGTTTGTTTAACGGTAGAGCTTCGGCATTCGTCTGATGTTGATCGGCGAAACCACCGAAAATTACCGATCAAAGTAACTGGTCTCTAGAATTCACTTTCAGGCTGTGGCTTAATAACTTTGTAGCAAGTATAGAAAATCCTGCCAGTGCCGAGACTTGAACTTAGGACCATTCGGTCAGAGATACTACAGTGTCACCAGTCAATATCCAGAGCCATCTTTCCCGATATTCCCATTCGTTCGAGTGAACTCTGCTTGCAAACTTTCGGTTTGGACTGTTCTTTACCAGGCAATCTCTGTCTTCAGTTATACTGAAATTGGACGAACCGGCAAAGGCGCTGATATACGTCACAAGACATATTTCTAAATTTTTCACATACCAAAAATGACTGACATTTTATTTAGGCAAATAAAGGTCAAAATGTTGTAGATATTGCCAAAGACGTGGGTTTCTATAGTGCAGATACGCTGACGACACCGTAGTAACGAAACAACCCTTTGGAAGCAGGCGCAGGGGATACCGTAGCAACGCCAAACAAGCATCCCGACTCGTGTCGTGGTGGTGAGCGTTTTTTCTTGAGGTTAATTATCTAATCAGAACTAGTGATATTTCGTGAGAGTGAACATTGAACTTGAACTTAGAATATTTCCGCATTAGGCGCGCAACCGGAACTTTAAAATTTACGCTGTACCATTGCAAATTCGGACTTGTAATATTTTCATGCGTGAAATGGAAAGTGAACTTAGAACATTTTCGCGGTGACAAGACTTAGAACGTTTACCACTGAATTGTGAATTGCCACGTTAGGTGATATAAAATAATATTAGAAGGATATTATTACGACTTGGAAAAAGTAATCAGTTTGAAATAGGTGACACCTGAGTCGCAATACGAAGAGTATAGGCAGTGCTTGTGAAGTGGTTGGAAGAAGGTTCGACTTGATCGCTGATCATCGTGGACTTCAACAAGAAGGGGGATTGGTCTACCCTACGTGGCATCATCAAGCGACGTGCGCGCGAAGAGGCAAGAAAGGATAAAAGGTTCTATAACGCTGTTATTGCAATAACGAGAAAAATGATGATGACCTAACGATAAATTGTAATAATCAATGATAGTTGATAACTTTGGCATGCATATTATAATTCATAGTTTGAAAGAAAGCTGATTCTCATTTGCCATTACGTGCAATCCTAGAGTTAACATTTTAGAATTATTTTCAGATTCCTCCCACTCCGTATGGATAGCAATTGAGTAGTTGGTTGCTGAGTAAATAGCAACAATTATTTCATAAGAACCTGTTGACCGAGCTAGAGGGATTTACATTTATTTGTAATATATCCGAAGACAGTAATCGACAATCAGGAATTCAGTGTAACTTTTTTCTGGCGCCCAAATTATTTATAAATTCGGAAATTGGTTACGATTGACATTTATTTAGTAATTACGTTTCAATACTAAACGGCTTTGTTCTTAAGTGAAAGGAAAAAATGACATTTCATTAAAATCCGCCTCCTATGCATAACTGTTGTCCTCGCGGTGTCCTCGCGAGCGCGCGGGCGCGCTTCTGCATTGCTGACGGCGTGAGTTCACACTAAGGGCCAAAGCAGAGTGAATACCTTCATTTAAACCAATGCTTTGCCAGCAGATCCGCCACTCCAAAGCGCTGGTGAGTGGCGCCGTGTGAAGGGACCCTTAGCTGAAGGGAGGCAATCACATGACATCACCAGAAGTTTATTGCTAGGAGCAGCCTCCATGCATTCTACAATATTTCCATGTGTAGAAGATCCCTGCGGGTCGTGGATTGATTGGTTACTGATTCCTGGGTTCGAGTCCTGACGGCGGCAGGATTTTCGACACTAGCTTTTCAGCTAGGTCGAATTCGGTCGCAGTTTGGAGAAGAATTCTAGCGGCCGGCTGCTCTGATCGGTAGTTTTCCGTGGTTTCTCCGATCAACACCAGGGGAATGCCGGAGCAGTACCCTACCAAACGGGCCACGGACCGCGCGCGATCTTTCCTTCCTCTTCCTTGTCCTATCCTCTCCCTTTACACACAGACTTACACTAACATGCACTACACTACCACATATTCCGGGAGACCGGTCTGGAACTTAGAGCTTGTCCTGGCTGCGGCGGTGCCCCGCTGTGGGAGAGTCCTGGTTTGGGGGAAATCCCACTAGCCGACGGTAGGTCAGTGCCGGATGTCGCCATCCAGCGAGGGGATAATCACCGCTATCTCCCCAGAAAAAAACATCACTACACTAACGGGACGCGCCCGAAAACACGAAAAAATCAGTCACTGATTCCGGACGCGTCAAATGTTAAGATTCCATAGGTGTAGGGCATGGTTTTATTGCCGGAGATGGCGGTAATCTTACCCAGTTTGATGGAAAGATCCGGCGTCGACCTACACGTTGAGTTGTGGGATTTTCCTCAACCAGGGATCTCTCCCCAGAGGGGCACCGCCCCAGAGACCCTAAGGTTTAAGCTCCTGAAACGTGTTTAGTTTAGTTAGTGCCTAATTTTTACGTGGCGAGACTCGGGCCATCAGGCCCGCTCTTCCGTCTAACCACGCAAATTTCGATATGCTCCTTTCACGGAGAAAGGAGGTATTATCTTGGGCGACGAAACTGGTGGATCTCAATTTTGCTCAAAGGCTCCTTTTAGGCTTGAGGATCTTTTACATGCTGTAAATCTACTACATGGGACAGCCGGCATTACTTCCCCGCCGAAGGAAGGCGTACGAGGGTACGTTTCACCCTCAAAAATCCATGGCTTCGATCTGGTTTGAACCCGCAAACTCGGGTACAACAATCCGGTACGCTGACCGTTATACCACCAAATCCGCTGATTGTTTAGTGCGTTAAGTGTGTGTATGTGTGTGTTTAAGTAAGGTGCGAGTATAGGAGAAGGAGGAAGGAATGATCGGACGCGGTCCGTCGGCGGTTTTCGAGGTACTGCTCCAGTATTCGCCTGGTGTTGATCGAAAAAAACACTGAAAACTACCGATTGGTGCAGCCGTTCGGTAGAATTCTCCTCCAGCCGGCAGCTAAATTCGACCAAGGTAGCAAGTGTCGAATGTCCTTCACCGTCCGGATTGAGCTGTAGCTAAATCTCCCGGTCAGAGGCACGCTGTGACATCAGTTGATGCCCTGAGCCACCTCTCCCGGTACGAGAATCGTGGAGATAATTGTTGAGACGCCTACGTAGTCCTGCGTAGTCTTTTTTCGAACAGAAATATTTGTACAGAGAAGGCATTGTAAATGAATTATATACATGTAGCTGAAGTCTGTGACAATTATTGTCAATAATTACTCAAGACGCTTCTGGTGTTACGTCGCGCAGTGGGTGGGTTCTCACTGAGGTTCATAAAAGGCATCTTTTTTAATATTATTTATTCTACTTATTCGACATAGAACTGTCTTTCTAGGACATAGGCAAATTCAATATTTTCACAATTCAGTAAACTAGAACAAATAACATTCAAATATAATTCCTAAGTTTACCCACGAAGGGTCCGACTTATTTAATATTAATTTAACATTTTTCTTTTGATTTGAGTTATTACTGAATTAAGTAATTATTACTTGAATTACATACCGCTAATTAAGGAGGTTGAAAGAGGTCTTTTGAATGTCAAGTCTAATTCCGGAAAAATTATTATATGATTTTCCTATTTCAATTTATTACTTACTGGACAAAATGGAAGAAAAAAATAAAAACGATTTGATAATTTTGATGTATACGTACTTAATCTATAGCTAGTTCACTTAAATTTCGTCATTACGAATAAACCAAGGAGCTTTTAATTTGGCGTAAAAACTTATAACTTACAATTTGCGTTTATATGTTTTTGCATTGCCACCCCTTATAAAACAACATATGTTATTGTTGGCAAATTATAAATTTATAAATTATAATTAATTTTTTTTTTAAGTTGATAAAATTGTTGTTTACATGTTAATTTTGTGTCTATTTGCAAACTTAATTTTAACTTGGGTAGAAATCGGGAGTCAATTAATAGCTTAATGATTAATTGACTATGGTTAATTCAGTGGATATGAATATATTTTAATTAAACAATTTTTGGTTGTGATTTTGGAGTGTTGATTTTAATCTTCCAATTGGTAAACCAGGTACATGGTGTATTTAAAATTTTTGTAAGTATCTCGATCTTGTATGAGATCCGAAAGTGTAGTAAATATTGGAGAACGTCTGCAAAAGAGGCCATATCTGAATAAATTAATTTAGGGATGTCAGATATAAAAATATTAAAAAGAGTGGGAGAGAGAGAGGGGAGAAACTTGGGGAACACCAGCCTTAATTAGTTTTTCAGATGAATGAGTGTTATTTAATTTGACTTGAATTTCCGGTTTAAGAGAAAAATGTAATAATATTTTGAAGATAGTGAGGAAAATCCTGTTGTCGTAGTTTGTATAGTAATCCTTCATGCCAAACTTTCTCGAATACTTACTACACATCTAAGAATAAAGCAAAAATATGTCTTTTCTTTTGAAAATTAGTGGCGATATAATCAGTTAGAAGTAGAACTGGCGATGTAATCAGTTAGTAGTTGATGAACTGTTGAATGATTTTGTCTGAAACCAAATTATTGGGTGAAATATTATTTGTAATAAATTTATTTATTCTCATTGAAATTAATTTCTCAAACATTTTTGAAAAGTTAGAAAATGAACTTATGGGACGATAATTTTTGGGATTAGAAATTTTTTTTAATTTGATTGGCAATATTAATGCTCTTTCCAGATTTGGAAAATAGTTTATTCTAAATCAGGCATTAAATATTGCAATTAATGAATTAATACTTGAATTTGGACAATTTTTTATGATTATATTTGAAGTGCAATCAATACCAAGGGATTTTTTAAAATTTTAACTTAGAAATAATACATTTAGTTTATAATGGGAAATAAATTTAATTTTCAGGTACGTATAAAAGGGAGAATACATATTTTTTAAATGTTATTATAAAAACTAAAATTAATAACAGGATATGTAGTAAAGTAGTACAAATTGTTTGGCTAATAGTTCAGCCTTTTTAAATCGGAAATTGATATAGTTGATGAAAATATAATTGATACTGAAGTTAATGGAAGAACACGAGATTTTTCACCGGTGATATTTCTACTGGCTGAGCAAAGTGCTGTAAAGTTGGGTTGAATTGAGATAGGAATTTATTATTGTGAATAACGGTTTTCATTGATTTATTTTTACTTCATGGTTAGACGATTAAGTGCAATTTTATGTGAGCGTCCTTCATATTTGCCATTTTCTACGAGTTATAGTCAGTGTCTCATTGAGATTCATAAAAGGCGCCTGAGAGGGAAAGGTGTTAGAGGCAGGTTTGAGGTAAAAGGGCCAGACATGTGCTTGGAACGCACAGCAACAACACCCAAAGACGCCCATGCTTTTACGCGGAATCGAACCCACAGCCTACATATAACTCGCCCTTGGTCTGAAAGGAACACCTTTCACCGTTTAGTCAAACCAGGGGTTGAAGGAAGATGGAATGGAGAAATAGGATTTTTGTGGTGGGTGCTCCACTATGCCTCAACACACAACTAAGCATCAAATGTATGAGGCAAGATTTGGATCAGCCATCATACACAACCAAGGAGCGCCCGATATATCGATCTCAGGTATCCCGGTCGGCATACTTTTTATATCAATAAAAATTTTCAATTTTCTGCCAAACTGCATGTGACGCATGAAAACGCAATGTATTATCACCTTCTATGACTGAATAATTGATCCGCTGTCATGAAAATTCGTGCGTGAAAGTATTTTCAATACTGCTTCAATAAAGATTTTTACAACATGTCCAGAGATTTCTATTGTCAGCGTGCTCACATATGAAGCAAATATTGCAGTGAAAAAACCTTAGTGTGTTACTCTTAAGAGGTAAAGATTAAAACGCTTCACTAATTTTAATGTCTTATCTCGTTCTGAAATGATTAAAATTCGCTTAGGAAGCTAGGTTTTCGGAGAAATGTCCTGTTGATCATGGAGGGAAGGAACAGAGTCATAAAGACATTTGACACTACATTTCTACACAACTCTTTGAATTATATATCTATGAGAGCGTGGGATTTTATGTGTCATGTTCATTTTCTTAATAGAAAATGACATAGTGCAGTGATTATTTATAAATCATCTTTATACGTAAGCCACGGTTATCAGTGAATTCACATTCTTGTTACATACATTCTTGTTAATACCATATATTTAAAATAGCACAAATGATATCACTTTTGATATTGTGATAGAAATTTAATGTTGTCTTTCTCACTTATGTTACCCTTAAATAATTAAAGAAACTATTATCTTTCATTTTAATATTCAATAAATCATTATCAATAATCTATTATTATTATTATTATTATTATTATTATTATTATTATTATTATTCATATTTTAATCTCTGTTTAAGTAACTATTTTTGGCTTCCACGGCAAGATTTATTTGAAGATATTGTTAGAGCAATCATGTTTCATATTGCAAATGCTTGTGATGTGAAATCGGCTGGCATTCTGGTCTTCTGGGCGTGCAATTCCGTGGGACTTCATTATTTGTCAGTTTCTTCAGAGAAAAACACAAGTCGTACACGATTTAAATATGTCGCCATTAAGCTTCACACTGTGTCACTGATTAGTGTATTTGTCTTAGCAGCATTTCAATCAGCGCGTTGGGTAATTCCAAATATTTTCTACTTTGAGAATCCTATCTACATGACACTTGTGTCTTTTGCCGAATTAATTGTGTCGTATGTTAATACATTTATTGATTTGTCGCCAGGATTACACAGCAAGAACCAAAAAATTAACCATATATGCCAAAAAATGGAAACAATTGGTAGAATGCTGCGTTGTAACAAGGAGGTGTTTACCCGGCAATCGAAGTATTCGTTATTTATTTTAGTATTCGGAATGTTTGTGTGTGTTTTCATTTGGAATGCCTTTAGTTTCTCATCTTTTTACGTCCAGTTTGTGCTTTGTATACTTGGCCATTCTCAGATTATTTATTGGGTGACAACAGCTTCATTCATCTGGTGGATTATACTCGTAAAAACATACAGTGACAAATTGCTGATACGATACTTCGAAACGTTAGACATTAATAAATCGTATCCCCTAGGACAGGTGAAAAAAGAGAAACATGAAAGAACGCACAAAATTGGCTCAATAACATCAAATAATTACTGTCTTGGCCGAAATTTTTCAGTAATGTCCCCTCGCAAATGCCATATTTGGGAAAAGGAAGATTGTCAAATTATTAATCAATTATTGACTCTTCGTGAGGCTTATATGCAACTATGTGAAGTAATTACAGAGCTTAACAACTTATACGGAATAGCTGTACTTGCTTTTTTGTTGCAAGTACTTATAAATTTCTCTGTAAATACAAGTGCTATGATTATGGTATTAATACATGAATGCTGCTTCTGGAATGAGAATTTACGTGTAGGAAGTGCAAGAATACTTAATAACATTTTTAGTTTGATTTTATTAGCAACATTCAGCGAGGCAGTTGCACAACGTATTAACTACATCATTCCAATGACTCACAGGTAATTATTTGAAATGGGACTATCATAACAAATTTTAAAAACATTCTGGTGCTTTTGTAGTCGCAGAATACATTTAATTTAACAATTTTGATAATCTAAAATCAAAATTTAAAAAAATTATAATCAATTTACTAATAATCCATTGCTTATTATCAACTCCATTCTGTCACTTTTACAGGATGAATAGTCAAATGCAATGTTTTATAAAAACAAAAATTATAGCACATTGAAATTTTTCAAAGTATTGAAACTTTTTTGGACAATTGAAAATCAAGTCCTTTTTATTATAACATTAATAACATTAACATTATTAACATTAACAATAATATAATAACATTAGAAATTTCTCTCAGATATCCGTTAGATGTTTAATTAAATGGTTGTTACATACGAATTGGGGAGGGTGTTCGCGTTTCCATCTAAACTTGAATATGTGGGGTTGATATCCTCCGCCAGCTGCATAGAGGATACCGGCTAATGAAATACTTCGCTGGAAGGTCGCTGGCGACCCACATACTCATTGCTTCCAACTTGAAGATAACGACGTGAGTGCCGCTGAGAGACTCAGGCCCTGGTGGACGACTCCGCCTCTACCTAGAGTCTGAAGTCTGGCGACCGTCTGCCCTCCCCTTCCTACGGGGCGAGGTTTTGGCGCAGACGTACGTTCGTGGTGCACGCTGTTTGTCCTCATTTAGAATTCAAACTTGAACTTAACGTAATGCTGTAAAATGTAGCCGCAAAATATAGACGTAAAAACCGATTCACAATGACAAACGTAAGCTGGAACGTAAGTTTTGCCTGGACTAATCAGAAGTCAACGTACTGAATCTTGATCGATTCGTTGCTAGCACGGGGGACAGATCTTTCCACCATAGTTTCTAGCTTTTTCTTCGATATTCCTATAGAAGTCTCTCCCTCTCTCTCTCTCTATCTCTCGTATATATGTATATGTATATGATATGTGTGTGTATGTGTATATATATATATATATATATATATATATATATATATATATATATATATACGAGTAGCTGTTGTAGTAGTGCTCACATTTACTTCATCGTATAAAGGATTCTCTCGTACCAAATTCACGAGTAATTCATCGAACATAATTAGTTTAATCGCATATCAAATTAAAGTCACAATAAAAATTGCCCAAATTCTTTATATGAATGAACTACACGCATCAAAACTGTTCGCAAACTTGTTTTCTACATAACTATAAAAAAATGATATAACCACAAACTACCTCAACACAATTTGAAATCTACCCTCCACGCTGCTCTCTGATTGGTGTTGGGTAGAATTTTGACCTAAACTTAACACAAAAGCTTGGAACTTGTGAACTCTTAAGTTTACGGACTTACGTCTACGGTTAATTCAAAGCATTGTGAGTGGTCTCGCTTAGTAACTCATTTGTAGTTTTTGGGGCTACGTTACGTTTACGTTTAAGTGTGCATTTGAATGAGGCCTTAAGGCTTGCCGAGGGGGTGACGAGCGTCCTGGACCCTGCCCCGAGTGAGCTCTCCAGGACGACGACCGAAACAGCCCCTGGTACCGCCATCTCGCTGAAGGCGGGTCTTATTTATTTATTTATTTTACGTCAAAAAAAAACAGTTAAAAACTGCGTATGACGTGCTATGGTGAAAAGTGAATTGTGTGCATATTTTCAAAATTCTGTGATCCCTACACTAAGTCATATACTACTTAAATTTTGAATTTTGAAGGGAGAAAAAAACAAAACTCCCATGTAGAAAAATCTATTTTCAGGATAAATAAGCAATAAATTTTGAATTTTGAAAGTGAGAAAAAAAACTCCCATGTAATAAAATCTATTTTCAAGGATAAATAAGCAATAAATTTTGGCTCTTATTACTTCCTGCCGCGACAACATGGATGCGATAATTTGAATAATTGTATTTCCACTGAATTCTAGAAGACGTGCACAGAAAATGAAGTTACATTTATGTCCAGAAGCAAAACAAGGGCCATCTCAGCATTTGCTCAATGGATCAGGAAACTGGACGAAAAACCAGATCGAGATGGGGTCGTTGACCCGGAAGCTGTAGTACAATAGTTGTTACAGGTTGTGTATACTCATTTATACAGTACAAATGGTAAATAATGCATTATTATCATTGTTAAAATTAATGTTACTTTTCTTGCGATGCTCAGTATAGTCTCTAATTATATAGAAACAGTTATGCAGCAGAAAAATTTCACTTGGATTTAAAATTTTCTATTGAATTTAATCGTTTAATGTCATATAGCAAAGTGTTGTAAAATAATGTACATGTATGTATCTTTTTTTGTAATGAGCTGTTGATATTGTCACCTTATGAATATGATTTCTACGTCGAGTGTTATAGTTATAGACATCGGCGTTTTCTGAAAATATATTCCCGCCCTTATGCAAGTCATTTTTTACAAAAACCACTGATTCGTAAATCAACAGGCAAGGTAATGGTAAAATTCCTACATTAATGAAGAGAAGCTTACATGAAAAGGTCTGAGGGTCTTCTAAAGGGTCCAGAACGACCACGACAACGATCGAGATAGGTGAACTGGCCATGGTGGTTAATTGTGCTGGTCCACCTAAACCGTTCTTCTAGGGAAATTTTGTGTTAATTTCCATTAGAATTAGATATGAGTGCTCCAATATACATTTGCCGCTGTTATGACGCTCAATTTTGTGGATGTTTGTGGAGTTATTTCCTCATTTAAGTTGGAGTAAAGCAATAGTGGCTTTTTGTGATTTAATTTAAATGTATATGACAATAAAATTAAGAAACGAATATCTGAAAAATATATATGAAATTAGGAATTTTATTATCACTTATTAAATGTTTCATTTACACAATATATGACGATTCACGTAAATTATAACATGACGGTTATAAACGGACTATTTAATGGGGTTAGCGGACCCAAAGCTTTTGAGGTTAAATGGAAATTTATTTAGTTAACCACTAAAAATCTTACTATAAATAATATATTAATATTTCTCGTTAATACTTCAGGAGAGTGAGAGAAATAAAAACCAACTATCAGTATAATCCAGGGAAGTACCGTTTAAGATGGCTCAGTGGTGACCACAAAGGTTGCCCCTGCAGCGACACCGACCGAAAGGTTCTCAAGTTTGAGTCTTGACGGTGGAGTATTGTGGACCCTAAATTGTGGCCTCTAACTTGGCAAATTTCCGCTTATTGAATAGCTTCTTCCAGGCTAGGAAGGTGAATTGCAGAGGAAATTCTTGTAGGAGGGAAAACGCAAGGGCACAGTGACAGATATCACGTTCAAGCTGGAAAAGGTCATCAAGGCCTCCCGACTATAACATTCTCTACACAAAAGGAAGTAACGACCGAAGTAGTTGACACACCACAAAAGTCTACGTTTCCCCAAAATGCGAGTGGCATTGGGGATAAAGAGAAAATTGTGAGAAACTACATTACAAGCAATTGGTATTGATTTCAGACTGCTGTTGGCACATTGGTGGTGAAAATGTCCAGAGAGGCAGCGGGAACAGAGTTTAAAAGTTTTTAAAAAGTCATTGTCTACCTCTTAGGCTCCTGCTGGTACGTGTGTGGCACTGGCGGCGGGGATAGACGTTACGATGGCTCCACACATTCGGCATTCGCCCAGCAGCGAGCTAGTGCTCGCCCAATCCCGAGCAGGCCCGAGCTGACGTGTTCGGCGAATGTTCGCACACTTTGATGTGTCCAAAAGACCGACACGCGGTGGGTAGGGCGAGCTCCGAGTGTTCACCACTCGGCAAATAGCAAGCAACTCATCCTCACTACTCGGGATTCGGCAAGCGGTTGCTCACTGTTCGCCAAATAACGAATGTGTGAGCCATTTAGTGGTTGTAGTGCACGTGCCGCTGGCACTTGCATGATTCTGGAGGCGAGTCGTGAGTTTAAGGTCCAGTCAAGTGCTTGGTTTGCTTTAGACTGCTGCTGGCACGTCCATGATTCTGGAGGCGTGCCGGGAGTTTGGAGGTCCAGTACAAGTGCTTGACTTTGCCTTTAGACTGCTGCTGGCAGTCCTGATTGGAGGCGGCCGTGAGTTAAGTTCCTAGTGCTTGCTTGCCCTAGGTTGCTGCTGGCACGCGCTGGCGCTGGCGGTCGAGGGCGGAGGGCGTGGACCCGTGGCCGAGCTCGCTCCTCGCCCGCCAGGGGCAGCAGCGGCGGCAGCGGGCGGCGGCGTCTTCTCGGCCGCCGGCGTGCTGCCCCTACGCCGCCCCCTCCTCACCGCCACCGCCGCCACCGCCGCCTCCTACGCCGTCATCATGCTACAAGCCAGAACAGATTAGTCAGATTATCTCTGGATCTACAAGAAAAAGCGTTCTTCACTTACACATCGCACTCTCTTCACTTCATGTGACAAGTGAATGCTGCCCAGCGTCACCTACCACTCCTCCACCATTGCCAAGCTGCTGACAAGATAAACCTAGTGATAAACCTCACCAAAACTTTACACGCTGAAGAAACTTGGTTGAATAAAACTATGTTTGTCATCGACGAAATAATATACAAATCCACGAACTGTAAATCTCTTTAATTTTTATCTAATGAAATCATGTGTCAATGCCAAATATTTCTAGTCTCTTCTTCTGCAGATATGTCAACTAAATATTCATGCAACTTATACATAAATCACAAGTAAGTACATAGCTGCATTCTACTATTTATAGGCTTTGTTTAGATTTAAATTTAGAGAAAGAACACGAATTTTATGATTTTTTTCATTTTTAGTGATTATTTGGGAAATGATCAGCGATTACTACTGCAATTTCTCAGTAGAATTAAAGATCTTTCTTCCCAGAAATTACACATTCATCATTTATTACTATATAAAATACTTCGTCATGATGTCTGGAGAAGAAAACACTAACAACTTCAGGACGTCACTATTACATAAAAGCACAACATTGTGTAACCTTAATTTACGTTTGCTTTTATAATTTCTACTTGTTAGAGAAATGATTGAATATTGTTGAATTTTTCAATAATATGAACTTTCCCAAGAGATTGAGACACAGAATTAAATGACACAATGCAGAATAATATTTATTTACATATTACATAAGCTTGATACATCGTTGGAAGAGTTAGACTGATTTGTGGAAATATTGCTGTTAGGAATTACCACTGAAATAGAAGGCATCATCTTTTTCAACCTAATTTTGAATGATTGCCAAATTTTGATGACTTTGCACCCAACTAGTTAGCAACACTTTGAAACTAGAAATGCTTGCTCAAGAGTAAGAGAAAACTGATTGCAACGGTAAACGAACAACACATTTGATGCTTCATGCAAGAGCAATGTGTTTCTTGTTCGAATTGAATTCTTTCTTTATGACGGCTTAAAATTTCTATGTATGATGGTATAGTATTCATTTTACGGACAGATTACGGAAAGATTTGAAAAAAATATAATACTCGCTTGGACTTATACGGTCATTCAATGTTTTGAACAAATACATGAAGCATTTGGCCCGCGGCGCTAGCTGAATTCGTTTACTACGCTCCGTGAAGTCACGAAGATTAAGCGAATTCGAGACTCGCAAGTTCGTGGTTGGGTGACCGGCCAGGAACCCCGGGATCTAACGGCGTCGAGCCCCTGGCCGAAGGGATAAAAGGCACTGACTGACTGCGACGTGACTAGACTTGACAAATATAGTAATTAACGGACGATTACTCCAAAAATAAAAATAAAAAAAGCACAATAATGGAGGATTACTCCCCAGCGCAAAGCGCTCAAATCCCCTTAAAGGGCTTGGAGACGCGTTGCGTCAAGGTGTAGACGCAACAAATTAAAAAAAAATAGTATACAAGATTTTACATTTATTTATTCACAATTTCACAAATATAAGTCGGTGAAGGTCTAATAATATATTTAAAAATCTGATGATCACGTAACTTTGTTAATATTTGAAATTTTATTAAATCTTAGTAAATTTTAACTTTACTTGTATTTCAATGTGATTATCGGTATAGTCAAAATAGTAAATAAGTGTATCTAAAAGACATTCTTTTACTTATAACACACATTTTGGTAATGTAGTTCATAGATGATATAAAAATAAATAAATAATGTGTAATAATAAAATAAACTTAAATGTAAAGTACAAAATACTTTTTATTTATAATATGCCAATAGATTATTGTTTTGATATTTTAATATATCTGGTTTTTATACTTGCACTACCTTGTAAAAGTAAAACACTCAGTAGTTGTAAATAAAGAGACTACTTAATTAACAAAGAATGAGTAATCTGTGGATTTCTTTAATTACTGCTACTTTCCCATTCAAGTGACTATTCATGAATTTCACAATAAGTTATGAAGCATAAAGGTAAAAATTCTTATCTTTATTTTAATTATAACATCTGAGCAATATTTCTTGTTACATATTTTCGTTTGTTCATAAAAAACTGCGTGTGGTAATCATCATCGGGAGTACATTGAATAGTGATCTAACTGTCTCAAGTATCTTTTGAACAAACGAGTATCAAGTATGTAGATTCAAAAAAGTATTTCAAAAACAAAATTAACGCCACATATTATTTGAAATTAGCTTAAAAAGTCACCTAAAATGTTCATCACAATGCTTGCCTTGCTTTTGACAAAAAGAAAAATGTTTAGTTTATTATTTACGTCTAAAATAAATATTTTTGTTACACGGAATTCATCAAGAAAAAATATAAAAAGTTCTTATGGAAAGTTAAAAGTGCATGTAATTCAAATACTGCAATTGTTCAGAAATATTTGAAAAATGGCTTAATCATTGCATTTTTTTAAATTAATTTTCTTATTAATATTTTTTTTGTATTAAATCAGTTGTTTTTTTAAAATGTTTTATTATTTCATTGAATAGTTGAATCTTTTTAGATATAGATTGATTGATTGATTTTTTCGTGTTTTCGGGCACGTCAACTGCTTTGGTCATTAGTTCCGTAAGTGACATGTTTTCCCCAACATGTCCGCATGTTTCCCCCTCGGGAGATAGCGGTGATCTTCCCTCGCTGGATGGCGAGATCTGGCGCCGACCTAACGTCGGCTAGTGGGGTTTCCCCCTAACCAGGACTCTCCCACCGATGGGGCACCGCCTCACCTGGGACAAGCTCTAAGCTCCGACCGGTCTCCGGAATATGTGGTAGTGTAGTGATGTTAGGTAAGTGAGTGTGTAGGGCGAGGATAGGACAAGGAAGAGGAAGGACAGATCGTGCGCGGTCCGTGGCCCGTTTGTTAGGGCACTGCTCCGGCATTCGCCAGTTGTTAATCGGTGAAACCACGAAAAACTACCGATCAAAGCAGCCGGCCTCTAGAATTCTCCTCCAGACAGCGACCGAATATGACCTAGCTAAGAAGCCAGTGTCGAAAATCCTGCCGCCGTCAGGATCGAACCTAGAACCTCCCGGTCAGAGGCTCTGCAGTTAGATCTAGAGAACACTAACTTTTCTGTTTTATATATCTACATTCTCTTCCATTACACAAATACAAACACACAGATACGCACACTTTCAAGAACTACACAAAATGAATCAGATAGGAGTCTATACTTAGATCAAGATTTCTATAAGAAAATCATTGACCTCTTTATAGTGTAGTGCTATTTCTATTCTCTGTAATATCATTGTGTTTGAATTTCATACCTGTAAAATATATATCAAAGAAGCAATTTACATGAATTTTCATCAAATCCTGTTAAAAAAATGCATGTTTGACAACTGCCGACCGCGATTCAATTTTTTACTTTAGTTCTAGCATGGTATACAACAATTTACAGCATAGCATCACTACGGCATCTCTGAGACGGTTAGATTCCGTGAGTTGTCCCGATCAACACCAGGCGATGGGAAGCTGTAGCCCACTACCAACGGGATCGGACGCCGGATCTGCCATCCATGTCAATATCCCGCCATCACCCAGAACTACACTACATCACTACACTATGCCACATTACCGGGAAAACGGCAGAGTTGTGCAACTTGTCCGACCTGAGGCGGTGCCCGACTGGAGGAGATTCCTGGAGGGAAACCACTTAACAACGTGTAGGTGGCGCCGGTTTCGCATCCAGTAGAAGATCAGCCATCTCCCGGAGAAAAATACACTACACTCGACAAGACTAATAGCAAGTTGAACGCGCCCGGAAACACGAAAGAATCAATCAATCAGTCGATCTGGACATGTCGCTGTGGGAACCTCTCCTGGGACAAACGACGAGTCAGCGCAGCGTTGCCGTCCGCCTCACCGTACATGAAGTGCAAGTCTACGAGCTCCTAATTTGAGAACATGACGCACGGTCAAACGCCAAACACAACACGCAATGTACCCTTCACCTCGGAATGAACTGTCAGAGTACCTTGTTCATATCTTTCACGACAACAACCTGTGGAAGGAAAAGCGTTCCGGTGAATTTAAGTGTTGTGGCGGCCGTAACTAGAAAATGAAGCATTTCCGGACACATCTAAAGAACTATTTTGATTGTCTATACATTGGGAATTGCATACCTGAAATTATCCACCCTATTTTGAAACACATGTTTATTTGAAACGAGTCGAAATTCAATGTGTTATTTGGAACGTATTTGACATGAAAACTTGTGGATGCACGGCCTACTTGGGATGGAACGAGGGTTGGCAATGATTTCGATCCTAAAAGATCGACATACAAGTAAGAAGAAGAAACGAAATCAA
Organism: Teleogryllus oceanicus; assembly: GCA_964035755.1. Lineage (NCBI taxonomy): Eukaryota > Metazoa > Arthropoda > Insecta > Orthoptera > Gryllidae > Teleogryllus > Teleogryllus oceanicus. The sequence goes on along the minus strand of CAXIVR010000002.1, from coordinate 226,262,110 downwards.
CAAGTCGGGATATGGACGTTCTGAAATAGACGGGAAGTAAACGCTCTGTAATACAGACGGAAAATAGATGTACTGAAATGTAGATGGGAAAATTGGACGTGGAAAATGAACTTTTGGTTTTTTAAAAAGATAATAGGGCGGTAGAATAAAACCAAAAAAGTAGATCAGAAAGAATAGCTACAAAAGGTTTTATTGATTTAATGACTTCATTTGTGTCCCAATATGATTATCCAGGTTTTTCCTTTCGGCGAAGATATGCTTAAGTATAGGAGGGAGGGTAGAAGCGTACCCCCAAAAGAGGTATGTTTGCGGTTTTACGGCTGTATCTCGTAAAGGAGTCACAAAAAGGAAAACATGATCGTATTAAAAGTTGTAAGGCATTAATTCTACATTGAATGAGACTAGAGATATATTTTAATCATATGCTCCCATCCTAGTGCTCATCAAAGTTGGACAAATTTTATATATTACGAAATTTGTTTCTGTAAACCTTTTTAGAATTATCATCTAAACTAACCAATCGATCAATAATGTGATCCATACCAAAATTATATAGAAATAAATTCTACGTTTAATGAGACCAAAAGTGAGTTTTTTGGACCACTTGTTTCTGTATCGATCCACCATAAAGTTGGATAATTTCTCATCATCAATGAAGACTGTTTAAACTGTCATTCTTCAATAAGCGTGATTTACTCTATATCAAACATAATAATATAGCATTCAATTGTACTAGTTGTAAACACTCCTAAGCAATGCAATACAACACAATATTAAAATTGAAGAATATATAAAAAGATAATATTAAAAATGTTGAATATTTAATACGGTGAGATCCGTAAGGTTATTACAAAGGAGGAACATTGTTATAGATGGTTGTTCTGTTTTCAATAATATATTAATTTCCACGTTCTTTGTGAAGACGTTTTCATGAGTCTTTTAGAATGTGTTTGGCAGCACGTCTTGTAAACATGTCGAAAAAGTAATGTGAACAATATAGTGATCAATCAAGTGAGATTTTTACAACGAAAATGTGGAAGTCAAGTGCACACTTAAATTATGTATCTTCTTTCTCGTTCATGAATGAAATACTAAAATATGAAAATAAGTTTTGCAACATCTGCATTAAAGTTAATATAATGACTTTAGTGTCTTATATATAACGGATTCTCAATAATATTCTGATATTACAATGCGAAAACTCGAGTATAATGTGAGTGATTAAAAATTCACAGTGAGTGTCAACACATAGTGGTCACAATCTAATGTAGATTCTAATAATGATACTGAATACTGGATGTATTCTCAGGTACTGAGATTATGCTGATATAATGATACTGATGTATGATACTTAGATATGCACAATACTGATGTACAATACTGATGTATAGTGGTCACAATAGTGAGTGTATAGTGGTGTATAGTGGTCGCTACAAGCTACATAGTGGTCACAATCGTGTTGTGATTTCCATTTAAAGAGGATTCTGTTAATAATGGAAATGCTATTCTTCAGAGCTACGAATTTGTTCTAAAGAAATACTTAATAATTTTTAAAAGCGAAGTGGTATCTCAAATACGGGTCATCTTCAGATATTGGCACATTAATCCAGATCTCAAGCTCGTAAATTTGAAAAACTTCTAATTATTTTGGAAACCTACAGAAATGCTAAATAATTATCATGAAATATTAGAACAGACTGAAATTTCCGAAAATAGCAAATAAAATAAACCTAAAGAATTAAAGAAAATTATGTTGTTTTAAATTGTTAAAAAATTAAAAGATCTAAGAAGAGTCATCGAAGAAGAGCTATCGATAAATAGCAAGACATATGTTGAAGAGAGTCGTTTTGATTTTAAGTAACGAGTCTGAGTATTATAAACTGTGTTGCATTTTAGCAAAGAAAATAATACTAAGTATATAAAATAGAAAACAAAATCAATATCAGCTTCTAAAATAACTCCAAAATGTTTTTCAAAACTTCCAGCATAGAATCAGCGGCCGCGCCGCTTTTCTTGACGCTTCGCATCATGGGACTCCGGCACTTGGTGATTTCACGAGAATACTTGGACGAAAAAAGGGGTTGGAAGTATTTTGCCTCAAAATGTTACACCATTTTAATAAACTGTGTGGTATCCTTAGCAGGGATTGATACACTGTTTTCAATGTTTCACCATGTATTTCAACACCCCATGGGTCCAATGTACATGACACTTGTACTTTTTGGTGAATTGTTTTCATCTTACATAACCACATTCATTACCTTGCTGCCTGGATTGTACAAGAAAAACAATCAAATTAACCTCATATGGAGGAAAACGGAAAAAATTGGTTATATGTTAAATTGTAACAAAATAAACCTGTTTACATCACGTAAGAAATTATCAGTAATTTTAATTATTATTTATTTATGTGTTACCGTTTTTTTTTCTGAAAATGGGATTGGTTTCTCCAGGCGCTAAGCAAGCTACGATATTGTTCGTATATTCACTAACTCAAGTCATATATTGGATTGCAACTGTATCACTCATATGGTGGATATATCTGGTCAGCACGTACAGTAATATTTTGCTGAAACAGTGTCTTGAAACGATAGAGATCGATGCATCGTTTTCTTCAAAAGAAGTCAGAAAACGGATTTGGTTGAAAGGACAACCAATCACTCCAATTACGTCAAATTATTATTGGCTTTGGCGAAACAATGCACGGCTTCCTTCTCTTAACAATCGCACAAGAAACAAGACAAAGGAAGATAGTCATATTGCTAAGAAGCTACTGAAACTACGATGGATTTATCAGCAAGTTTGTGAAGTAATAAACGATCTTAATAATCTATACGGGTTTCCCGTGCTCGGGTTCTTGTTGCAAGTACTTATCAATGTGTCTGTGACTTTGTGTACAACAACTGTGGCGTCACTACATAAAAATCATTGGAACAACGGAACATTGCTAGCCTGTGTAAGAGTAGCAGTAAACGTTTTTACATTAGTTTTTTTAGCAGTGAATAGCGACATAACAACGCAACGACTTAAAGGGATTATCCCAACGACTCACAGGTGATTAGTCACGAATTAATACAAAACATTGACAATAATATGATACTAAAACAATTACTATAGCGACAATACAGGACGCTTTGAATCTTTCTCGTACTGTGAATGGAAGACAAGTCCTCACTATTGAACAGTGACGTGTCCTTGAAAATTAACAACAAATTCAAATTCAATACATTTACAATACCTTTTAAATCACTCTGGGAAACGTAAGTTAACATAATCGTAAGTAAACTAAAAATATTTCAAACTTATCCCTTGTACTTGTAGTCACAATGGTTATGAGTGACTCTTTGGGCACTAGCGTCAAATGTCCCCGTTATATCGCATCGTGTCCTGTATCGTCTTTATAGTATTTGACTAGAGCTCAATCGCCCTTAAAGACCCCGCCCCCTGACATGCACACACAAAAACCCACACTTACTAACATGTTTCGCTTGGACTTATTATAAACGTTAAATTTTTTTCATTGTTACATGTTATATTAAATTCTGATTTAGAATTTTTTGACAATAAATAAAACAAGTTATAAAGGGTGTATAAATACGTTTGATTTTGTTTTTATTGTTATATATTATATATTTAGTAGAATTATGACAAATTTTAAGTTCATTGTAAAATATTTGGAGCTACACAAAACCTACCACACTAATCAATTCCAATATCGTTAAAAATTGCATTATAAATTATATTAAACGTTAAGAAACTATTTACTGTAAATCCTCGTAAGCACAAACCCTCTTAACACGAATTTCGCCGAAGCACGAACACAAATTTTACTTACAACAACAACAACACTTTACAACAACTTTACAACTTTACAACACAACTTTACAACAACACTTTACAACACTTTACAACACTTTACAACACTTTTCCAGATGACATTAAACGATTAACTTCAATAGAAAATCCCAATGAAATCGTTTCTGCTGCATAACTGTTTCTATACAATTAGAGACTATACTGAGCATCACAAAAAATGTAACATTAATTTTACCAATGATACATAATGCATTATTTACCATTTGGACTGTATAAATGAGTATAAACAACCTGTAACAACAATTGTACTACAGCTTTCGGGTCAATGACCCCCATCTCGATCAGGTTTTTCGTCCAGTTTCCTGATCCATTGAGCAAATGCTGAGATGGCTCCTTGTTTTGCTTCTGAACATAAATGTAACTTCATTTTCTGTGCACGTCTTCTAGAATTCAGTGGAAACAAAATTCTTCAAATTATCGTTTCCATGTTGTCGCGGCCGGAAGTAATATGAGCCAAAATTTATTGCTTATTTATCCTTGAAAATAGATTTTATTACATGGGAGTTTTCTTGTTGTTTTCTTTTCTCCCTTTCAAAATTCAAAATTTATTGCTTATTTATCCTTGAAAATAGATTTTCACTACATGGGAGTTTTTGTTTTTCTCTCCTTTCAAAATTCAAAATTTAGTAGTATATGACTTAGTGTAGGGATCACAGAATTTTGAAAATGTGCACATTTCACTTTTCCCATAGCACGTCATACGCAGTTTTTAACTGTTTTTGACGTAAAATAAATAAATAAATAAATAAATAAATAAATAAATAAATTTGGTCCCGGCAAGGCATTTCGGTAATACGCACATTTCTAATTCACGGATTACACGAATTTTTATAAAACGAATTCCGATTATTTCTGTGCCTTGTAATTCGTGGTAATGAGGGTTTCCTGTGTATCTAATGTTTATTTATTTATTTATTTTACGTCAAAAAGCAGTTAAAACTGCGTATGACGTGCTATGGGGAAAAGTGAATTGTGTGCACATTTTCAAAATTCTGTGATCCCTACACTAAGTCATATACTACTAAAATTTTGGAGAAAAAAAGCTCCCATGTAATGAAATCTATTTTCAAAGATAAATAAGCAATACATTTTGGGCTCTTATCCATGATGTCCTTCGTCAAGGATTCGCAATGTTCGCAATTGCAAATTTTGGGAAATGTCTCCCAAGATGCTAGGAGACTCTTTGGCGCCCTGGTGGTCAATGAAATTGTTAGAGGGAATGCCAATCTCTAATAGCACGCCAGTTTTAAATGGATAAAATGTTTTATGTCAACACAATCAGCCAAAAAAAAAATTGCGGACTTTCAACCCCACCTACCCTGTGTGTTGGTTTCAGCTTGTTGTTGGACCTCCAGAATTAGGCCTCAATGTCGCGCTGGTGTCGATGGCGAACAAACGTTATTAGAAGGTCTAATAGAAGTATGTGTCACTTTAGTTTGCTGCTGGACTGGGCGTGCCGTTGGCCGTGCGAAAAGTGACGTTCAAGATATTAGAATTTTTTCGAAATTTTAATATCACGTCTTGAGATTCTCAGGCATTCTTATATTTCGCAGGTATGTGACGCTCACCGAACGAAGAACGGTCAGCGAAGAGGTTAGAAGTGGGGTTACGATGCGTCAGAAATGATTGTTGTGGCCCACAGACTGCTGTTGGCATATGCTGCGCTTACGGCAAGAGGGGCGGCGGGAACAGAGGTTAGAAGTTCTAGAAGACGTGCTTCGCTTTTCTTTTAGGCTGCTGCTGATACGTGCATGTTTCTGGAGGCGGGCTGTGAGTTCCAGTACAAGGGGAGTTTGAAGGTCCAGTACAAGTGCTTGGCTTTGCCTTTAGACTGCTGCTGGCACTGCATGATTCTGTAGGCGAGCCGAGTTTGAAGGTCAGTAAGTGCTTGATTTGCCTTTAGGCTGCTGCTGGCAGTCCATGATTCTGGAGGGGCCAGAGTTTGAAGTTCCAGTACAGCTTGGCTTTGCCTTTAGGCTGCTGCTGGCACTGCGATTCTGTAGGGAGCCGGGAGTTTAAGGTCAGAAGTGCTTGGCTTTGCCTTTAGACTGCTGCTGGCACGTCCATGATTCTGGAGGCGAGGCCTGAGTTTGAAGGTCCAGTACAAGTGCTTGGTTTGCCTTTAGGCTGCTGCTGGCACGCGCGTGGCGCTGGCGGTGCGAGGGGCGGAGGGGCGTGGACCCCGTGGCCCGGAGCTTCGCGCCCTCGCCCGCCAGGCGGCAGCAGCGGCGGCAGCGGGCGGCGGCGTCTTCCGGCGTGCGCCCCCCCCTCCTCCCGCCACCGCCGCCACCCCGCCTCCTACGCCGTCATCATGCTACAGGCTAGGGGCTCGTGAACGACTCACACCTTGGACACTGCTCCGTAAGCACCATATAGACATCTTCCAGGAGTATACATCCTCCTTCAGGTACATCATATTGTTTTCAATGGTTACCTGTGGACGCCACCAACTCATTCTATGACATAATGCGAATGCTTTCCTCCTTACAATACGGTTCTTAATTCAATATCCATCTGCAGGTGTGCTTGACTCACGCTGGTCTGATGCAGGTGTGCTTGACTAATACTGATATGTGGAACGGTTCTGCACCAAATGTTGCATCAGATATTTTAGAAGAGATCCACAATGTAAATTTTAATCCACTATATTTAACCGTTCACAATGAAATTGATAGACTGAATAGAAATCGTCATTAATTCCATACATAGTAACAATAATTTCAGACAATTTTGTGAAACTGGGAAGAAAATAAGGAAAATGAAAAAAGTTCCGACACGCATGCTCAGAGATCACAAACAATTAATTCTGCGGAAAGTAAGGGTTATGAACACTTGTTTCCTCGGTTCCTAATATTAGTTGTTCAGTCACTGCCGGGTATCTTAGAGAAGTTCCAGCAGGAGACTACAGCCTAGCTTTCAAGAAACTACTCAGGAATCGACCTCTAAGCAACACCCAGAAGAAGAATCGCGTAGCATTTGCGGAAAATCATATATCATGGACGTATAAGTGGAACCGATAGTCCCGACGGTTTTTCATTTTACTGGCATGATCTTCGTAAAGAAGAACAAGTGCAGATCAGCAAAAGTTGTGGGGCACAAACGTTATGATCAGGGCAGTGTTCTGCGTTAAAGGTCGTCAAACATAATCTGACTGTACAGAATAAATTCGAAGTTATACACAACTATGCTTGAGTCAGAGTATCCGTATGTACGAGTAATATGGTGATCTAATGTTTCAACAAGATAATGCACCCATTCATGCGTCCACCAAATAAAGAGAATGGATTCAGCAGAAGGGAATACTTGTTGTGAGTTGGCCAGCTAGATCTCCTGATGTCAACCCAATGGAAAATATATGGGAATTTCTCACAAATCGTGTAAATCGCAATGATAATTCGAGGCTGTGGTGGAGTTAAAAAGTGCGATTCGTATGGAGTGGGCTGCAATCGAAATTGGAGAAATACGGAAACCCATCCAATCTACGCCTACATGAATTTTTTTAAGTGATCAAGAGGAAAGGAGGTACCACTAAAGGTTAGCAATGTGGAGTGTTTGGTACGGATGGTGCAAACAATGCAGGTATCTGTACACCACTTTCCGTGCCTCACTGGAATATATAGGCTGTATTTCAAAAGGAATTATAATTTCATTTTCAAATTATTATTTAGCAAATAATCACTTATGTTCACTGATGACATTTATATTTCACAGCTACCTAGCTAGTGTAAAAATTTTCCAGTATCCGCACCGGTTCTGGTTCCTAACGACTTTCCGGGCAGAGAAGATGCTGTGGAACCAAATGTTGCATTGAGCCATAGGTGACGATCCGGACGGACTCGTCAAAAACAATAATTTAATGTATTCTAATCGCCTCCTATATTATTTTAGTAGTATACATACCTTATGCATCTCTAACTCGAGAATTTCACGGAGACATGGCGAATTGCACTTTGTCTTTAAACACATGAAAATTTGTTTTAAACAAACGCATTTAAATATTCACGTCAAATGCAACCCGCAACATTCGGTCGCGTTTTTGAATCTATATCGTTAAATAACATCTAAACAAAACGTTTTAGGACCTTAAAAACTAAAATATTGAGACCAGAGGTCTCAAAGAGACGTGCCTCACACCGTATGGTACAGAATTAAATATTCTTATAACATTCTGTTAGTTTTGCTGGTTCGGCGCTTCTCAATTCCACCCCACCTGTTCAGAGCTTGTAGAATCTGCAACTGTATGTGGAAATTACACTAATTACTTGATATTCTATGCGACTGAATACACGGGTGTACCTCTCTGCTTGGTAATTCCTTTAAATCAGAATAGTCTATATTGACAAGGGTATATTTATTGTTATCAATTAACAAGGAATAGAAAGTAGGAAGGGTTAAAAAAATATATATTACAGGCTTAGTATGAAAATACAAAAATAGGGAAGATGGTGGGGTTTAACAGGTGAGAGCTCTCGCACGGGTACTATATACCAAAATGGGCATATTTTCAAAAACAAGTGACCGGATTCAAAAAAACAGTTTATTTTATTTATTTATTTATCACGCCGAAGATGAATAAATGTGAAACAAAAAACATACAGAGAGTTACATAATTTAAAAACATCTTAGGGAATGAAAGTTAAAGAATTGTAGAAAGAAAGTAGGAGGCGGAGAGTTATATCGTTGAGTTATATAGTACTTTTTAAAAAAAACCTGGCATAAGACATCTTCGATAAAAAAATATTTTACTGATGTAATTGTAAAAATATGATGACATTGAAATTTCTTATCACATACAGAGGTGACCGAGTTTCTGTCAACGCACGCAGAAAAGTATCTGCAAATCAGAGAGCAAATATTTCATGATGTCCGACATTGAGCTCTTTTTCCTTCTCTGTGAATTTTTGATTACATTTTGGTGCTGAATTGTGTCAAAGACATTTAAGGGAATGATGCAGGTATCATGTTCGTTGAAAACCATAATTTTTCGATAATTACAGAAGTTCAACCTTTTTTCGGCATTTTCCTACATTTACAATTATGAAGATACATATTTTTCCCTTAATGAAATATGTTTTCCAAAGATAGATTTTGAAAGAAGGTCAAGTACAATTTTTCGATAATTTCAGTACTTTCGGGTAATCGAGCGTGAAAATACGGTCGTGCTGTTTTAGCACCACTAGTTCAAGGAATGAACAATGGTTGATTAATGGTTTCCCTCTATGAGAATTCAGTGAAAACACGCAGATGGAAAAACACAATAAACTAGAGGTGCCACAGAATGACACAGATTTTCTCGTATCAAATTTTCTAATTTCCTTGGTGTGGTCTGGCTTTCTTTCTCCATGCTCCGGTCAGCTGCCTTTTATAGTCGCCCAAAGAACATTTTATTTTATATTTTCTCAACTTTTTGCTTTCCTTATAGTAAACCGAAATATTACTTCAAGAATACTAAAGAAGAGTAAAACCTCGTCCTAAATCGAACTTTTGAAGCCGTTTTTAAGAAAATGGCGATTAAGCATTAGTATAAACACATTTGAAGCTCGTGTTTCACAGGAATCTATTCAGTTATCGAAAAACTTCATTTGAAGCACATCCACTTTCAAATGTAAAATGTATACAAATCAATAAAATTTAATTTAATTTAAAAATGAACATTACGTCACATTAACAGTGCAATTAGCACTATCCACTGAAAAAAATTGGAGCCATTTTTGAGAGAATGGCGTTCAGCGTTTCTAAAAATGCGGAATTTGGAGCTCATTTTAACAGAAAACTGTTGAGTTTTGAGAAACTTTATTTAAAGCCCATTTACTTATAAATATAATAATGAGAACAAATCGCCTATAATGTAAATATTAGTGACGTGAGAGACAAGTAAAACAAATTACATTTTTGTAATTTTTGAAAAGAACTAAATTGCGTTTATGTCATCGTATAGGGTACATCTGGAATTATCCCAACCAAAAATGTAAAGAAACATTGTGGAATCGTTTTTGAGAAAATCGTGTTTTGGTTATTTTTTAAAATTGCAAATTAAAAACAAATTTAAAGAAAAAAATTGTAGCCATTTTTGAGAAAATTTGAAAGTGTCCGTGGGGCTTTATGTAAAGTACCCCCAAATTTTAAAGAAAATTTTTCAAAATTTCAAACCTTTAATTAATGAAAAGGTGTTTCTTTAATTTGGAAAAGATCGTACGTGTGGTTCTGATGGTTCGTGTAGTACGTGTGGCCAGATCGACAATGAATTCTTCAATTTGTAGGGATCGTACGTATGATTTAGGCGCTAGTAGTGTTCACAGATGGACGGACGGATAGCCAGACAGACAGAGGAACAGACAGACGTTTTGAAAATAACCACTTTTCGGTATCGGAAGATCGCAAAACAGATATTTCCGCTGAAATCTCGTAATCGGGTTCCCGCAGCATTACATAACCATTTCTATACTACCTATATTACTCCCGAATATACGTATTATACGGGAAAGTAAAAATTGCCTATGTTTCACCAAAATTGTACACATTTTCGAAAAATTGTACAAGAACTTATTAAGATTGTCTTTATAGAACAGATTTTGTAAATCAAAAAATATATTTCTTCAATATTATGTTGTAGGAAGACGCCTCAAAAAAATTGCACTTTTACAATTTTCGAAGAATTTGGGTTTTCAGGGAACATGAGACCTGCATCATACTCTTCTCCAAGCGTCCTTTACGCTATCTAAGGACGAAGTTTATTTTTAAAAATTGGTGCGCTTTTTGAGGAAAGTTTGAAAATGTTGAGGATTAATGTATTCTGAAAAATCCAATTATCCGGTTAAAACTTGCAAAGCCTCGAGTTCGTTCAGATCGACATGGGAGTATCTACTGAATGAGCGGTTTGGGCGTTAGCATTGACCACAAAGGGTCAGACGGACGAACGGACAGGTTGCAAACGGACGTGTTAGATGAAGTAATTTACTATAAAATACAGAATTTACCCTTTTTTCGTTACCAGAGCCCAGCAATAAAATGTTTTCTGCCAAAAATTAGCCGTTTTCCGGCACACGATAAATTTTACTTTTTAAATTCCGTTTTTCTGTTTGTTATTGTTTTCGTGCATTCTTAAATGAAAATAAAACATAACACACTACTGAATTATACATAATTTTCTGAGTCTTATGTAGCAATGAAAATTTTGTATAGTCCTTGAGATCCCAGTATGCATTTTATGTGTGCAGTTGTAGGGTTATATAGATGGATGGATCTTTCAAGTCCAAACACATGAATGCAATTATTTGAAACGGTACATATGTTTTTATTCAAAACATCCCAGGAGTTCAATCAGCAATAACTCCCTTTCAACAAAGAAGAATTAGTAGTCGTAATAAATAATAAGTTAAGCTGCTTCCAATTACATTAGTTTTCGTACTGACTTTCATTAATGAAAAATAATGAATGACGGAAAGTGTTGATGAATGTGAAGATCGATCTGTAAAACAGAAAAGCAACCGCAGAACGTCCTGCATAAACATTAGTTTTCATGAATGGAAAAGCACAATTTCGTTTTTTCAGTGTGTAAATTTTAAGGTGAATTCTTTATTCATTTTACACATTTTATAACATTTTCATTTTATTAATTAAGAATTTTTTACATTTTTTCAGAACGCTGCAATTAAATTGAGGTGCTATTAACGTATTTCTCTTTTTCAAAAATTTCAATCTGGTGAAGGAATGAAAATAAAAAAAAGAATTCTTAATTACATTCTCTATGCGAAAATTATAATAAAATGAGCTTTATTGATCACATACTGTTCCAGAAAGGATCGTTTTTGTTCTGGGCATGTCGGTTAAGTGGACTTCAACATTTCTCTTTTAGATCTCCCGATGCGGAAAAATCATCACAAAATTTAAAGACAATACTTTGGACGTGTTACACGGTGATTTTTGATATTATTGCACTTTGGAGTGGGATTGAAACTATGATGTATTTGTATAAACAAATTACTGGCTTTGGAAAGTGGCATTTGCAAATCGTCCTGACAATCAGCACATATGTATTAGGAACATGCACAGTTGCTCTGCTCTATTTGTTGTATAAATGTCACACTCATAGCAGAGTAATGAAAGATATTTGTCGAAAATTGAGATTTATCGATGAAGTGTTAAAGATACAAGAATCTAACATTTTCAAACACAACAAGACAATATCAGTGATTTTGGTGGTTTATAATTCATCTTTTCTATTCTTAGCAATTTTCTCACCTGTTTGGGCTTTGAGAACCAAGAATGAAATAATTATTTTCTTCTTCTCATCGATGTCTTTTGTTTGTGGAATTGCTATTTCATCGCAATTTTTTTGGATTTATAGCATAAAGAAGTGTGTGGAATTGCTGCATCATCGATTTTTAGAGCTAATGAAAACCGACGAATCGTACCCACTAAGATGCATTAAAAGACAGAAGTATGCAGGGATATCTTCAGCGATTTCAACATCCATGAAAAATGCACACGTTCGACCACGTTTGCCGCAATATATCAATGAAAATCAAGATGAGACTACAAAAAACAAATTATTTGAATACAGAAAATCTTACACGATTCTCTATGAAATAATTGTTGATCTGAACAGTATGTATGGAGTTCCTCTGTTCTTCTTTGTGCAGCAAGTGATTGTGGGTGTATCGGCAATAATATTTTTTCTTACGGAGTTGATACGTCAGAGACGAAATATATTATGGTCTAAGGAAATCCTGAAAACGATCTTACATATTGGGGAACTTATGATACTGATCATACACTCCTCAAATGTCACTAAATATATTACTGGGATACGTCAGCTGGCTCACAGGTGAGGAAACTTCTTTTAAATATTGTATTCATAATGTTACAAATTTCTTAGTGAATAACTAACATTATTTTGAAAATTTTAAGACTTCATGCAAAGAACCCCAAATATAAAAATAAAAATGTGTATTTTAAATTGAAGAGGCCGCGAAATCAATCAGATCGATATCAATTTTGTGAAAATCTTGTTTATCCCTTACAGTTGTTCATAGACAGACGGAGGGGTGATTGATTGATTGACTTTTTCGTGATTCCGGGCGCGCCAACTGCTTCGGTCATTAGTCCCGTTAGTGTCGTGCATGTTTTTTCTCGGGAGATGGCGGTGATCTTGCCCCGCTGGATGGCGAGATCCGGCGCCGACCTAGCGTTGGCTACTGGGTTCCCCCTAACCAGGACTCTCCTACCAGCGGGCATCGCCCCAGCCGGGCCAAGCACTAAGCTCCCGACCGATCTCTCGGAATATGTGGTAGTGTAGTGCATGTTAGTCTAAGTGTGTGTGTTAGGGGAAAGGATAGGACAAGGAAGAGGAAGGACAGATCGCGCGCGGTCCGTGGCCCGTTTTATAGGATATTGCTCCGGCTTTGGCCTGGTGTTGATCGAAGAAACCACGGAAAACTACCGATCAGAGCAGCCGGTCGCCAGAATTCTCCTCCAGACCGCGACAGACGGAGTGCCAGAGGTTTTGCGAACATCAATTAGTAATACGCAAGAAAGAAACTAGTGCGGTCACAGACTTTCTCGTACTAATTAGTTTCCTAATTTCTATCGTCTGGGCTAGATTTTTGGTTTTGCCCCTTCCCCCTCTTCCCAGCTGCAGCTATCAGTGTCCCAAAAGAATCCCAATTGATTACAGTATGTTCTTCAAACGACATTATCAAATTCCCTTCCCTTTTAAAATTTCCTCTCAAGTTTTTTAGAATATTTTCTTACAGTAATATGGACTATAACTCGGTAATGTGAAAAAATATGATAGTGACAGTTAACAAATGTTAATTTTATGAGACATTTCATCGCCTTATTAAATAGAGAAAACCTTCGCTAATTACAAACTTTTAAGTGAATTTAAAATAATGAATGCAATATCAACCATTTACCCCTTAGAGTTTCTCTAAGAAAACAACTGATGTAGGTATGGGACGCATTAAATTACATTTTGCAACCAAAAACACCACAGGATCCCCTTTCAGTAATGAGATGATAAAACGACATATGCACTTAAAAAACAATTATTACGTAAGTAATAAACAACGAGGACAAATGTACCATAGTATATCCCGTCGATGAACTTAAAGAGGCCTTGGAGGCCCTCTGACGTCTAAATACGGCTTCAATTCTATAGTGTTTTGCTCGTGCGTAATAATATACTCTGACATCTTAAAACGATAATTTTTGTAACTAAATGTGAGGGTAAACGGAAACTAAAACTTTTTGAGATATCTAATTTTTTTTTCTGTACGTAGTCGTACTTTCCTCTGAAGGGGCCTACAAGATCCCGCATTGTCCTGTGGCTTAGTTGAAGGTATTTCTAAGAGAACAAATGCACCGCAAGTAATAAACGCAAGAAGAGAAACAGACAAATTTCTTCAGATTAGTTACATATGGCATCTTTTATAAATATCTGTAATACAATCCTAGTGAGTGGCTGACCCATTAGCTTTAGATAGGGTTGTTCTTTCAGAACGTACATGACGAATAAGCCTCAGACCCCTGTGTGTTTAGTGCAATATTCTTCTTCCGGCATCCTCCTCCTCCTTTTTCTTCTTCTCTTCTTCTTCTTCTTCTTTCTGCTTCTTAGTAGGCCTTAGGCCATGTTCCATTCCTTGGATTTAAAAACTTTCGTGCCATCGTCGCCTCGGTCTTCCAGGATATCTTCTTCCCACAGGTCTATTGTCTCTCGAGACCCTTACAATTCTGTCTTCATTCATTCCGTCAATGAGTTGATTCCATTCTATCCAGCGTGAAATTATCCATTCTGAAATGGGACCAATTCCACATGTTGTTCTAATGTTATCATTTCTTTCTCTATCCAAGAACGTTTTGTTTAAAATTTTCCTCAACACACACATTTCTGCCACTTTTAGCTGACGTTGCATGCTTTTTGTTTCACTTCGTGTCTCTGCTGCATATGTTAAAATCGGTCTTACTTTATTCTTATTTATTCTTCTTCTTCTTTATTCTTACTTATTTATTTTTTCTTACTTCTGAGTCTTGTCTCAAATATTTGTTGTGCCACACTGAGGAAATTAAGCACCCGGAAATTTTTTAACTCCTTAATTCCTACTCCTTACTTCCCACTCCTCCTTCCTACTCCTTAACTCCTAATTTTAACTCTTTATTCACCTACCCTGAGCATGTGATCACTATCCCCCAAATATTTTGTTTCTTCCGAGCCGAGTTCGTAAACGTACGGTCCGAGGCAAATCCTTGGTTCTCTGAGCTTGATTGCTTTGTACCCCGGGCAGGCTGCTAACCTCATCAGGGTACCCTCCTCCTTTACCCGGGCTTTGGAGCGGCAGTGGGCTGTTGGGCTACTCGATTCACCCAACAAACACCACAGGTCTTCCGCGCATCCACGAGATATTATTATTTCAATATTCCACACCTAATTCAATATATTCACTAAAATTCATCTCTGATATTTCATTTTCAATACAATAAATTCAATTTCATTCATAGTCAAAATCAATACATGACTTATCCAACATTCTTGCCCAAAAACATTTTGCAGACAACCTGGCAAATCTTAAGCGCGCAACGACACAAATATGCACATTTTCGTTCATGTTTACAATAATTTGAAAACATGTTATAAGATACAATATCAAGGGTGAATAATTGAAAAATAAATATAATAAGGAATCATAACAAGAGCTTTCCTTTGGGGCCATCACATTACTGCAGGAAACACACATGTAAAAATATTTAGAAGTTCACCTAATTCTTAGTTTTTTAAGCAATTTTTTTCTCATTTCTAGACATTAACTTATATTTTTTTACTTAGTATCAAGATCAATCAGAAATGTACACTTTAACTCATTACTTACAGCTTATTGGGGTGATTATGTTTTCAATTGGGGTTATTATGTAGACGTTTTAGTAAAATTATTTGGCTTGGCCTTTAGGGCGAAGCTGCCCTTGGCTGCTAGCACGTGCATGACCCTGATGGTGGGGAACACACATTGGTTCTAAAATAATGTGGAGGAAGACGTCAAAGTTCTACAAGAAGTGCTTGATTTTGCCTTTAGGCTGCTGGTGGCACGTGCGTGGCACTGGAGTTAGAGCGGACGTTAAAGGTTTAGTGCTTGTACTTGGCTTTGCCTTTAGGCTGCTGCTGGCACGTGCGTGTCCCTGGGAGTAGGGCGGACGTTAAAGGTTTAGTGCTTGTGCTTTACTTTGCCTTTAGGCTGCTGCTGGCACGTGCGTGGCCCTGGGGGCGGGGCGGGCGTTTAAAGGTTTAGTGGTTGTACTTGGTTTGCCTTTAGGCTACTGCTGGCACGCGCGTGGCGCTGGCGGTGCGAGGGGCGGAGGGGCGTGGACCCCGTGGCCCTGGAGCTTCGCGCCCTCGCCCGCCAGGCGGCAGCAGCGGCGGCAGCGGGCGGCGGCGTCTTCTCGGCCGCCGGCGTGCTGCCCCTACGCCGCCCCCTCCTCACCGCCACCGCCGCCACCGCCGCCTCCTACGCCGTCATCATGCTGCAAGCCAGGGCAATCTAGGAACACTAGCTCTTTGTAATTAATTTTTAAATTACGCAGAATCATCTGACACTAGCCGCTGCAAGTAATGTGGTTCTAAAGAAGTGAAGAATTTAAACACCCCTACACTCACTTCTCAACTTGCTTGTCATGAAGCCTGCCCTGAAAAAACTATAGGTTCTGAATCACAAAGAGGCTTTCAATATTGGTTGCTATTCAATTTAATGTCTTAGTAATTTCATTTTCATTTTTCAAAGAAATTTCACAAAGATCACGCCAGTGAATTAGTAGAATGCATTCGGAGACGAAATAAAAATGTAGCATCAAGTTAACATTTTCTTTTGACCTCGAAATAATTCGTTAACTTCTGAGAAATCTGTAGCGTGAAATGTCGATATCTTTAAAATGTTAAATCATCTGTTTTCAGTTACGACAGCGTTGAATGAATTACGCTTTCTTAGTAGTGACATCAGTCATCTACGTCACTAATACTAGAATTCTGTTCACTTTCTTCAAATGTACTTCTAGCTAAATTACGCAGTAACGCTAACAAGGAAAAACGCAATGCATTCACAGCAGAACGTTACAATCAGATACACTGGATTTTCTAATCTGCACACAGTCGTCTAAAATATAGTCGTCCCCCGCAACCAAGGTCAGGCAGCCCAGTCTCCTGGCGAGGCGTCGTTGCCGCAGCGAAAACTTCTATCTTGCTCTCCGTAGCCTTGCGTAACAGTGTGGTCGCGTCGTATATTTTGTTTCCGAGAAAAACATTTGTCCTCTTGCATCAGCGTCTCGTAGGAAAGACAAGTAGGAATAAGAAAAAAAAGCTGTGAGGAAAATCGTTATAATTAGCCGCGAATACACGCAAAGTTACAAGTGCGTTCTATGGTGCTCTGTAATTCATTTGAAATTACATGGCACACTTCTCATGGAATTTCATGATTATTCTTGACACATATGAGTATAAAAATATTGTACTTCATTTATATTGAATATTTCCATTCAGTAAATTTTAAATTAATTACCTCTAATGAGCGTTTTAGAAGAATTCCGTCGCTTTCCTTCTCAGTCAGAATTTTCAGTACAACCTTTCTCCTCGCAGGTCACAGGCAAAATGGACGGGAATTCATTTCTTCGTCGTAGTTTGTGAGAGCTTGTGGAAGAAATTCGTGATTGGTCAGAGCGTTGAAACGAATATTTCTGAAGCGGTGGCAATTATCTGCGTCTTCTAGTGGTCAATTCGAGTATTCGTATCATAGGTATAGTGCCCCAAAGTGCAAGACGTTAAGTTGCAAATATTCTAACTCGTAAACGCGAGATAGAGGTAACACTATCATTAGTTATATCAGCTCTCCTAGATATTTGTCACAAAGACACCAGTTCATTCCTTCTGAAAATTAACTGTTGAGGTACCAAATTGAAGTAAATAAGCATTGATGTATTTACGATAATTGGTAAATTTCAGCAATAATCAAAATAAGCCGTTTTTATAAAAATACATAAGTCTCTTCGACCAAATATTAGTGGCGCTCAACTTTTGGGCGTATTTTTACTTTTCTACATATTTAAATTACTTTTTGAACGCTACGATACAACGATTTTTTTAAATTATAGCCACTTCTATCCGGTCGTAATTGTGCAATAAACCTCCTTTCGTCTACATCAGCAAACAAAAATTGTTATGCATAGGAAAAATTGTCAAGGTGAATTACAAAACTACTATGGCGTGAACTTATTTAATGTGTTTTGTCGTTAACAACTTGAAATAAACAGTCAACTATGGTGTTTTTGACTTAAAAATTATTATTATTTTATCTCCCCTTTTTTATGAAAACGTATAATTATCTTGTGGTTTCAGTTATATATGGCTGCAGTACTTAATTAAACTCACGAACTTTACTTTAAGAGAAATTGTCTGTGCCTTTAAGTGACACTACATTTAAGAATTGTATATCTAAGACACATCTGTATCTTAAAACATTTAAAATTTAATATTGTAAATAATGTATTCTAGTGATATTATTTGTAATGCAAGAATTACATTTAAAATTATTTTATTTCTCATAATGTCATTATTGTCTTAAGATGTTTGTCTCTTCGTGTATACTCTTCAATGTAATATAAAAATGAAGAAATACAAATTCTTACAGATAAATTATAATACTCAACATCTTTCCTACTACCCTCAACTGTTCAGGAGCCTTCCCATCCTTCAAAGATTGTAGATTAAGTATTAGAAATCAATTAATATATTACTGGGCATAAAAAATTAGGATCCAGTGTGTTTATCCTGAATTTAAAAAGATTCTGTAAATTTTAACTTATTACAGTGTACGACTTAACCTGCTAATTTAAAATAAAAAACCATTGGAATAATTTATATCTTGTTTTTAGAAATAAGATTCTGAATTATATTGAATTCTTTACATTTCCTTTTGATGTTGGAAAATGTAGACATTTTTGTTTTGCTAAACAACAATGGTCGTTGGAATGTGTGATAGGACGGTTCACCAAACTTCGCCATAAAAATATAAAAATAATAATGCTGGTTCAATTATCACAATGACAATTCATTTGTTTTAATTATACATAAACTACATAATATTAAGTATTCCAAATCTATATGTACAGTTTTTCTTTATTTAATAAATCATCAAATAAACAAACAAATGAAAATGTGACACCGGACTTTAATATTTCTTTAAATTTATTTTACATAAACTTGTATATTTATTAAGAAATAGAATTACTTGAAAAACTGAATGATACTTAGATATAAAAAGTAAATTAACTATTATGAAATAAGTTAAGAAATTGCAGATAAAAATTATAGGCAATCCGCACTGGAAAGTGATTTGATTGAACTTGAATTGATTCGAATTGAATTGATTTGATTGGTTTGAATTTGATTGATTTGATGTGAACAAAAGTTGATTGAGCAAACTGTAAAAAACCTCATCTGATTCACGAGAATAAATTTTCCGAGAAGTTTTATACGCTTTCAAAACTTCGAATTGCAGTAAACTCACAAGAACTCGGTTGTCATACATTGACAAAAGGACGAGCCAGAGATAAACCAGACTCAGAACAAATAAAAGAGGATGCAAGGCGTAAAACAGGGGAAAGCTCAGTATCACAAAGGCTCTTTTTTTGATAAAACGTCTACATTATTTAAGGCAACAAGTAAAACGTAGAAAGAAAGTTGCACAAAAATGAGACATTAATAAATTATGAAAAATATGATATTGACGAGAAATAAAGCCGTAGAAAGAAGACGCGCAAAATTTGCAGCATTGAAATAAAAAAGAAACAGGGAGAAAGGAAGAACCTGAGGAAATGCGAAAGAGAAGTAGTAAAAACGAAGATGTAAAAATGTGATAATATAGGCAGCAAAGTTGCATGCAAAAAACGCGCTAGTCTTGAGTGCCGTAAGGAATTTGTGAAACATTGCAACAGACCATGAATCCTGCGAGATGCACAGACTGCTGAGCTCGCATTTGAAGTTTTCAGCGTCTTCAGAAGACACTTGGAGGGGCGACCTCCCAAGACAAGTGTTTCTGGCGAATTTCTGAATAGCCTTCTTCTGAAAGAGTGATCTTCAAAACTTCTTCCTGAAAAACTTTCAATTTTAATCATATCAAAAACAGCGATCTTTCGAGACACGTCCTCCCCATAGAATATCCTGCAAAGCATTCTTCTGAAAATATAACCTCCAGAAAATGTCTGAAAATATATTGAGTAAGACGGGCTTTGGAAGTAAAGCCGAAGAGGTTTTTGAAGGGAAGTGTTATTATTACAACTCGGACCAGATGTTTCGTTCCATTCAAAGTCCCAAAAAAGCTTTCGAATAACAAATCAAAAAACTATATTTACAGACGGGTAATAATAGATCCTCTGGAAGTTATTATTATCAGTTTGTATATTTTCATTACGAGTTTGAAGGAGTAGTTCTTATTTGTCAGTGTCAACACGACATTTTCAGATTATTTCTTTTTCTCATCAATAGTTACTAAAGAATTGTTAGCTATTTCTTTGTAAAGATATGTTGCAGAATCAAAAACATCAAGTATTCTTAAGGAGATTTAAGGAATTCCTCTTATTTCGTCGCTAAACTGACTCTGGTTTATGAACTTACTTCGATAATCGACATCTCTGAGTATTGTAATTTGGCCAACAATACAATAAAGACAAACAATTTCACAATATTGATGAACAACTTGTATTTTTTTCTTCAAAAATATCTTTATGTTTGTATCTTTGCGAGTGGATTTATGAATTTTTAAGACAATATTGAGCGTGTCATTTTCCATGATTCTGTTATTACACTTTAGTGATTCTTTTATTACAAGATATTTTAGTATACACTTAGTATAACAATTCAGTATAATCGTTAGCGGTTAAAGATCATATTGGTACTGCCTGATGTGTTTAATATCGGTGAGTTTGAGGGGCCTACGGAAAGAAAATCACTAGGCCAGGATAAGCCGGATTATCACCGTGAAGCATGTGCAAAGGTCGGCGCGCATTCCTTCCAGTATATTCTGTCCCATTTTTCCATTCTTATAGCAGATCGTTGGGCCGATTATCTCAGATTACCGAAGGGTCCATACCACTGATCCAGAAAGTGTCCGATAAGGGTAGGTGATCCAGATTACAGAATACACGGACAAATTCTATCCCGTATCTCGGATGTTAGCAATTTATTCCAGACTAGTTCAAGTGCTCTGAGTTGCCCGGGTACAACAATGCCTAGACAGGAAAAGAAGGAATTCAATGCCCACTCCCGCCTTGTCTCGTAAAAGGTAGCTCAGAGCATCAACGGATGTCACTGGAGTAACTCTGACCTGGAGGTCCTAGGTTTTGACTTCCGACAGTGGCAGGATTTTCGACACCAGCTTAGCAGCTGGGTTGACGTCGGCTCTGCAGGAGAATTCTAGCGGCCGGCTGTAGGCTTCTGCATTCTGTAGTTTTCAGAGATTTCAGTACTCTAACAAACCGTCCACGGAGGCGAGATCTTGCCTTCTTCTTTCTTGTCCTATGATCACCTTTCACTCACGCCAAAATGCATGACTCAGTCACACGTCGAGACACCAGTCGGGAGCTTAGAGATTCTTCCACCTGGGCGGTGCCCGCTGGTGGAGATACCTAGTTGGGACAAAGCCTCGCAAGCCGACGTATGTTGGACCTACGATTCACCGCCCAGAAAGGGAAGATCACCGCCACCTCCGTGATTAAAACATGCAGTACACTTACGGACTAATAACAGCTGTTGACGCGCCCGGAATCACTAATCAATCGATCGATCGATCTCGCCTTACCCTGCTCTGATTCTCCCTGACCTGAACTACCACTACCCATTCTCGCCTCTCGCGCCCTCGCACTGCCTCTTCTCTCTTTCCCAACTCCACCCGGCCCTTCCTACCCTTTTTGGAAGAAAATTACGTAGCTCAGTAAACAGCCGGCGGCGCTAGCCGAATTCGTTTACTACACTCCGTGAAGTCACGAAGGTTAAGCGAATTCGAGACTCGCGGTTCCTGGTTGGGTGACCGGCCAGGAACCCCGGGATCTAACGGCGTCGAGCCCCTGGCCGAAGGGATAAAAGGCACTGACTGACTGCGACGTGACGAGACTTGACAAATATAGTAATTCAGTATAGTAATTACTCAGTAACGGAGGATTACTCCAGAAGAAAGCGTTAACGCCAAGGGTTAAGAGACGCGTTGCATCAACAACGACGCAATGAATTGAAAAGAACATATGTATTTATAGACTTACTTACAAATATAAACTTACATGCTATTACAACGGAAGGAAATCTCATTTCGGATCCTCAATTTGGATTTAAATCTGCATTTTTTTAAAGAATATGTGGTATGGATATTTCTCATGTTTGGAAATTCGGGTTTTAGGCAAGTGTGAAAAGTGATAGGGCTGCGATTTGAGGTAGGTTATAATAAAAGTTGGTGACCGTGACGTATTGTTGGCGTACAGCATTAACGGTCTAAAAATTGCCAGTTTTCTCTCCTTGCTCAGCCTCGCTTCGTTACCTGACCCGCCCCGCATCGACCTGCCGTGTTGGCTTCGATTATCGTTGCTAACTCCATTGTTGCGATGAGCTGTACACAGATGCGTTTTTGCATACCTTCGGCAAACGTCCAGTAACGCGTTTGACATTTAATTACGCAAATCATAATTGTGTTATTTGAAGAAATAAAAACATTTAGAAGGAAATTTTATGGAAGGAACAATTTTGGGATATTCACAAAAACCAAAATGTGAACACTTAAATTTATTTTTAAGGTATATGGAGACGGGGCTAATTTTACAAAACGGCATCCAATTACTAGTATTTTTTCTGTTTTGACGGTCACGTGACAATATTTCATTAACACTAGAACGACGGGAGTTGGTTGCCTACCTAGAACGACGGCCACCGGTCAATTGACCGGTTGGCTTTTTTAAATGTTTGTGACGATGTCTAGGAATTGCGATGTGCCCTATTACTATTTTTAAATATTATAGATGTTTTTGAAGTAAATTGTAGCCCTAACAATTTGTTTTCTTTTGAGTTTGGTCTTACTTGTTGTCCTACTTTTGCTCGTTCAAAACAGTAGGAAAAACGTAAATCATGACATTTTATGGAAATTTTTAGTTTTATTGCAGTAAAAGTAAATTAAATTAGGGTTTTAATTACAAAACATTTAAAAACATTTCAAACACAATATATTACAATACTTTGAATGAACTATAAAGAATACACCGCCAAACTTGAAGGTGATACAAATATGGCTAATCAGAAGAACAGGTCAAAGTTTGCAGGTAAGTGCATCTTAACTTTTACAACAGGTGAATCGCTTCGCACTAATTTATATTTGGTTTTTAGTTACAAACTATAATTAAAACTAGATTTCTTACTTTTGTGTTATCGTACGGAGTAACAAAAAATTTTAAGAAAAGAAGCAAGTTTTCAAATCTTTGCGAGCCTTTCACTTTTAGGTTGCCTCACATTTCTTGCAAATAGTTTGTTCACTTTGACATTTACCACACACACGTTTTTTGCATTTGTTACATAACTTCTTTGTTTTGTTTTCATTACAGAGTGCGATTTGGCATGTTTTACGAACAGCAACATTTGAAGTTTGGACATCATTGGCATGCATCATGATCCTACTGTCTGCATAAGGTTTCGAGATTTCCTTCACAACTTTCAGGATGAAAGATTTGCGTGAAATGTTTGAATCAAAGGCCAGCTTGTACAGGGAATGAGCATTGATCATCGCTAAATCTAAAATATTATAAAATACATGAACGGGCCATCGCCGTGTGCCAGCTCGCATGGTCACATCATGGTCACATTTCTACCCTTGTATTGGAAAGGCTCTACAAGACGTTTTACAACATTTTCGCCAACCCCTCTGTGCTAGGCCTGGTCTCATTCTTGCCTAGGTATGGAAGGCATTGATGACGTATCTAATTTTAGCGTCGGTAGCAACCCAAAATTTAATACCGAACTTATCCGGCTTATTCGCCATGTATTGTAAAAGGGCACCTGCATTTTGTTGGCTAAAGCTGCTCATCAACGGTAATATTCTCGCCAGGTCTGTAGCATGCTAAACAATTTTCTACAAACTTATTCCAAAGTTCAGAAACTAAGCATAATTTATCGGTTGCTTTACGGTGACCACGACTGTCTCTGTCATCGAAATGCAAAACCTCATGATTTCTTTCAACCGATCCCTACTCATTGTCTCTGAAAAAATGGTGGCCCCATTCTTCATCCCACAAATCACTTACAGAGGTTGACAAGCTCCACGTGCATACAGAATAGAAAGAAAAGCGTCTAGTTCTGTTAGTAATAGTGTCCAGGACTCGCCAAGCAGCACTTGACGTGCCTCCTTTTCAATATAAAAATGAAGACTTGGGCCTATATTCATGTTGCTTTGCGGCAGTTTACAATAACAAAAATGATAATAAATGTGAATGGCTATTGAGAATTAAAATCAAGTTTTGGTTGAACATTACTCAACAAATTTTTATAAGGTTCAAAACTGATAAAAAGAAAACTAACGTCATGAATGTCAGTAACACACACACAAATGCTAAAACTATACTCCGGTCAATTGACCGGAAGCCGTCGTTTTAGGTAGGCTCGCTTGTTTCTACAGTACCACACAACTTTTTTTCCAAACAAATTTATAAGATTTCTTTAGAGCCTAAAATAATAAAAGTCACGTAATATCAAACTCATACATATACTAGTTTCCTAAATACGGCAGGTTCGAACTCTAACCGGTCAATTGACCGGTGACCGTTTCTAGTGTTAAATTGGAATAAACCTGTCGAAGAATTTTAGAAAATAATAACTTGAAAAAAAGTGTCCTACAATATTCTCTTCAAAACACTCCTGCTTTCAGTAGAATCCTCATAGAAATCAATTCAGACATTCCAGGGATCACTCCAGTTAGAGCGACCAAAATCGCGCATTTAGAATTCTTACAAATTCTGTCAATTTTCATGTAGCTCGTTGTGTATATTTTGCAAATGCACAATCTCACCTTAGATATGACATAATATTTTGGGGAAGCTCATCCTGTAGTAACCGAATCTTCAGATTGCAAAAGAAAATTATTCTCATAATGAACATATGCCATCCACGTCATCCGTGCAATTTATTCATTGAGCTTGGAATCTTACCATTACCTTGTATATTTATTTGCGAATCTGTGAAAATTGACTTACTTAACGGTGGGAACATATTTTCATGCCAAACTAATATTCATAATTATAACACGTAAAAATCACGCTCATCATGTGCCAGCTCACTACAACAAATCCACATACAATACATGTACGTTTTAAACAATTAAGATATACTGATCATCAAAAAGAAAAATAATACTTATTTTAACAAAAAATTAAGGTTTTTAAATTTAAATTTAAAAAAATAATATGCCTGTAACAAGTAATTTACTTCTGCTTTCGGGTAAATGACCCCCATCTCGATTAGGTTTGTCCAGTTTCCATGCTGAGAGGGCCCCCTTGTTTTGCTTCTGGACATAAATGTAACTTCATTTTCTGTGCACGTCTTCTAGAATTCAGTGGAAATACAATTATTCAAATTATCGTTTCCATGTTGTCGGGCAGGAAGTAATAAGAGCCAAAAATTTATTGCTTATTTATCCTTGAAATAGATTTTATTACATGGGATTTTTTTTGTTTTTTCTCCTTTTCAAAATTCAAAATGTATTGCTTGTTATCCTTGAAAATATATTTTATTACATGGGAGTTTTTTCTTCCTTTCAAAATTCAAGATGTATTGTTGTTTATCCTTGAAAATAGATTTTCTACTTTGGGAGTTTTTGTGTTTTTTCTCCCTTTTCAAAATAATTAAAAATTTTATAGTATATGATTTAGTGTGGGGATCACAAAATTTTTGAAATGTGCACAAAACCACTTTTCCCATAGCACGTCATACGCAGTTTTTAACTGCTTTTTGACGTAAAATAAATAAATAAATAAATAAACACAATGCACTTCGATTCAATGCAGAGTTTCCAGCACATGCATTTCGATTCGAAAAAATATACGATTCGCCACACCTCGTTTTCACAGAATTACTGCTGTATCGGCCTTGGTATGAAGCGTTCTAATCGCTACGCATCGACATCCACAGCGTCAGCCGTGGTGACCCGAGTGGTGGCATGAGTGCTGGAGCGGCCGGCATGCCGGGAGCAGCCAACCATGGTGCCGGAAGCCTCCTGTGGCACGAAGCGGCCGCTCCGACGATCCAGACACTGGGCCTAGCGGCGGTGAGCATGGAGGCGGCAACGCGGGCGCACTGTGGTTTCTGAGACTCCATTCGGTGGCCAAAATGTAATTTTTTCAACTTTCATAAATTACCTCTCTGTGCATTATAATGTGAAATAAACAATGAACAAATTGACGCTTCAGTTACCGTGATTTCTGGCATTAAATTAGAAAATAGGATTAAACGTCAAAACAAATTAAATAGTTCTTCTGAAATAATAACTATGCTAACAAAGAAAACGGGGAAGTTACAGAGAAGAACTAGTAGTAGACGTATAAGAAGAAGAAAAGTGTGAAGATGGAGAAGATGATTTAAAAAATGATAAAAGTATTTTGAAAGATAGTTTAATTCCAGTAGATTATTTGATGCAGTATAATTAAATAGTGAATTGTAGAAGTTAAGTTGGCATGTATTAATTACACATTGTATTTAAAAATATTATATTTTGTGAATGTTTAACTTTTGTGGTGGCGAACTGAGGGCGGGACGATTTGATTGATTATTTTTTATTTTTCGGTTTTTCCCCCGGCGTCTCAACTGCTTCTGCCATTAGTCCCGTTAGTGTAGTGCATGTTTTTCTCGGATGGCGGTGATTTTCCCTCCGCGGATGGCGAAATCCCCCCGGACCTACCGTCAGCTAGGGGGGTTTCCCAATCCGGGACTCTCCCACCAGCGGCACCGCCCCAGCCGGGACAAGCTCAAACCCTCCGACCGGTCTCCCGGAATATGTGGTAGTGTGTGCATGGTAGTGTAAATGTGTGTAAGGAGAGGATAAGACAAGGAAGAGGAAGGACAGATCGCGGGGTCCGTGGCCTGTTTGGTAGGGTACTGCTCCGGCATTCGCCTGGTGTTGATGGGAGAAACCACGGAAACTACAGATCAGGCAGCCGGTCCCTGCAAAATTTTCTCCAGACAGGATGAATTCGACCTAGCTGAAAAGCCAGTGTCGAAATACTGCCGCCGTGGGAGGGAATCCTGGGACCTCCCGGTCAGAGGCGCTGCAGTGACATCAGTTGATGCCCTGAGCTACCGCTCCCGGTGAGGGCAGGACGAATGTAGATGGGTGGGGATGGAGGAAGCGGCGGCAGAGGCGGCAGCGGTACCAACGGGGGCGGCCGAGACCGCTCTGTCCGTCTGTCCGCCTTCACCCCCCCACCCCCGACCACCACCACCACCAGCCGCGCTTTCCACGAATATTGGAATTGTTTCGCAATTTCGTGCTACGCCGATTAGTCGATTGATCTGTACGAATGGTATGCATCAAAGCCGCCGGAGAGGTCGGCGCGAGGAAATGAGAATTGGGACGGGTCCAGAGCAGACCAACCTTGTCGTGCCCCAGCCACCCCAGCCTGTTCCGACCCGCGGCCGTAACCCACCCCCCACCCCCCGCCCACGTGCCGGCGTCTTCCGTCGACGTTCGAAGGCGGTGTTTCTTATCTCGCAAGACATTGAAATTAATTTGTTATCTCGGCGCCAGGCGGAAATTCCTGCCATTCTCCGACATAAAAGCGACGGCGGCGGAGACGCAGCCGGCACGGGAGGCGCGACCCGGAGCTGATGTGATAAGTGGATATTAGAAATTCCTGGAGTGATGGAGCGAGTACTCGAGTATTGCTCAGAGTTCGAGCAGTATCATGCTGCCGCGCTGGTAGACAAATACGGCGCCGACTTTATAGCGATCCGCGCGCTGTCAAATTGTTCGTGCGTCCTCGTGCCTCCCGGGACGATCTTTGCCGCGTCCGTCTCGTCTTCAATTTGGCTGCGTCTGTAGGCCTTTGATGATACTCCGGCGAATGATCTGCAGGAGGTGGAATTTCGTGAAGAAATGCCGAAGTCTTGAAGACAGGAAGTAACAAGGAAAAAAATTCGTATATTCAGGAGTGACAAACTCGTGCCGGGCAGGCGCTCACTGGTGTAGTTATATGACGAACACGACCGACCTTTCGATAAGCGACCGCTGTGTTTGGAGAGAATTTTCTGTCGAGGGAGGGACAAGGGAATTATTTATGCTTATTTGCATAACGTAATAATCCTTAAAAATGCGTTGGTTAAATTAAACCTTCATTCCGCTTTGTAGTAACTTATAAAACTTACGAACCCATTCCTAAAAAGAACGTTTTATTTTCATCCCATCTCCCTTTCCTGCGTTAGACCAAAGTATCTTATCGAAAAATTATTTAAAAAAATAATATACGTAATTGTAGACAATTGTTTTAAAAACAATTCTTTCTTGATATTTCTGAACATTTATTCATAATTACGGGATGAAAAGAAAAAAATTACGCAAATTAAATTTGTAATGTTATGTTTTTCGCCTTTGTTCTCAAGTATCCATAGCAGATTTGTACCCTAGTACAGAAATACTGTACTAAACAGTAACTGTGCAACTTACGTACTTTTTGAATCAGAAAATTCCCCAAAACGCACCCTACGTGAAAGGATAAGCACCCATGTTTTGAGCATTAGCCATAAACGTAATGGGTTGTATAAATTCCATAACAAAATAAACATAGAATGGAAATAATTAGAAAGCTTTATTCTCAAAACTCAAATTAAATGATCGTTACCATTATCTCGTTACAATACCGACCCTTATATTAAAATATTACTTCTCCCGTTGTTAGTAGTAAATATGTGTTTAAGTACTACACACTACTTCCAAATCGTTATTTTCCTAACGAAGATTGCAAGATCTTATCGCGTGCTCAGGGCGTAGGAGTATCCAATAGACTCCTAAAGGAGATATTTGATAGTGATGCTCCTAAGGTCTATGACCAAAATGTGGGTACTTCCTTGAGAAAATGACAGCTATAATTCTGGGTTCATTATCATGACGGAAATTAGGAAGGCAAAACAGCCAGGATATAGTTACCTTAACATAACCCCTCGGGCTTCATTGTCTTACCTGCAAGACCCTTCCAAGTTGGTACTACAAATTTGAACATTATCCACCCAATGGAACATTACTACGTTATTGGATGCGTTATCTTCACCTAACTTCACTAATAGGAAATTTGACTTTCTGTTTATTCAAGTGGAATATTCGAAAGACTTCCAAATTATTCCCAAATTTTGTATAATGGTTCACCGTATAGCATCATTTGAAAGGTGCAAAACAAGTTGCAATATGCCTAATAGTATAAAACGCATACAAACTAAGACTCCATGAAACAATTCCGAGATAAACGATGAAGTTTCAGTCCGTTTGATGAAATAAAACGCTACGCAAAGAAATAAGATTATTTCTATAAAAAATCTTTATTGCGAAATTCTACTTTCACAATAAATTATGTCAAAAAGTCTTATGATTCAAGTAACAAACGCATTCTTGACATTAATATCGTGTAATTACATATTCTTCATTATCAATGTTTTTACTACATTAACAAGGCTCTACAAATGTCATGTCAGCGAAATAATATATACTTTTTTCGAGGCACAGGTTTGAACATGTCCCGACACCTAATTTTGATGTGCCGAATTGAAACCTGCTTGCCAATTTGCCGTATCACGTACGGTTTTCATGTCATGAAGAATAGGAAACTTTTAAAGTTGAAGTAATTTTTAGTTAATAACTATTTTGCAATGTATAAAAGAATGTAAAATACTACAAATATGACCAAATATTAAATCATATTGTACTGAATTAACAGTTATAATATGGTAGTTTCAAATGAATTCTGACATAGAAATTTATCGCAGTAAATCTATTTACTGCCTTTCTTGTTAAAAAATACTTTGTCAATTGACGTTTATTGTAGTGGAGAAAGTTATCTCTTATTAAGCACCAACAGTTGTCCGACGTACTGGAAACATCCCATTAACCATGGTATCTTACGTCCATCTGTTTTTATGTCCTCATGAAACCTATCTCCTAGTTCTTCGTGTTTTCAAGTTCTCCGGAAAGTATTCAAGATGCAAATGGAGAAAAAACTTCAAACACATATTATATCCGAGATTCTCAAATTTTTCGAGCTTCATTGTAACATTAAGTTCATATTAAACAACTTTAAAATTGCACTCAAAATTGTTAATAACATCCCTGTATAAGTTCAAATGTTAAAATTCTACGGCAATTATTTTATGGTATATCTAAAGCCAGCATTCTTAATTTAATAATAAATCTCCTTTTTGATTGCTACAACAAACAACTTTTGTATTTTATGTAATTTTGGATTCTAAGTTCTCTTACACTGACCTTTTTTTATCAGTTATCACAATTCCATTAGCAAAGAAATCCATTTTCCGTAAATGACAAAAAAAAATACCGTGACACATATGGAAATTTAATTTTAATTTTCAACAATTTTAGCCAAATTGCAAATACCGCTTTCACCTAAGGTAAAACCTTCATGGTTTCTTTGATACTCCACCACAAGCATAAATAGTTTCAAAACTTCTATCGATATGCACCACCACTTGAAAACAAATCTCAGAGATCATAGAGATGATCATTATTTTAGATAATTGTGGCCTCTAGTGTGAATTTATGAGCTCATCAATACTGATAAATTCTCGCACAGCGTGCCGAATTGCAAACGTTTTTTGTTCACTTCATCAACTTCCAATTTATCAAATTTGTCTTCATTATCTTTGACGAAAAGGTGTAAATATCTTTTTATTTCTTCAAATCTGGTTTGCGAAATTCTTTCTAGAACAATCGAAATCTTTGAAAGACCGCGAAAATTGTTTCATATAAGAAGCCACACTGTACCATGCCTTGTTTGAGTGCCGAGAAAACTACTGTGATTATTCTTTAGCATATCTGTCAACAGACCAGTTCAAAGATCGCATCTCGTTCTTCATGTTATATCTCTATTCTTGCTATATTTGTAGATGTAAAGAAAGCATTTGATAAAATCTCGCTTGATGATTACTTTTTAAATTGAGAAATATTGGTTTCCCAAATTACTTACAAAATATAACAAAATCCTTAGTTAATCGAAGATTCAAAGGTCAAATATATAGCACTCGCTCAACTGATCACAATTACAAGCTGGACTTGTCCAGGATCTCCTTTATCACCTTGCTTATTAATTTCTATGCTCGTTTTTTAAATTTCTGATATGCCTTATCTCTCACATTCAGACATTGCTTTATTTGCGGAAGACACTGCAATATTTACCACTCATAGTTATCTTCTTTTAGGTCATCTAGACAATCGCAAAGATGACCTAAATCTCATTTCTTGGTTCAGTGATTGGCAAATAAAAATAAATCATGAAAAATCTCAAGCAAAAATTTTCTCCTTAAAACGGATTCTTTCTGCTTACCTGCCCAATACTTAATGATCAGGAGTTAAATGGCTTCCACATGAACACCAGTCATTCCGTAAATTCTATCCATTCATAAATACAATCAAAATTATCAATACTCTCAACATTCATAATATTTAAATACATTATACGATCTTCACTGACCTACGCCTACCCAATATGGGGTGGTTCCGCTAAAATCTGGAAGTACTGCAAAACAGATTTCTAAGAGATGTTTTAAAAGCTCCATGGTATATCAGAAATAATCAAATTTTAAAAGAATTATCTGTAGAACCTCTTCCCTTTCACTTTGCCCAGTCACTTCTTTGTACTCTCTAGGTAAGACAGTCAATCATTTTCCACAAATCAAATCAAGATATTCTAAAGACCTACTACATCCTCCTTAATTAGCTATAAAACAAAATTCAAACAGGTACAAACATCCCTAATCAAAATGTATTTTGTACTCCAAATATTCTATGTATTTTTCTGAAGAACACTTCCTGGGTATCTTTAATAGTTAGTATCCAATATTATTGTTTTCAAACATTGTACATGTACGATGAAATGTAGTTCATAAATGATTATGTATACTATGTAACCTCAAGAACTTTTGAGAGACTTAATTCGTCGTGTTGGAGTCCCGCCTGACCGGAGTTTCGTGGTTTCTCCGATCAACACCAGGCGAATGCCGGGCAGTACCCACCAAAAGGGCCACGGGCCGCGCGCGATCTGCCTTCCTTCTTTTTTCTATCCTCTCCTCTTACACACACACTTACATAACATGCATCAATCACATATTCCGAGAAGCGGTCGAGAGCTAGAGTTGTCCGCTGGGCGTCCCCCTGGGGAGAGTCCTGGTTAGGGAAAACCCCTAGCGGACGTTAGGTCGGCGCCGGATCGCCATCCAGCGGGGGGAAAATCAACATCATCAAGAAGTCATACAGGCGCTATTTCGAGGTAAAAGAAAGGTTTGTGAGGTGTCTGATGTGGGGGGGAATTAACATTTTGAATTCATTTATCAAATAAAACGTTTTAAACTCATGGATTTTTGTGTGTAGTAGATCAAGAAATTTTACATTATCTCCTTTCCATGTTCGCTTAATAAGTGACCAAATGGACAAAACAAGTCATTATGGAGTTCATTTTCGCATATAAATTACAAATGCTCTCAACAAATTGTAACGGTGAAAGAAGATAGTGGACAGTAGGTTGCGTTTTCTCGACGTAGGAAGAAAATGAGTTTGATCCTCTCTGTTGTCTCAAGACATTTTATTTATTTTTCTGCATCAAAAGAGGAGGATGAAACTCTCTTATAATGCTGTTGGTTGTACTGGAATCAGAACCATTGGTTCATATGGCAAATATTTCATTGCAAATGGCAGATTATTAAATCCAGATACTTTGCTCAAATAAGAATAGGAGTCCTTGGAATAATATTGTACAACGCAAACCATAGGAATTCCAAACGGCATGATGAACTTACATTTTTTTCACAAATCTTTGGAGAGGTAACGTTCCGACTTGATTCCCCAATTTAAGTTTAAAATAGTCCTATTAAAAACTCTTGATCATAATATTATATATTTCATAGTATTTCTGGATATTTCATTCCTGCTTCGAGATAGAAACAAGAACGTCTGAAGAGAAAAAATTGTTGACACCCCGAAGGAGAGTAAAATATCAAATTAAAATCCCGGGTTCATTGATCATCAAATGTTTTATCCTAATTTGCCCCATTTTTCAGTACTTTGAAGCATTTATCAATGAATTTTGGGTCCCCACCCAAACCATTGAAAAAAAAAAAGGTTAGTTGTTAGGATAGCGGGCTGTCAACCACGAAAAACCCGCGATCAGAGCAGCCGTGCTGAATTCTCCTCCACACAGCGACTGAATTTTGACCATGAAAAACCGGGTCGAAAATCCTCCACCGTCAGAACTCGAACCTGACATCAGTTGATGCACCAGAGCTACCGCTCCCGGTAAATAAGAAAAACAAACACGAAAACAAAGTATGTAAAAGCTCATAGAACAAAGGAGAAGCCGATCACCGTGTGAGAATCGCAGCGTGAACCCCACATTCACAATCTTCCCTCCCATGAATATTCCCTGGAGCGGCGTGTGGATCCGAAGCGCCGAAAACCGTTTCCGCGGCCGCTGTTTCGCCGGATTCGCATTCGTAGGCGCTCTCTGGGGAGCGGCTCGGCACCGGCAGCCGATATCGAGGTACAGATTCCTGCGCCCCGCCCCCTTCATGGGAGAAGGGGGAGGGGAGGGGATGTATCGGGCTCAGGGACGCTCCACTCCACTAGCCCTACAACGGTTTCAGAGGAGGCCATGGGCGTCATCGCCCCTCCCCTGCCCTTTAAAATAAAACAGAATAATATGCATTTTTAAACAGTTTTAAAGATGTGGGATATGGATCACGGGATCGGTCAATTAAATAAACACATTAGTTTGCCAACGTTTCGGAATATGTAATTCCTTCATCAGAGCTGCAATAAACACAATCACAAGGAATAAAGACAGCTTGTCTGAACACCAACATTAGAGATCAACTATATATGCCATGAATCAACATACATGAAGAAAATAAGTGAATAAATAAATTAATTATATACTGATATATAAGCCACTGTAATATAATCGGTACATTACTAATACACAAACTGGTCAACCTTTTATTTCGCCTACAGACCAACTCCAATTGACAATGGTCAATTTTTAAAAGATGCTATGAAGGCATGTTTTATAATAATTTAATCCAATTAACAATTAACCCTTTTATTAAAGTATGTAAACATAATATTGTAGATGGGTCTCCAAGTAAGAATTTCTCTCTAAAGGAAAAGATGTACTGGATTAACTCGATAACAATAGCTGGATTTTTTTAAATTTTTTTATTTTTCATTGGCAGAAATTACAACGTTCAGCCGTGAGGCTCTTCAGTTGATTCGAGCAACTTTGTATCAGCAAAAGGGGAAGGTAATTTCTTTCCCTGGTAATGATTATAACTTCAACCCAAAAATTGCGAGGAAATTTTGTTAGAGAGTAATGATAGGGTTTGGAAAGGAGATATGGGACGGACAGGTAAATGCAAAAATGTTCTTACTTATCTAATGTCAGAGAGATATTGAATAGTGGAGAGAGATGTAGAATCAAAAGATGTGAATGTGTCGTTTCTTAGGTGGGGAGGGGATTGCTATTTTTTAGGTGACTGCATCTTGCACATGACTTAGATTAT
This sequence comes from Teleogryllus oceanicus, assembly GCA_964035755.1. Taxonomy (NCBI): domain Eukaryota; kingdom Metazoa; phylum Arthropoda; class Insecta; order Orthoptera; family Gryllidae; genus Teleogryllus; species Teleogryllus oceanicus. The sequence goes on along the minus strand of CAXIVR010000002.1, from coordinate 226,227,411 downwards.
TGAAGAAATTATTGCTAGCTTCGTAATAAAGAAAGTAATGGGTTCATTGCAAGATCGTTGTAAAGGGACTTGTTGCTGACAAACCAGGGGCGTTTACGTTATTATTAGGATTTTCTTTAGAACATTTTGAAATTTCTTTAGTGTGGATGGAGCAGCTGAAATCCAAACAGGGCATGTAAGTTAATATCGGCGAAGAATGGATTTGTAAATGGTAAAAGCGGAATGAATTTTAAAGAAGAGTTAGGTTGAGAAAAGGGGCGTAGAGAGCTAACCTCCTATTGGCTTCGCTACTTTAGACTAGATGTGACTGTGTAATTTAGTCTTTTGTCCATCAGAACCGAGATAACGAAAAAGATGAATTCAGAGGGGACCAAGGGAATGATAGAAGAGTTCAGAGATAAGGGCGAGGGAAGACAGGATACCTTAAAATAAATCTTTGGCTATTGATTTATTTATGTTAATTTTGATTTTCCACAATTATGACCAATTTCTATTTTTTAAGTGACACTGAATTCATGTTGTGTTTAGATTTGGGTTTTTAAAAGTAAAGTGTCATCTGCAAAGAAGGCATACAACTGTATTGCTTGGAATATCTGCGACTACAAATGAAATAGAAAGGAGACAATGGGGATCCTTGTGGAAGGCCAACAAGAACAGCCCGAGGTGAAGAAATTAAAGCTGGATTAACAAAAATATTCCAGAGGTCTTTTTAAATTGCTTTTAAAATAAAAGTATACAGATTGAACGTATTATATTAATTAAATGGTTGTAATTATAAATGGATTTAGTTAAAAAATATGCATTTTTTCATATTTTAAAATATTCCTCCCCAGAATATTTTCCGTAGCCGCTCCACTCATAATTTTTTTCTGCGGCATAGTGAACCAAACGTGAAACAAGTAGGCCACACGATATTTTCTGACATTTGGAAGAAAGAAACATAAACAAGTATAGAATAACTTGAGCCCAACAATAGTTTGTTTTTAATCGGTGATACTTACAAAAAAATTTGAATTCAGAAACTGTGTATTTCAGTGAAAATTTTGAAGATTTCTGTTTAATTTCACAACAACGTGATCGTATGTGCAAATGGAGGCATGTTCATATATTTCTCTTTGTCTTAATGTTTTCTTTTATTACAATATGTCTTACCTCTTAATACGATGTAAAATACTATAGCTATTTTTATATGATTCCAACATTTCAGTGGGGAAGAACGTCTGTAATTAAGAACTATTATAGTGTACAATTTTATGAGTGATTTCTGCATCTGACAGAGAACTAATTACCTCGTATTTTCATCCTCAAAATTACGCTTGATAACGAAACAAGGTTGGTCAATTTCACACACACACACACACACACACCGACACCTCACACCCACCACTTTTGAATCCCAACTGCTCCCGCCACATCACCGTCTGTGCTACCCCATCGCTTCCACCACCATGACACGGCTACACGGCTCTACTTCCACCGCCCCGCCCCTTCCACCGCCACCGCCACCGCCACCGCCACGGCCCTCGCCACGGCCCCGCCACCGCCCACGCCACCGCCCCCGCCACCGCCACCGCCACCGCCACCGCCACCGCCACCGCCACCCCCCCCGCCACCGCCACCGCCACCGCCACCGCCACCCCACCGCCCCCGCCACCGCCACCGCCACCCCCACCGCCACGTAACCGCCCCGCCCTCGCCACGGCCACCGCCAAGGGCCCCGCCACCGCCCCGCCCCGCCACCCCATCGCCTTCACTGCCCACCCGGCCCCACCCGACCCTGGCCCACAGACCCATGGCTCCACAAACAGCACTAACCACACCACTCTCGCCACACCATAGTCCCTGCTTCCCCTGCCGCCACCGTCCCCCTGGCCCACCCCCGTCGCTTGCGCCCCTCCCGACGCTCTATACACAAGCCCCATCCCTTTCACCCAGCCTGTCTGACATCCCCGCCGCCCAGTCCCCGTCGACGGAACCTCTTTCCGCAGCCCCGGCCCGCGCCTTGCCGAATTGAATTGTTTCACTTAGCCCGGAAGTTATCGCGGCGCATACCAAGTAACAGCAATAATATTGTAATGCGCCATCCCGGCCGCCAGGCGCGGCCCAGCCGGGGCCCGGCGGCGCTCACACAGCCGGGCAGCCATATCGAGGGGGGCGGGGCGGGGCGGGGCCGGGCGCGGCCTCCGAGCCGGCCGAATTCCAATTATTTGCTTCCGCTTATCTGCCGCAAAGCAATTTAGCGCCGTCTCAAGGGCGAAGAATGCCCTCCGAGGGGCGCCGTAGAAGGCCGGCTGGGCGGGGGCAGGGAGAGGGGAAGAGAAAGGGCACGAGAGTGGAAGGGATAGGGGAGGACCCGTGTAGGACAAGACGCGGCGGCGGATTGTGTAGTCGAAACTATTTCTGAATAGACGGACACACATTGGGATTTCGAGATTTGGAGCTTTTGAATGCAAAGGATTGATGCGATCGAGTGATGTATGAGATCTCTATGTACCCGTTCCAAAGATATACTATCAATCGTAGGAGGGGGGGAAGCGATGAACGTAATAACTAAGCCAATTGAGACAACTATTAAACTGTTATTATGCGTTGTAAAGGGTCTAGAGGAGAGAGAGAGAGAAAGAGATAAAAAGTGAGAAAAAAGAGAGAGAAAGAAAAGAGAAAAAGAGAGAAAAAGAGAGAAAAAGAGAGAAAAAAAAAGAGAAAAGAGAAAAGAGAAAGAGAAAGAGAGATAGATAAAAGAGAAGGGAAAATAGATAGGGTAGATAGATAGATAAAAGATAGATAGATAGATAGATAGAAGAAGAGAGAGAGAGAGAGAGAGAGAGAGAGAGAGAGAGAGAGAGAGAGAGAGAGAGAGAGAGAGAGAGAGGATAAAAGCAGAAGAAAGAGTGGGGGGGAGTGACCATAGGTTCCAAATGTCTTCAAAGCGAAGTATTCAATTTGACTTTACCGAGTTATTTTTTCGATACAGAACTTTGAATAAGAATGTAATTCTATTGCACAAATTCTATTTGAGCAGAGTAGACCCCCTTCTAACCTGACATTAACCCCCATCTAGCAAAGCTCGTGTATGTCGGACCAGTTTAAAAAAATACGTAATAAAGACTGTAGAACACCGACTTCGTATATAAGTATGCGTCATTGGATGAACTAGAGCGGTTGTAGAGGAGAAGATGCAAGTATATATTGGCAGACGAGCAGAACGATGTGGAGATTGGGACCGTTTTGATACAAGGGATTGATGTGTACGAAGGATATGGCAGATCTCGGGGTACCAGTTCCAAAATCATACTGGGAATAAATGGAATGAGAGATGAAGTACGAGAACTTTACATAGAATTATTAAACCAAAATATTCAATGTACTGTAGGCGAAAAAAGAGAAAGCGGAATACAAAAGGAAAGAAATATAAAAATGAAAACAGGGATAGAATATTCACAGCTAATCATTCAACATTGCTTTGGTTTTCTCTACGTTTTTCACTATCGAAACAACCAGATGCGTCACAAATTATACGAGAACGTAATATATTTTAAAAATCTTTTTGAGCAATGTAGGAATTCACGAAAACTCTGAATGTTACGTTATTGCGCATGCGTTCGTATTTAGGACGCAAAAAAAACAGACGTATTTTTCACGTAGGATAGGATTCAGATGTATACATCAATATCTATATCAACTGACAATATCAAATTTCCTTCATCAATATTTGCACTATTTCTGAGCCATCATAAGCACTACAAGTAGGCAAAAATAGCATTCATTCCTGTCAACATTCCCACACAACAGCTATTATATTACATTACAAGAAACCTTCTATAGAATTGTAAAATGTCACTCGTGGGGTTGCCCTGGTCGTTGACATGAATAAAACAACATGATATTCACAGCCATTAACCTGCAGGCCATTATTATCAGCGTCCGCCCGTCACTTGTCCTTCACTACGACTTCACTGACCGTCTTCACCGACTTCACCGACTGAATTCGTCTTCTGTAACTCTTCTTCTTCGTCTAATAATAATAATAATAATAATAATAATAATAATCAAAGTAATAATAATAATAATAATAATAATAATAATAATAATAATAAGTAGAAGAAGAAAAAAACATTTTCCTAAAGGCCCTTGACTAATATTATGTACTGAATTTAGGACCTTAGAGATATTATGATATCAGGAATGGCAAGTGTTAAATTTCATTGCAACAATTCGCGAGTGCTTAACGCATTTCCTCTTTAGGTATTAAATCTAGTCCATTAAATATAAAGTACGCTAAAATTTTGTGGTTGCAAGCGACAGCAGCGAACTTGCTGTGAACGCGTGCTTCGCATCCTGCTACTCCCAACACTTGCAGCACACGTCCCCGTCCCTTCTCTCCCAACGTTCCACTAGGGTCTATCCATATCCTGTCCTCCCATTTACCAGCCCATACTCTACTCCTCCCTTTCGTTTTCTCGTTCCATTTCATTCTCTTGCTTCTTATTTATTTTCCTCGTGTATTCCCTCGCTCGGCTTCAGATCTTTCTCACTCTTCCTTTTTTCATTCAACCGGGAGAGATGGCTCAGGGCATCAGCTGATGTCTCTGCACTGCCTCTGACTATAAGGTTCGAGTCCTGGCGGTGACAGGATTCTCGACACTAGCTATTCAGCTAGGTCGAATTCAGTCGCTGTCTGGAGGAGAATTCTAGCGGCCGGCTGCTCTGATCGGTAGTTTTCCGTGGTTTCTCCGATCAACACCACGCGAATGCCGCAGCAGTATCAACTGATGTCACTGCAGTGCCGCTGACCTAGGTTCCAGTCCCGACGGCGGCAGGATTTTCAACACTAGCTTTTCAGCTAGATCGAATTCAGTCGCTGTCTGGAGGAGAATTCTAGCGACCGGCTGCTCTGATCAGTAGTTTTCCGTGGTATCTCCAATCAACACCAAACGAATGTCGGAGCAGTATCCTAACAAACGGGACACGGACCGCGCGCGATATTTCCTTCCTCTTCCTTGTCTTATTCTCTCTCCTTACACTTACATGCACTACGCAACCCCCTACCGGGAAACTGGTGGGGGACTTACAACTTGTCCCGGCTGGGGCGTGCCCACTGATGGGAGATACTTGGTTGGGTAAAATCTCGCTAGTTGACGTAGGTCGGCGCCCAATCTCACCATCCAGCGGGGGAAGATCACCGCCGTTCCGAGGAAAAACATGCACTACGCTTCCGGAGTAATGACCTTAGCAGTTGACGTGCCCAGAATCACTAATCAATCAACCAATGCTTTTCTCATTCATTCAGAACCTCGGCTCTTCAGTTTTTTCATCCCATCTCCTTTTTCTCCTCTCTTTTATACGGCCATACCGGCTACCGGCAGGTCACCTGTGTCGCTACCGTCACCCCAGCTGTTACGTTCTGTCCCTCTGACGCCGTTTTACGCGTCACCGGCAACGCGCAACATGACAAAACACGCGCGCCGCGCCGGCCGCCGCCAGGTGCCGGACGCCAGAGGGCGCGGGGCGTGCGCGACGCGAGTGCGTCACTGCGCGGGGGGAGAGGGGAGGGGGAGAGTGCCATTTGCCAACGCGGGCGACCTTCGCTAAATGACCTTTATTTCGCAACTGGACGTTGGGGCCAGTGCACTCTTCTGGCCCAGCCAGCTCGCAAAAGTTGAATACACGAGCGGGAATGTTCCACACTGCCGGGCACTCATCGATTCCAGATGTCAGCACATAAAATTTATTCGGGACTAGTACGGATACTTCTCTGCGCGTATGCGAAATTTGGAAAGAAACATACTGCGATATATTCATTATTTTCTTTCGCAGGTAAAGCATTAAAATATCTCTCTAAAATCACAAAAGAAATCGTGTAGAAGCAGGGGTGGCTAGAGCTATCTCAACATAGTAACAAATGATATGTTCACAAAGCAAAAGCAAATCGGGAAATAAATTAAGAATGTACTTCAGAAAAGAATTTTTAAAATTACCGGTATCTGACGTTTCGAACCTCTCGAACACCATGTGTAGGACGTACCAGCAACTACAGAGTATTTCCGAACAAATTTCTCAAATTCTGTAGCATGTGTATGTGTTGAAAATGATAACTATATGCTACTGAACATGTGATGGGAAACTTTGTGTGACGAAGTTATACATTTATCCCCGATCCGTAATCAACTCAATATTGTATATACTGGTGTTTGACAGATCATGTTCTAGCGCAGACTAAATAGATTTCGTTTACCGGCGTAATACCAGTGTAAGATCAATGATGACTACAAATTGATGGCAAACACCGCATCGTTTTCATAAATTTCCCATCAAACGTTCATTGGCCAAATGTTAAATGGCATATTTGACCATCGGAGGCCGAGAAACGTCTTCAATACAAGAGTTTGCAAATCAAGATCAGCCGAATGTAGGACGTAAAAGAACAGGTCGTCCAGACAGTTATTGGAGATCTGAGATTTATTCCACAAAATGTGGGTAAGAACTGGGCTAAACTCCCAGGTCATTCAAAAGATTGGGAAGCGCAAGGGATTGGTTTATTTTGAACAGCCCATATTTTGCGCAGAGTATTGTAGAGGCATGACAGTTCTTGGATCTGCTCCTTAGGAAGCAGGTTGAACCAGGAGTAGATTTTAAATTCAACCGACTCATAACATCTTCAATAGCGAAGTACATCTTCAATAGAGAAGTAAAGGAATAATAATAGTAATTAATAATAATAATAATAGTAATTAATAATAATAATTAATAATATAATAGACTCCGGCAAGAAAAAATAAAATATTTTTCGGATATTAACGAGATTAGAAGATGACGTTCATTTATTTCAACACGAAGACGTGCAATTGAAACTATTTAAATTTCTGTGGGAAAAGCAAAAGAACGCGTGTTAAAAAAGTTAAATAATATAGTGTTAAAAATTAAAATTACTAATTAAAAAATACGTACAAAAAAATAAAAAGGAGAGAATAACATACATCATGATTTCGAATTATCAGAAAAATAGTGATAAATTTAAACCCTTCCTTTGTTGTCGACATTGCGAGTCAAAGAAACGCAACCACAGGCGAAGAAATAAAGAACCTTTCGTAACAGCTGGAAGACCCTAGCGCCAAGGCATAAATTCGCCTCCCCGCTTCCCCTCTCCAAGTTCCTCTACTCGGCGCCGCTAATGAATGGCTCACGGGCTGGGGCTCCTCCATCCGTGGGGCGAAGTGATGCCGTGGGTGGCGCGGGGGTGCGGGACGCGGTGGCTCGGGGTGAGGGGAGGTGAGGTGAGGCGGGTTAGTAAAAGGCAAGGCATCAGAGTGGGGTGGGCTGGAATGGGGCGGGCTGGAGTGGGGCGGGCTGGAGCGGGGAGGGCTGGAGCGGGGAGTCTGGAGCAGGGCAAAGTAGAGTGGGGCGGGCTGGAGTGGGGCGGGCTGGAGTGGGGCGGGCTGGAGCGGGGGGCTGGAGCGGGGCGGCTGGAGCAGGGCAAAGCAGAGTGGGGCAGGCTGGAGGGGGGGGCGAGTTGGCGGGCTGGGGGGGCGGGCTGGAGCGGGCCGGAGCGGGCCGAAACCTCAAGCAATATTACGCGAAAACGACTCATAGTTTCGAAAATATGTATATCATCTTATTTCAAAATCTGTTTTTAAAGAATAGATTTCATGTAAGAAGAACCTCTTTAATACTTAAGTAATTTAGAACTTCTTTAATATTTTTATAATTTTGCACTTTCCGTGGGATTGAAAGACTATAAGACCTACGCCATTCACGTACGTGTCCTTTTCGCTTCCCGGGCGCAAAGTTTAATTCAAAAATTTTGAGCCAATATTGTAAACATTTTGAAAATGTTGAGGCTTCATGTAAAGTACCTCCAAAAATCAATATATACCTATCAATCTCAGAAGGCCTCGGGTTAATTTACATCTGTCTGGGAACAACAATTTTAGAGAAAATAGAATGAACGGCTTGGGCTACCGAGTTCTGACGTGGTTTCTCCGTTCACTGGTTTCTCCGATCAAAACCAGGCGGATGCCGGAGCAATACCCTAATAAACTGGCCAGGGACCGCGAGCGACCTTTCTTCCCTCTTCCTTGTCCTATCATCACCCTTACTCACATTCACCTACACTTACAGTACATTACCATACACGTGTGTGTATGGTAAGGGCTTGGACCAAATGCGGCGGTACCCCACTGATGGGGAAACTCCACTAACGGAATTCAGGTCGGCCGCTGGATCTTCCCATCTAGCGGAGTAAGATCACTTCCACCTCCCGGGGAAAAATCATGCCCTACACTTACGGATGAATGACCATAGCAAGTGACGCGCCTGGAATCGCTGATCAATCACTGCACGATACTGTTCCGCACTGTCACTGCGTTTTGCGGGTTGCAGGGCCACTCAGAGCAAGGACTAGACGACATCGCGTCATATAAAATGAAATGAATTATCAGTTTTGTTTGCAGTATAATATTAACCAAAATAATGAGAAGAAGAATATGATGAAGAATCGAATACTCACACTCTCCAAGTAAATATTAATGTTTATTTCTCGGAGGAATATTTGGACCACGGCTACCAGCCTGGAATATATTAAAGAAACTTCAACGAGTAAATAAATTTATTTTTGACTATTATGGCTTTTTTACACAGAAATGCAATCTAAAATAGTAAGTGTAAGAATTCACCTATATCTCAGGGAATTTCTCTCTCATCGACAAAGGTCTATTGGTAAAAGAAATTTTAAATTACTTGCTGCAATCTTAACACTACACCTGCATTTTTTTTTACGTTTTATGAATCTGCGAAAATGTTTCTTTTCTGGGTATTCTGAAAAAGAGCTGAGCACCAAATTCAAAAGGATTATCTTGCATTTTTCAACGGTTGTATTCTATAACGACCTCATGTTTCTTATTTTTAGTTTTTAAGCGCAATTCCTTTCAAAGTTAGAAATGCTTTTTTTCGATCCCTAATTAGAATCGATTTGAATGTTTCCGTATGGGATATCTATTCACTGTACAGTTTAGAGTGCTCCTGATTAATTGCAATGCAGGTTTTTCAATGGTGCTTGTTATAGATTGGCACACACACTAAATATGTAAACAGTATATAAATATATTACACTAATTATCATATTGGTAAATGTGAATAGTAATTCTGCATATTTTTTACATTTTTCATGCCTTCCCAATTCATTCTTTACATTTTGATTCCATTGAATGGCTCAGATTACATCTGTACTCTATCATCATTTTTCAGTATTCACATTGTTAAATTTATTTAAACTGTTAACTGTAATCTGTAAAACACGATCCATTCAAACAAAAGAATTCTAAATTTCACACCGGTCGTCTATACACTCGCTTCCTGCTTTGTACGTATTCCTCAAGAAGTCTTCCGTTCCACGAAGCCTCCTCTTCCAGGAAATTTTATTTTCTCTTTGCCTCCAGAGAGTTTCCACAGACTGAAGTCATCCAAGCGGAAAAACTCGCTTCGACGGCGACGCCTCTAGCGGCGCTATGTCGCGACAGGAAGTGAAATCATCGCTTGCCATCGCAACAGAAAAAAAAAACTTTTTCACGTATGAGCGGCTAGTCACTTAGAAGAAAAGTATCGGAAACGCCCGCAAAATTTATGGCCAATGTTCGAATGTCCCCCTGATTGTTTTCTTCCGGGCGAACGAGTCACGAAGGATGCCGTGTTAAGGACATAAATCACGGCGCCAAGTCCTGCAGTTTGCCAGACAGTATCTTTTTATGTGCTGCCCTTCCCTGTGACAAAGCAGTTTCCATATCTGTGTTCTTAAAAATCATAAGAAATATAAATAACTGGAACCCCCTCCGGTTGGTGGCGCCGCCGTTCCGGATAAGAACGTAGCATCGTGTCGCGTCGTGTCGAACAGTCTAAAGGGCGCAAAAAGCGTCTGCGATATCGTAAGGACTGCCTAGTAGTGTGTTTCCCTGGTGGATGCTCAGAATGAGAGGCACTACGCATGAATCTTTGGTATGAAGGGGAGAGCCTATGATAATATTTTTCTCCGAATTGTTACGAAATGCAATTGATTTCTTTCATAAAATATTAGCATTTCGTTTTTGTTTTCGCTGCGTAAAATTGGTGTTCCTATGGCAGTATTTTCACGACTCACTCCCATATTTTCAAAACGTTTTCAAATGTGAACCAATTTATTTACGTTAAGATTAAAGTTATTTTTTCTCGAATCACCACGATTAGCCATCACAACTAACATAAACAATCTCGAATCAGACATATAAACATAGTAGGCGTACAACTAAAATTTGGTTCGTTTGTTTACTACGCTTCTCTAGAAATCTCTCGCATTTTCTATTTTCTTCTTTGGATCCTAAGTGAGCAACCAAACAACTTTTTAAATATTGTTATCTTTCAGAAGAAGGAAGTCCTCTTTGAACATATTTTGATAAATCAGAAGGAGACAGTCCGAGTCAACAGCCTCATATTCTTATCTCTTTTCTCTCAAGAATATGTTCTTTTTTATATTTTCTTGAAGATAAACATATTCAGGAATAGTTGCATTTTTATGTTCGGTTCTTGAATTCCCAAGATATAAATCCCATGTTATTTTATGTGACATGAGACACTGAATACCTGCCTTCACACAATTTTAATAAAACATCTAGTAAGTGGTCAATTATTTACTCTAAAGAAGCTATAAAAATATTAAGCAAAAGAATTTAAAATAGGATCAAGTGTTTTGGAAAGGAAGTTTTAAGATGTATTTAGTCTTCTCTGAGCCGCTGAAGGTCTGAACAGTTGCATAGTAATTCTATTCCAGTACCCCGAGATCACCCTTGTTGAAGAAGTGTCAACGGCGAACTCAAGAATGAATTGCAATATAGTTAAAAAACTGTTACGTAATTAAGAACTAATTGAACATACATTTAACATTCTATTGTAATAATTTGATGCATATTTGTGTTAAAATACTTTCAGGTATTACAGGGGCATAAATATTTTCAACACTTTCTGTTCATGCGGTCCTTTCCGCGCAAACACAGATGACCCTTTTTGAAAGAACTAGTTCAAAATGTATTTATTTATTTATTTATTTTACGACAAAAACTGTTAAAAACTGTGAGTGACGTTCTACGGAGAATGTACATTCTATGCTTTTTTTAAAGTCTGGGATCCCACCCTAAACCATAATTATACAAGTTGAATTCTGAATACAGAAAGAAAAGAGCGTTTTGCAAGAATTATTAACAAAATATTCGGACCGATGAAATAAAATCCATTTTCAAAGGCAAATCCGCAATGAATTTCGGTTCTCATACCTCACATTGTCCTTCGTGAATGACTACATTTCTGCCGCGATCACATGGAGAACAATAATTTGAATAACTATATTTGCAACGAACAGCTCTCGGTGGCTCCTTCGTTAGCGTGCTCACTTTCCACGGAGCAGCCCCGGGTTCGATTTCCTGTCGAGAAAAAGTTAACTGTGTGCTTTCCTTGCAATGTCTCAGTGTCCGCTGCTGTGTGACGATGAGAAATCTCATTTCTCAGGTTGAGAAATCCCGACATAAGGTGTAGGGATCGCTATGTGTTAACCACACGTACCCCTCAACCCATTACCACAAGGTCGGGACGCTGTTTGCAGACCTTAGATCGTAAAGAGCAGTCGTGACAAAGAACATACATATTTCGCACTGAACTCTACAAGATGTGCACAGATGTTGAAGTGAAATTTATCTCCAGACGCAAAACAAGGGGCCATCTTAGCATTTCCTCAAAGGATCAGGAAACGGGACAAAAAACTTGATCGAAATGGGGTCACTGAACAAGAAGTTGAGTTACACACACTTGTTACAGGATGTTTAGATTTATACAGTCCAAATGAAAAATAATACATTACATATCAGTTTTAGTATTAATATCAATTTCCGTTTGAATGCTGGGTATTGTTTTTAATTGTGTAGAGTTTCTATTATGTTGTTCAAATTGTCAATTGTTATCTACATAGAAAAATACTAAAATAGGACTTCAACGTGCTTATGGTCAGTCCTGGATGTAAGAGAGTATCGGCGTTTCCATTAAGCGATTACCCATGACGACGGTTTCGAAATATTTTGTCAATATGCAATAAGCTTGGAAGTACGAAACTATCATTTAGATTTAATAAAAATCTTAAATGAAGAAACTCACTCTATACGTAAATAAAAATAATATTTCATTATTTTGATCCAGCACATTTATATAGTTTCGCGGGAAATTTTACACAACGAAGTTTCTCACGTTTTCCTTTATTTGCTAGACAATTCATTATGCACTGGTGTTAGGCAGAACAAGTTATGAGGCAGTCAAAGAGATTTCATGTCTCTGCGTGAATGTCTAATTGCCCAACCAATTAGGGTATATGTTATTTATTTAACTTGGTTATATGACAGTTACCACCAAATGCTGATGAGTAAAAAAATGTTTTCCGTAAATTCAATAGAAGTTTGTAAAACTTGTTTTGAAACAACCTGTATGCTGATCTTACCATGAAATTTTGTTTCAAGAAATTGTTATCTCTTATCTCAAACGCATCTATTAAACCTTGATCGAATGATTAAATGTTACAAATTAGTACATTAAAGTTGCTATAAGATTTTTTAAAATTTATTTTTAATGCAGTCATGACGCCTAATTTACACCTTTACGGAGCAACGAAATATGATCACATTTTTCTTACATCAATTTTAAAACTGACACGTCATAATCACTCGCTTTAAATACAATTATCTTGCCGAATATATGCACCGTTCACAAAATCAAAGTCTAATTTTTTTTCGAGAACCTGTATAAAGACAGTTTACTTGTGTGAATATGAGAATATTTTGTTATAAGATGGTTTAGTATTAATTCTATTATAGATACTTCGTATTCTATTTCTACAGCAAGAATTTTTTTAATGGCAATCAAATTTTAATGGCTGATCCTTTAATCTCAGATCTCACGATATCCATTCAACCGAAACACGCCAGACCAAGAACACAAAATTGAAATTTCTTGTGTGTCCGTCATTGCTAAATGGACATGTCACCTGTCTCCGTGAGTCCATGCCACAGAGTTTGCATGAAAGCAATCAGAGAACGCTCACATGAACAGGGCAACCCGCGCAAAAGCTTCTGACCTTCACAGCGTGACTGACAGGAGCTGATGTCTAAACTCTATTACGCGCACGCGCAGTGAAACGAAATTAAATTGCCGTCCCCGAAGGATCTATTGCCGGCAGATGGAATTGAATGTACGACACTTGTATTGAAAAGTCAGTATATTGTTACCAATAACTGAAAAAGACTTAACAAAGCACAAGTAATAGAAGCTCAAAGACATGTTCCGTAATATAATGTTATAGTAAATATAATGTTAAATTCCATGATCTCGATAGTATTCAAAAGCTGACATGCAAATGTGAAACAATTGAGAAAGTCAACTGTTTCGAATACTTAGGAATAATAAAAGATACTAAAATGACTTGTAAAAATCATATAATAAGTATACAAAAATATTTAAGGGGTAATATAAGAAAATTCTATTATCTTCGAAACTTTTGCGATATCCATACACTTATTTTTTTTTTTATTTAAAGCTTTTTAACCTCCTTAAGGAAGTTATTTGCTTTTCTTAAATTTTACAATACATATTACTTCAATTTTTATACATTACATTGATTTACATTTTTTAATTTTTTAAATTTTTTAATTCCTTTTTTTTTTTACACTACATTTCAACTTTTACATTCAGTAAATTTCTCTGTTTCAACAATTCCATATATCTATTCCTTTCCTCTTTATATATTGAACATTGCCATATTACATGATTTAGATCCTGATTATTGTATCCACAATGACATGCTGGATCAGATATCAATTTGACTCTAAATAATGAAGAGTTTAGACTGTAATGGCCAGCTCTACATCGGTTCACCATTGAAGCAAAATCTCTCTCAATGGATTTGCCATGAAACCAAGGTCTCTCAGCTTCTTTATAAAATGATGCAAAGTATTCCTTGCCTTTGATGTTTGCGGCTTGCTTAAAAATATAATGAAAATCGGTATAAGTATTTTTAAATTTGAAGGTTTCTTTGTTGTAGGCAGTTTTGCCAGAGTCAGCCATTTCATTTCCACTAATCCTTTGTGTGCAGGTATCCAAATAATATTAACTTTAAAGTTATTGTCAGTATGAAATTCCTTTATCTTATTTTTAATATCTAGTAAATAGTAATTAGTTCTTATATTTACTGTCTTTTTCTAATGTTAAAAACACACTAAGGGAATCAGTGTAAATATGAACATCTCTGTCTTTGTGTTCAAAGCTATGTCCATTGCATCTCTGATAGCTATACATTCAGCGGTGAAAATTGATGCATATGGATGCAGACTTCTAATTACGTGAACATTGATATCAGGACAGATACAAGCAGTTCCAACTGCTTGGCATCCTTGACTTTACTTCCATCAGTGTAAATGGATATAGCTTGTGAATTTAGTACTGACTTTGGAAGAATTCATTAGATTTTTTGCATCCACTAACAATTTTCCATATTCTTTATCCAAGAATACCTGGTACATTAAAGTGTCATAATTAAACTTATATAATGGAAAATTTTGATCAGCTACAACTATTTTTCTAAACATATAATGTTTTTCATACAATTCTGTAATACATGGACTTTCTTCCTGTGATCAATTGTAATTTTTTTAAAATAGTTTTGAATTCCTTCATATGTTACAGACTTTTGTGAGTAATGCTCTTAATTAAGAATTTATTACATAAAAATTTTACACGATCCTCAATTCTCATTAATTTGGATTCAGCCAGAAGTACATTAGTGGAGTGCTATTCCTGTATCCTAGGGCTAATCTAATCGCTGTTACTGTAATCTTTCTAATTTGTCCTTTAGTTGTTTTTGTTTGGGTAATAAACAAACAGCCATAGTCTATTATAGATCTCACATAGCTCTTATAAAAATGTAATAATGTAACAGGCTCAGCTCCACCATGTACCTCTGAGAAATTTAATGATATTCATTGCTTTACAACATTTTTTCTTGTATATACCTATATGTGGCATAAAAGTTTTTCTGAAATCAAATATTAGACCTAGAAACCGAACAGATTCAGAAGATTTTATTCTGGAGCCTCCTACATTGATATCAATTTCCCCTGGGAGTATGTTTCTTTGATTGAAATGAATAAAAACAGTTTTGTGATGTGAGAGCTCCAGCCCTAACCTTAGTAGTTCTTTTTTTATAGTTTCAATTGCATTCTCCATTATTTGTTTATCACTACTTGGTCTTTTAGTTTTCATATATAAAGCTATATCATCAGCAAATTGAGATACTTTAATACACTCTGGAAGATCATTCATTATTTTAGATATGTACAATGTGAATAAGTTGGACTCGACACTCTCCTGAGCCACACCTTTATAAACATTACGAAATTCACCCCTCAACACGTTAGTGTATAAATACCTCTTACTGGTCAAAAATTTATAAAACATTATCATGCGTTCAGGACATCCTATTTCAGCTATCTTTTCCATAAGTAAGTCACTATTAACATTGTCAAAGGCTTCACTTACATCTAAAAAAGCAGCAAGAACATCTTCTTTATGCATAAAAGCATCTTCAACACATAAGTTCAGGGCAGTAATATTATCAGCACAAGACAAACCTTGTCTGAACCCAGTTTGATTCTTTGCTATTATATTATTTTTTTCTAACCACCACTTTAACCTTTCAGTTACCATTTTGTCAAATAATTTACAAATGCATGATGTAAGAGCCAAGGGTCTTAGATTGTTACTATTTGGCTTTCAATGAAATGAATATATATTTCCTTCCAACTGTTTGGGTATTTTTTTCTACATACATTCTATTAAATATATCCAATAGCATAATATGATAATTACCAGGTAGGTTAGTTAATAATTCATAATTAATACCATCAATGCCAGGAGCAGAGTTCTTATTCCTTGTTTTCATAGCTCTGCTGAATTCAACAAAGTTGAAGGGATTATCTAGAAAGGGAGTATTTTGACATACAGGCAGCATACTGGGATTAGTAGGAACCAAGGTGGGCATATTTTTGATAAAGCACTAACCACTTTTTTTTCTTGCTGTAAATTTTCATGTACATTATTAGTCTTAATTTTTACCCATTTATTTTTGAATATTTTTGCCTTATTCCATATATGTTAGATTTTGAAAATTTGATTTTTAGAATTAATATTTATTGATTTTGCAAAATTTCTGAAACTTTCAATTTTTTTCCTTTTAAATAGTTTTTTAGCACAAGCTACATTCCTTTTATATTCAATAAGATCTTTTAATTCTTTGGTGATTTCCCATTTCGATATGCTGCCTTTCTTAATCTTTTCATTTTATCACACTCTGCATCCCACCAAGGCACAGGATTGTGATTATTTTTAACTTTTCTTTTTTTTACCACAGGGGTATTGTCCTGAACTGCTTTTGTCACAATGTCTACAAATATATTATATTTACCAGTACCAGGGGAGTTAACATATTCTGTCATTCCAAATTGATAATAGTTATCTTGAAGATGATTCTCACTTTCTCCAGTCTGTTTTCTTTGTGTTTATTTTAAATGTTTTCTTGTGATAGTAATCTTTTTCCACATTTACATTTATATATACTGGGAAATGGTCTGATCCCCAAGTTTCATTTTCTACTTTCACTTGAATTAGGTGTGAAATATCAGTAGTAGAAAAAACTAAATCAATGTTTGATTTAGCACCTGTATAAGGTCCACATGAGTATAGGAACTGGAATTATGCAGAAACAGATTATGTGTGTTAACACTGTTATTCAACAGGTTTCCATCTGTTTTATTAAGGCGACAGTTCCATAGCTGATTGTGAGCATTAAAGTCACCCATGATTATAGTTTTACTGTTTGGATAAGCATTTCCCATTATTGAGTCCCAATCTTCCTGACTTATATTAAATTTTGGAGGCTTGTAACCAGCAATAATATTCAAGTTTTCTTTCACATTAGTAATTTTAATTCCAAAGCTATATTTTTCCTTACAATAAAAATGATTCCTCCACCTCTTTGCTGAACCCTATCTTTTCTGACTATTACAAATCCTGGAAAATCAATATTACTTTCACTTCTATTTTCTGTAAGCCATGTTTCAACACAAATCACAATGTCCATATTTTCTAAGGTCTTCTGCAATTCCTCTGATCTTCTAAGGATGCTTCTAGTATTCCAAAACAATAATCTTAAATCACAGCTTGTGAATTTATGTTGACTTGGACTTCTGATCATAACTAGATTTTGTTTTCCAACTCCTCAGTTGACACTTCTGATTCTTGTTCATTGTTTACTAATTTTTCATAATAGTAGTTATTCTCCTTTTACATTTTCTTATTTATATATCTGTGTATCTCTTGTAACATGACAACCAGTCCTGGAATATTCTCTGTATATTTTTTAGCTAGCATAGGAATGTCATTGTATGGATGTTCATATGATTTAACAATAAAGTCAATAGCACTTTCCATTGGGATGGGAAAAATTGAAATTAATGTATCTGAAATTTGATTTGTTATTTCACTGAAGTGTTGCACAAGATCTTCAGGTACTGATGATATTTTCACTTTCTTTTAACACTCTGAGATCGTTCTGCAATTTCATTGCTGTCTGAGATGCTGGAATTATTTGTTGAATGCAATCTCTTTCCTTTGTCTGTATCCTGTGTTTTAGCTGTATCCTTCCTTGGTTGTAGCTTGTTATCCACACTTTTCACTTTTGTATGGGAAACACTAGGCGAGTTAATATTAGCACCACTTTGTTCAATGATTTCTTCAACACTAGTAGGAGCATCCTTTCCACTTCCGTATTATCCTCTTGGTTACTACTCTTGCTTTTACTAGCATCAGTCACATTGTTCTCCTGTTCCATAACCTGTACATCACTGCTTAATACATTACTCCTACACAGACTCTCATTTCATTTGGTTCACACCCACGTTCTCTGTCCCTGTTTCATCATTGTTAGATCTTGTACAATATTTGGCCGTGTGTCCTTCTTTTGACATAGAAAGCAGCTTATTTTATCTGTAGAGATATACACATAATACTTGGTAGAATCGTATATAATTGACATATATTCAGGAAGTTTGTCTATTTCATTTGGTTCCAGATATATTTGCCTTCTAAAGCTTAAGATATGTTGATAACCAGGATTGTTTATACCAGCTTTTATATAGGTAATAGTTGCACTGGTGTTAATATTGAATTCTTTCAGTTTTCAATAAGAACATAGTTAGGTATAACTGGACAAACATTAGAAAAAATGACTCTTTAGTCTTTGTGATCAGGGGCCTTATTTCCAAATAATGATTTTTAACTTTTATTTTGTTGCAGCCTTCTGCAGTTACTTTATTTGCAATGCTAGGATTTGCGAGGTAAGCATATCCTACCTTGAGAAATACAGGGTACATACCGTATATTTTCTGGTCCAACTATTTGTCCGATCGCTACAGTATATTCTTGTACATTTAACCCTTCAACAGAATCAATAATTACTGCACTTTCTTTTTTTGGATACATGTGGTTCTGTAACACATTGGCGTACGATTTCTGCAGATTCTCTGATGGCATCTTGTAGGTTTCATTTCACTAGGTGTATCCATTTTCTCAAAAAATTAGTGGAAGAGCAGATAAACTGCCCCGCTGCGTGTAAACTTTACAGTTCAGTTTTTGATTGAGACACTCACTTCAAACACAGTTTGCAAGTAAAGCAAGATTATTCACTTAACCTAAACTTGTCAAATAACTCCTGCCTCCTCGATCCGTACCGCTAAGAAATCTTAACAAAAACATCCATACACTTACAATTATATATTTCGCACTAATCAATTCAAAACTGCAAAATGGAATCCAAATATGGGGCGGCACATTCAAGACATATATGAAGAAACTAAGAATAGTCAAAATAAATTTATCTGTATTATCTCTAAAAAAGTCTGCTTCTATAAACAACTAAATATTTTACCACTACATCGTTTTGTATATAAAGAACTACAAATAATTAATCTCAAAACCGGAAATAATTTAACTGAAATATATTTCACAAATACAGTACATGTAGTAAATCCACTAATCTTTTTAAAAAATCATAAATTCTTGGTTCATTGCCTCAAATACATAACAAATTAGCTCTGAAATATAGTAAGTCCTCAAATATTTTCAAACACAAGATAAAGATTTGGATTTTAAAACATGATGATAATGATATAAACAAGTTAACTAAAATATAGCAATAAATGTTTTGCTGTATAAATTAAATATAAATTCATTTACGGAAATATATATTTTGTCTAAGTAAGTATATCTATTGCATCTCTGTAAATTTTATCTTATTGTATGATTTAAAGTATGTTTTTATTTTATATGTTCACAAAAACTTACATTGTAAATATTAAAAAAATAAGAACATTGTACAAACCACGCCACACATAAAAAAATACTATGTAAAAATAGACATAATAAATTATAAATTCAGTATTGCTAACCATCGCAACTGGTTATCGACGGTTAGTAATTCCAAGAAACGAAATGTACATTATCTCTGTAAAACAAGTTGGGAATAAATATTATTATTATCTATTATTATTATTATTATTATTATTATTATTATTGGTATTATTAATACGACATACTTATTTTCCTGAGTATTAGACACTGCGGTGATACTATGCAGAAAATCCTGCAATTTTATTTGAAAAAATGTGTTAATATAATTTTATAAAAAAATCTTCTTAATACGTATTAGCAAATGGATGAATCACGAATAATCAATTCCCCCATTCATCGAGAAATAGTTTACCAACACTTGAAACTTTTTTAAAAATAAATATTATAATATAAATGTTTTATGTAATACAGTGTAATTTCATTTCACTCTGAGATATTTTAGGTTTATATCAGCAGTATACATTTCTACATTTTTGAGCTGTCCCTAGAGTTACAAATCGGGAAGGTTTTTGTTAAAAACAGATTTTCTCTTATATTTTTCTTTATACCTGAGTCGGGAGACGTACTTCCACTAATAGACTACACTAAATGCTCCATCAGATGAGAACAAGAATGAACAAAATGACGGCGCTGTAATAAAACTTAGAATGCACTGTTTGCTTCCAAAACATTGTGTAAACATTCTCTACTCAGCGCTGTGTTTTGGGAAGGTATGAGTATCCCCCAGAGGGCTGCGTTTTCGCTACTTTGCACAAGAGGGAGAGGTTTAGAGCCCATATTTCCGGGACCCGCGACCGGCGGATCAGAACGCAGCAAAAGATTGATTGTTAGTGATTCCGGGCGCTAAGGTCATTAGTCCCGTAAGTGTAGTTCATGTTTTCCCCTGACGCTGTGGCGGTGGTCTTTCTTTGAGGGAGACCGGGCCGACCAACGTTCCCGTCGGCTAACGGGTTTTCCCT
This sequence comes from Teleogryllus oceanicus, assembly GCA_964035755.1. Lineage (NCBI taxonomy): Eukaryota > Metazoa > Arthropoda > Insecta > Orthoptera > Gryllidae > Teleogryllus > Teleogryllus oceanicus. Next base: position 226,206,934 of record CAXIVR010000002.1, on the reverse strand, counting down.
AACCAGGACTCTCCCACCAGCGGGGCACCACCCCAGCCGGGACAAGCTCTAAGCTCCCGACCGGTCTCCCGGAAAATGTGGTAGTGTAGTGCATGTTAGTGTAAGTGTGTGTGTAAGGGGGACAGGATAGGACAAGGAAGAGGAAGGACAGATCGCGGGCGGTCCGTGGCCCGATTGGTAGGGTACTACTCCGGCATTCGCCTAGTGTTGATCGGAGAAACCACGGAAAACTACTGATCAGAGCAGCCGGCCGCTAGAAATCTCCTCCAGACAGCCACTGAATTCGACCTAGCTGAAAAGCTAGTGTCGAAAATCCTGCCGCCGTCAGGACTCGACCTAGGTCCTCCTGAATCCTGCTCCGACATTGGTGTTGATTGAAGAAACCCAAAAACCACAGATAAGTCGTCCGCTATAATTCTCCTTCAGAAGCAATGAATTCGATCTAGCTGAGAAGGAAAGTCGAAAATATTGTCACCGTCCGGACTCGAACCTACGACGTCCTAGGAGGTTCTGCAGTGACATCAGATGATGCCCTGAACCAACTCACGGTGCAGCGAAAGACAAGGCAAATATTTTATACCCGCGCAGCCAACGCAAATGTTTTTTCTAATTTCCCAATACTTTAATGCTTTCATGCACAGTATGTCATATGTGAAGCGGATGAGTTGCGGAGGCTTCTTGTGTATTGTAATTTACGCGAGTTTGCGTGGAATACTAACATAAGAAATTGAAAAAATGTGTAACTCCTACACTAGCATAACAAATGTTAATTTTTTTTGGTGACGCTGTTGTTTGAACACATTATGCACATAAACATTCAATAAATCGCCTTTTATGTTTATGTAGAACGCCAACAAAATTATTAACAAGCAATTACAGAAGAATAATTAAAAAAAATTTGTGAATTTTAAACTCTTAAAAAATAATGGACTATTTGGAACTAATTGAGAATAATCTAATATTAAAATTAGTGATTGACGCTCAAGAACTGCTTGTAATCTTTTTTTGTGCATTTTGGTGCATATTAGCAAAAAACGTACCAATGTAGCTGGACTAAATTCAAACTATTCGCATCATCAACACCACCAAGCTTTTTACGGCGATTACAATTTTGAAATCGCAATATTACACGTTTGTATCCCGTATGGAGGTAACATGCAAGGCATTGGGTGTGGAAGTTTTGAATGGAAGTATAATATTATCAGCTACTACGAATCATTGGTAGTATGTCTAATGCAAGTACTGTAAGAACTTATTTAAACGAAGCAATGTGTCACATTAGAAATTTTCAACACACGAAACTACTTTTAAAACAGTTTACTGCATCGATGACTCCGCATACAGATAGTTTAAGTATTTTGCAGAAGTAATTATTTTCAAAGGGATTTGATGGCCTGGGCTGCCGACAAAGGTACAGTGTGCAGCGCATGTTTGACAGCGCTCACAGGTTGTAATCTCGTCGTTTAAAATGAATATTGTGATCTACTATTTTGTTACCGCACCAACAATATTTGGCATTTTAAATCCGCCGTCAGACCTCTGTTCCGCCGCTTGGGATCAATCGAATCTAAAGCTCGTGCATATTTGATTTGCGCACGTCCGAGATACCATTATAATTCTAAATTCTGTGGTGGCAGCGGAGATTTTGTGTATTCCATGATAAAATCTGGGATAAATGAGGTATCAAACCACAATAAAGATTGAATAATTTTACTTCACATAAAATTATGCCTGTGTTGACTGGAGCCACTGATGATGGAGAACACTCCTGAAACACGTGTATGGCATAATTTTATGTGAGTAAAATTATTCAATCTTTATTGTGTTTGATCCTCATTTATCCCAGATTATCATTATAATTCTCCCCAAATCGCGTGGATTAACACAAAACGTGTGGGTGAACAAATCCAAACAGACACAAATGTAGTATACATGTTTCGTCACATAGCCAATAGATTGCTGCTCGGTGCTCTGTGATGTCACTCCTATACCATGGATTCTCAGGCGCGCTCAAATTCTAGAAACTCATAGTTTTTTTTCAAGCCTTTGGTTAAATATTGGAAAAATGAGAAGCAAAACGTTGAAAGTGAATTGCTAAAGAAGAACTGTTTTTTTTCGGTAACATAACATCTTCCATCTCGCCAGCGGCCATCAATTTCTGTGCTTTATTAAAAGTCAGTGAGCCGGATTAATATTTTTTTGTGATAATATTTCTTACTGCATTTAATCTGTGCATTCCCTTCATGATGTTAGGTTTGAAGGGAGTATGAAGGTTATCTACGTATGTTGACCTTTCACATCGCCGTTAAATGCTCTCTCAATCCTGTAATGCTGTCTTAAAATCTTCTTCCATGTGCAGTATAGTCGAGACTAGGACTGCACAACGAAGTTATCCACATATTGAATACCATGCAGTTTGAGTGAATTAAAGGAGCAGAAAACCAAATGCGAAGGTATGACGATTACAAAGCGAAACAAGTCAAGAAATGGGTATGGGAAGGCGGAGAACAGACTGAAAACGGAGATAAGATTGGAATAAGGAGAACAGAGAGGATAAAGTTTAAAGAATGGGAACGGGTGAAGAGGATAAGGGGAAGGGGAGAAGAAGCGGAAAGGAAAGAGCGTAAAATGGGAAGCAAGAGTGGCAAGTGCGCCTGGGTGAAGGGTCGAAGTGGAGTGTACATCTTTACGAGTAGCTGGACAGAACGGTAGAGGCAGTGTTATGCAGGTGGGTAGTAGGTTGCAACGAGCATTGACAGCGAGAACGAATGGATGATGGCGTGTGCAGTGAGAGGGGAAATGTAGCGAGGGAAGTTGCAAGTGAGCGAAGAAATAAACAAAGAAAGAAAGAAGAAAAAAGAAAGAAAAAAAGAAAAGAAGAAAAGAAAGAAAAAAGAAAGAAAGAAAAAACAAAGAAAGAAAGAAAGAAAGAAAGAAGAAAGAAAGAAAGAAAGAAAGAAAGAAAGAAAGAAAGAAAGAAAGAAAGAAAGAAAGAAAGAAAGAAAAAAGAAAGAAAGAAAAAAGGAAAGAAAGAACGAAAGAAAGAAAGAAAGAATATTGGTGGATGTGAAGGATTACGTGAGGGCAAATTGGATTGTGATCCAGACAAGGTAGGCGAAAAGAAAAAGGAAGACGGAAAGATGAGAGGTCGCGTGGGAAAAGCGAAGAGAATAAGAAGGCGGGAAGGATAAAAGAGCGATACCTGGTAAGGAGGGAACAGGTTGTGCAGGGGTGAAAAAGTATTAGAGAGCGCAGGACTGTGAGGTTGGTGTTGGGCATAGGGAATGTGAGGTACTGATAGATAGTGGAATGGACGGTTGGGCTGTGGATGTGGAGTACATGGCTGCGAGACGGTAGAATGGATGTATGAATGAATAAGCGATTAATGTTCCACGTCACGTCAACTGATAAGGTCGTTAGTCTCATGGGTATAGTGCATGCGTTTTATCGCTGAGGTGACGGTGATCTTCTCTCGCTATGTGGCGAGGTCCGGCGCTGATCTACACGTGGGGTAGCTGGAATTTCCTCTCCCAGGTATCTCCCACCAGCAGGTGCAAGCTCTAATCTCACGGCCACTCTCCCGGCGTGTGTGGTAATGTAGTGCATGTAAATGTGTGTAACCAAAGGGTGATCGCCATGGAGGACGCGCGATAAGATCACGTGCTGTCTGTGACCCGTTTTTTAGTGTTCTACTCCGGCAGTCGCCTGATGTGGATGAGAGAAAGCATCGAAAACTATTGATCAGAGCTGCTAGAATTCTCATCCAGAAAGTGGGTGAATTCGACCTAGCTATATGTAGCTGATGAGAAAATCCTTCTACCGTCGGAGTTCGAACCCAAGGACCTCCCGGTCGTAGGCACTGCAGTGACAGCAAGGTAGGGGAGAGTGGGCGGTTCGCAGGGGAGTGGGTGGCTCGGGATTTGAGGGTGAGGGAGGGTATGCTTGGACGAGGAGTCAGTCCATTGGGAGCGGGACTGCGGGGGGGAGAGTGGGGGCGGTGACTGACGGGTGCGTGACGTGCACGCGATGTCAGCGACGGCCCATCACCCGGCACGAACCCGCGCCCTCCGTCTCCCCCCTGCCACCGCCGACTCGCCTCGCCCTGCCTTCACGGCCCGCCGCCCGCGCCCGCCGCGCCTGCCCCCGCACCGCCCCTCGCCCGCCCGCGCCCCGCCCGCGTCCGCCCATATCCCGACCGCGCCGCCCCGCCCAGCCCCTCCCCAGCCCCGCCTGCTCCCTTCCCACACCCTGCTTGCGACCGCTACCCGCCACCGCCCGGAAATGTTCCAGAAAAATGCAGTCGCCCCACAACTCCGCTCGATTTCGCCAACGGTACGGAACGTGAACGCCGAGCTGCCTGCCTGCCGCCTGCCCGCCCCTGGATCTACCCTCGCCGCAACTAGGATACACATGCATTCAATTTCCAGCTAATGTTACGACTTTGGAAAGATACCCGCGTGTTTCTCTGCCAATTGCCACAATTTTATCTCTGTTCAATATCTGCATTTTTCTATATCAGGAGTCTTTTCAAAGTTTATGGACACTTCTGAGTGGTAAACATGAAGGTAAACAGTAATAAACAATAATGTGTTACTAATGTATGGTGAGTAAGAGACTGATTTTAGTATCCCGTAGCTTATGCTTAAGCAATGCCACTAGATACAAGTAAGTTACTAACAGCTAGGAGGCGGTGACTAGTTGAATGTGACGTCGTCGACGCTATAAACTGTTTTAAAAATATTTTCATGTTTCAAATTTCTGTTTCAAATTTCTTTATACCTTACTTCTTTCATGGGTAGCTTTGTTCAAACATTTTCTTATAGTATCTGGAATTAGACACGCCGATGAATCATAATACCTGACACTGTTACACTCCCGTTCAACCATTCACAACACCAACGAATTCCCCACCTACTAACGAATAGTTAGGATTTAGTACAGCTACACTTTTTCTCATGTTTGCTAAATTCGCATAAAAGATCACCTGTAAGCTGTTCTTCAGCGTTATTTTTTTACCCTAATATAAGATGATTCTCAATTAGTTGCGATGACCGGGAGGTCCTAGGTTCGAGTCCTGACGGCGGCAGGATTTTCGATACTAGCTCTTCAGCCAGGTGGAATTCAATCGCTGTCCGGAGGAGAATTCTAGCGGTCGGCTGCTCTGATCGGTAGTTTTCTGTGGTTTCTCCGATCAAACACCAGGCGAATGCCGGAGCAGTACCCTTACAAACGGGCCGCGAACCGCGCGTGATCTTTCCTTCCTCTTCCTTATCCTATCCTCTCCCCTTACACACACTCACTTACACTAACATGCACTACACTACTACACATGCTGGGAGGCTGGTCGAGGACTTAGAACTTGTCCCGGCTGGGGCGGTGCCCCGCTGGTGGGAGATACCTGGTTAGGAAAACCCCGCTAGTCGACGATCACCGTCATCTCCCGGTGAAAAACATGCACAACGCTTACGGGATTAATGACCTCTGTAGTTAATGTGCCCGGAACCATCAATTAATCCAAAGAATTCTTCCATTCTCTACCACTCACGAAGAGTTAGAATTTATTACTGCTACATTTTTTTTTTACAACTGCTCAAAATCTTCTACCACTGCATTTGATCCTACCCCGGGTTTGCATAACACTTTCATATTTTTCTAGCCTAATTTTTGAATAGATTAAAACTCCACAAACACAGTCTAATGTGTGTTCACTTCTACTTCTGCAATTGCTTTATTAATCGTTTTGTATGCAAAACATATATAAACATTAAAGGGTGACTGTACTCTATGTTTATGTAAATAAGGTGTTAGTTAAATTTAATAAGAATAAGTTATGGGCCACGTTTTTTAAAATCGGTATTTGCACCCTTAAAAACGTAAATGTGAGAAGTGGAACTCAAAAAATTTCAGTCATTCTCTATCATTTTTCACAGCTTTTTTTCCTTCGTAATCACATGAAATTGTTTTATATTTAATAAGTTTTAAGGCAAATACTGTTTGTAAATTTTGAACTTTTTAATACGTAATAACATGAAAATTAAAATAAATTTCTGCACGAACCACTTGGTAATTCATTTGTTCGCTTACATATGGCAACAATCAAAAACAGGTCGTGAAAGAAAATTATAGTGTATGGAGCGAAAAATGCTTTGAATACTCGAGTTTAATAAACACTACATACACAGATCTATTTAGGTGGTGATGCTTTAATTCCCGGCATATTCACTAACATCGCAGCGCCAAATTACACGAAAAAATTTCAAAAGTTCTCTGAATCTCATAGCCGGAGTCAAAAACAAATTACCGTTTCCCCACCAGGAGACTGTCGTCGACATGATTAGTGATGACATGATTAGTGTAGTTGTAATTTTTACACATAATTATGTATATAATTATTGGCAAGGGGAGCTTAACTCACACAATCTTCGTTAAAATAAATTTGTGAATTGTATCCATTCATAAATTCATTCATGATTATTACATTTACTATATCAATGAAAAGTTAGATCTATTTTATAGAATATTATGTGCACTCTCTGATAATTAAATTAATTACATGTACGTCAAATTTAATCTGGATTATTATATTTACTATACACAAATTATTAAAGAAAATTTAGATCTATTTATTGAATATTATGGTTACCACTGATAATTATGATTATTATATCTACGCAAAATCGGCACACGTTAAAATTTTTCTTAGTACAAAATCAACTCATGGTTACTTCTCAACCTCGTTCCCCTTCTGTTCTTGATTTACATTTTCAATCCCCACATTCCTACAAAACACACTCGGAAAACAAAGCTCGTCAAAAGCAATTTTTCACACCAGCTTTGTTAAATACTGAATCCACAGCCGCTCTTCTTCAATATACATCTTGCGTCCCCTCTCAGTCTATAACTCTCCTTTCTTCCCCTCCACTAATTTTTCTTCCAGCCCTTCCGCCCGGGAACAATCCCGCGGGATTTTAGGGGAACGTCAGAGAGTAAACAGCGCCAAGTTTACCTCGGTCGTTACCGACACCACCGCGCGCCTCCGGTGTCTCGGAACTTCCAGTCCCCGCGATGGTGGACTGTGTCGCGCCGCGCCCCGCCAATTAAACATGACAAGTCGACTGTCGCCCCCCGGTCCCTCGCCGTGTGGACTTCCCCGACAGAGGAAATGTCTGCTCCCGCCTGAGGCCCGCAACAAACTACACCGAGGAATGCGTTGCGAGGAATGTGCGACGTGAAATTGGAAAATCAAAAAAAGGGACACTTATAGACCCTCACACATTAGAAAGAGTTTTCTCGTTCGCCTCGGCGGAGGCGAAAGAGTTCCTCGTTCGAGTCGGTCAGCAAGCGAGTTTTCTCAGACACATTTCTACTCCTTCAGTTTTTATATGATATTTAGGCCTTCGCTACAGAAGGAAAACACTAAACAGTGCATGGAACTGAGTAAGGTTATAATATATAGCAGTAAAATACATGATAAACAACCAGTTTTTTAATTGTTTACTTTGGTTTTCTCTTTAAACGGGGATGAACAAGAAAAAACTTGTGTGAAAGATATTCTTACCTTAATGAAACCCATTCATAATGAGCAATATAAAAGTAAAAATTTGAAGCAAGAAACTTGAAGGGGTATTTTGAGCTAATTTAATTAATTCATTATTTTCTTAATTCGTATCTTTTATTTATGAATGAACTTATTAATTGTGAAGTTTGTTCTGAATTAGTTGATCGTTCACAATTTATTCATAAGTCAACCAATAAATACAGTAAAACAGAGGGGGGAAACAGAGAGGGGAACTCAAGAAAAAATGCACACATTGCACTTCCCTTAAAAGTCACCTACATTCTAGTTTTTTACATTAAATAATGATTTGTATGCAATGTAGTAATGTATTTCTATTTAGACAATTCGAAGTAGTTAAACAAGATGATTTACGATTATGGCAGCAAAAGAAGGATTTCACGGGTTAAAATTACACAAGAGCTTTTAATAAAACAAAAAATGGTACTCTCAGGTGATGGCAAAGCAATGCATGTAGCAAATGGCGTGTAGCAAAGCTGCTATCCCACTCTCGGCTTTTAGCGCATAAAGGCATTTGAAGACATCGAAAGACCTATTTGTAGTGTGTGGACACAGTCTCTCTTTCCACAGTCATTCCTTCCACAGCCGGCCTCTTTCCTCATTTCCCGTCGCACATTTCTGGCAACGCATTTCTCGGTGTAGTCTGTTGCGGGCCTCACTCCCCGCACATCGCGCATGCGCAAATGTATTTCACGTAGAACAAGGCGCGAATAGAGAGCGCAGGGTTGCTATATTGGTGAATTGATTTGGTGGATTTTTTAGATTAGTGGACTGTTTTTTTGGGGGGGGGGGTAACAAATAAATCAATATTAGTGGAGAAAGTTTAGGGGATTCATATTTATATAAAGAAAGTGTTTGAACTTAGAAATGTAATTATAAACTATGTGGACGATCGTAACTCGCGACTCCACAATCGTTGCTGAATTGAATCTTGAAAAGTAAGATTACGTTTTAGCATTTAAATCTATTTTTAATTTTGTCTTTTAATTCAATTAAATGTTATCCAGTTTAATATAATTGTTATCTTATGATAAATGTATAACAAATTTTAATATATTGGACAAATAATAGTATATTTTGAAAGATGATGTTTTGATGGATATTAATACACGAGTGTGAATTAGGTACGATGGAGTATAAGAAACTTTACGTTGAATCGTTTCGTGGCAGTTTACATGCATGGTTCAGCCAAGGTTACGAACAGCTTCCAACCCAACCCACCACAGGTGGCGTTGTTTTACCAGACTTGCGATGGAGTACAAAAGTTGCGGCAAGAATTGCGACATATTGATTCAGTGGTGAGGTGTAGTTGACATTTACATAATTGGAATGAGTGAAGGCGTTGTCATAGTCAACAATAGTATTTATTTCACAATAGTCCTGTTTTTGTGGCTCCCAGACAGCAGAAAACTGATGATGATGGCTAAGCCATCGAAAGCTGCTATTTGTGAAATAAATACTATTGTTGACAATGACAACGCCTTCACTCATTCCAAGAATTGTGACGTCACCACTTTTGCTTTTCTCTTATTTCTAGACGTGTCAACTCCACCTTTCCTTCACTAGACGTCTTAAACTAAATAATTGGCCGGTTTTTAAAAGGACAACCACACGACAGCAACATATAAACCAAAATTATTTGCGCCTTCAATAATACCACTGCGCTTCAAATATCAAAGTAAAATTACGATTTAATTTATTTTAAATAATATTCCTCGTAAAATATTACTAATAAGAAAAATTAAAACTAGAGCATAATATAATATTAAATACAATTTTAATTTACCAATCGAGTGAATCATTTACTACAACAATTCTCAATGATTAAGTGTAATACTTGTATGTAAGCTTCTGTGATTTGTCAAATATAACACAATGAAATCTGTATCGCAATGAGTATCATAACGGTTGCAGCCATCAAATACATAATTATACAATGGGAGAGAAAAAGCAATTTATAAAATCGTTTGTTAAAGAGTATAGCCGAATAAGGCTGTAAAAGTGCCCTAAACCGTATTGACTCAATCGCGGTGGTTGCAGGTATTGTGTCAATGGCATATCATATGAAGAGAATATAAAATGGCGTAGATTCACAAAAAATCAGCCTTCTAAGCAATCTGTTTCAGTACAACGAGAAATGTTTTTCATGTTTATTTTTTCTCGTCTTCTATTGATGTATTAGGCTGAAAAAACTACAGAGAAGGGAAACATAGTTGAATTAGGAGGTATTTTGTCAACCAATTATGACGCCGAATTCATAAATAAATTTAATGGAAGTAATATAGAAAAAATAAATAAAATTTTGAAACTGATTTACGACGTGATAACGTTGAATTACTATCTCAATTTTCTTTCCTAGAATGGGAATTACACCGGCTTTACACTATCAACAGGTTTCCGCAATTTGTTGCTGTTTCTAGCGGTCATCTTTACACTAGGAAGAACCAATCGGGGCAAAATGTTGCCAGAATGTTGGCAGGAAGATCTATCCGACAAGATATTGCCGATCGTTACATTAGAACTTTTTGTTGCCGTGTTTGGTGACGTCACGAGGAAAATGGCGCATGAACTTCAGTGAGGTTGTACCACACTCTGACATGACTACTAGAAGGGAGAAGATGCGAATCGTGGTCGCAGGTATTGTGCTGAATGAAGAGATAAAGAAACGTCAACGTTTTGTGAGAACATTTGACTGCATTTTAAGACAAAAGGAAAAAGTGGCTTGTGCAAATTCGGTTCATGAGCCTCAATATTTTTTCGTGGATTTCGATTCACGAGGGAGCAAAGTAATTTTCTTTTTATAAAAAGTGCTATTATTAATTCGGTAAAAAGTTTTAAAATATCCACTACCTACTGTTGATGTATTATAGATTAATCTTAAAATTTATTTAGATTAGATATCTTGATTTTTTAACGTAACAAAATTAATAATTAGGGAGCATCTATAGATAAACCAAAATTTGAACCATTCGATAATCAACCATAGAGTGTTTGTAATATTTACAACTTCTTTTATTTTATTAAACCTTTTTTACACACACATTTTTCGAAAAAAATTCATCTAACAATTCAAAAGAATACGTCTATGTGCTACCTAAACCGTACTTCCTGCGCATATGATCGTGGTCATCATTGGCTTCTTCCAGCAATATCTTGCACAGACTCTTATTAATTTGGGTCTCTACTAGGGTACCTCTACAGTTTCTCTACCTCTCATTCCTCACTTCATCATTCAACTGATCATCATCGCCATAATATACACATGAGATCATTAATTTTGGGTCTCAACGACTTAAGTAGCTGAAGGGTTCTTATATCCAAGTAAATAAATAAAAAATATTGACGCCTATTGATTTATTTTCTGCATCGCTTTTATAGGCTTTAAGAAATTTCCTCGGAGAAAGCTTCCTCTGTAGGCATTGGGGCCATAAGGTGCAAACGACGCTGCCAGCGTTGCGTGAAACAAGGTAATCGAGTGTTAATCCAATAAGGGCCCGGCGATCAATGAACCGATTAAGTGCAATTAACTCCTATTTCCTGACCAGCGCCAGCGGACTGCGAATGGAGCAGCGATTTGTTAGTTCCTAGCGCCGTCACTGCGCAGCGCCACTTGGCAGCAGCGTACAGCGGAGCACCGCGGTTCAGCTGGAGAAACGCAAATACGGTTTCGCGGAGTGGCGTGGTAATATAGAATTTATTTTATTAAGTAGCAAATACGTTGTATAGACTACGGATGTAATAGACCGTATACATTTTGAATAGTAAATGTTTTAATTAAAGTCTGTTAATGAAATGAAGCTATTATTAAATTTAATTTATTAATTAAATTAGTTGTTGAATTATTTTCAAGCACTTTAAACTACATGTACAATTTTTGGTCATTAACAAAGCAATATTTTACAATGTTAATATTCAATTTACTAATAAACAAATTATAAGGGAGTGGGCTTGAAAATGTGAACTAATAGTTAATAAAATAATTTCTTTCCAAACACTGAGCCATTGAGTTAATATTTCTATCGTTCAATAGAGATTCTATTAACATCAAATGGCATCATTTAAATTACAATAAAACTTTTATCGTATGTTTTCAGCACCCACAACAATTGTGCGACTCACGACACATAAAGGATTGTAATGTATTTATATTTTACTAGCTTCTTCGATTGACTTAGTGTAGCAAGTCATGCTGGTTTTTGTTGGAATATGGGATAAAGAAAGAGAAATATAAGGTTGATCAAGACTTTTTTTAAAATATGGAAAAATTTTATCGCGGGTTCCTGTTTTTTAATTGAAATCAGATTTAAGAATCAGTGAGGTGATTGAAGTCTGTGAATAGAGTCTGATTTGTATGTTTTACAGGCAACTTGACGTGAAGAATTCTGGAAAATAATAAACACGAAAATATTAAAGAGGAATAACAAATTAATTAGGCGCTTAATTTTACACGCCAGTGACAACGAAATCCAGACACAGCAAAGTTGTTCTCCAACATGAAATCAGTTTCGGGAACTATTATTCAATGTGTATTTCATTCTTAGCTCTAATCACACACATTTTATATATAAGGTTACTAAACCTTACCGATAAGGTTAGTTAAAAATTAATGATGAAGCAATTCGTAGGTAGAGCAATATCTTTTACTCTACTTACTATAAAATTATATTTTTATCGTCGCATTTATGAATTTACTATTTGATAAGTATTGTCATGGATTCATACCTACGTTTTCCCATCTTGTAACAAAAAATATAAGGATTGTTTCTAACAGAGTACCCCAACCACAACCAAACACATTCTTATTCAAAACCTTATTTTTGCTATAATACTTAGTCTCTAGAAACCAAGAGGGCACTCACATATTCGTTTCTTAAAGAATAATCTACGAGTAATTGCGCAGCCCGGCCTTTTATGCATTATCGTGAAACAGCTTCCCGTGATCCGCTGCCTTTTAGCGACGCAGAGCAGATGGGAGGCCGTCTATCAGGTGCGACGTGGTGAGCGACGAATCATCAGCGGCGGCGACAAAAGGGGGCGGGGCCCGATGAGGGCGGCCGCCGCCCTCCCGTGTCACGCGGCACATTCATCAGCCTTCAGCCCCTACGCCCGCCCGCCCGCGGACGGTCACTTGTTGAGGGCCAGCGCCCCGAAAATCGCGCGCTCGGGTCGTGAACCTGTGTTCCACGTCCCCGCCCCTCCGCGCGTCACACAGCCAGTTACTCGCTGCCATCCCCCAGGCTGGAATGGTCCAGTTCTCTCTCCTGTACCGCTGCCCGCTCCACTCTCCCGCGGTTTTTGTTGTCCTCTCCACAGATCTCACACTCTTGGTCCCCCCCCCCCCCTCACTCGCCTCCTCACCCTGCTTCACTGCTCACCTGCTCCCCGTTCTCGCTCCCTGTTTCGCCACTCCCCACTCTCTTGCATCCCCGCTCCCTCGAACCTGTGTTCTACGTCCCCGCCCCTCTGCGCGTCACACAGCTAGTTACTCGCTGCTATCCCTCCGTCTGGCACGGCCCGATCTTTCTCCTGTCCCCCCCCTCCCCCTTCTCCTTTCCCCCCCCCTCTCTCCAGCTCCCCTGATTCACCGCTCCCCGCTCTCCTGCTCCCCCGCTTCTTTGCTCTTCCTTCTCCCGGCTTCACCGCTCCCCACTCTCCTGTTTCACGCTCCCCACTCTTGCTGACCGCTCTCCTGCTCACGATCTCGCCTCTGGTCCCAGCTCCCCTGCTTCCTCGCCCCCCGCTCTCCTGCTCCCCCGCTTCTCTGCTCTCCCTTCTCTCGTGCTTCACCGCTCCCCACTCTCCTGCTCCATCGCTCCCCGCACTCTTGCTGACCCGCTCTCCTGCTCCCCAGCTTCCCTGCTTCACTGCTCCCCTCTCTCCTGCTCCCCCGCTTCTCTGTCCCTTCTCCGTGCTTACCGATTCCCGCTCTCCGCTGTCCCAATCCCATGCTCCACGTTCATTTTCCCCCTTTCCCCTTCCAACGGGCCCTCGACGCCCGACGGCCACGGGCCCTGTCATGGGAATTGCCGTTTCGATTTCTCCCCGTCCCACCCTCGCGACCCCGTGACCTACCGAGCGCATGCAGCGGGCTAATAGAAGCGGCTGTTGATCGCCGTCGTTACCTGTGCGGAACAGGTACGAGAGTCGGACAAGCTGCTTCCATCAACGACATCGCAGCTTTAAACGCACCCAACACCACCACAACGCCATCTACCCATACACCTTCACACAGTGCATCGCTATCAAACATCCACCACCATTTGTCAAAATCATAGGTGTAGTACGCAGCAAACAATCGTTCTCTAGGGAAGCGATAAAATTTGAATGACGGCAGAAGCCATAATAAAACCACTAGCCCCACAAACCTTCCCTTCCGTCGTTTCATGTTTTGCCTGCCCGACTTTTCGCTGACCGATTGTGCCACTTGGCAATCGCTGGGACTCAGTTGTCCAGCATAGCTGTAAGAAGACATATGTGATACATTCCTACGCTCGAGAGAAATGAATGTCCCCCTAAGCCGCAAAAAGCATTGGTCATTGTCAAGGTAATTGTCCCCGTGCTTCTAACGTGTTTGCCACCATAATTACATAACCAACAAATATTTTCTGATGATATCACCGTAATCACGTCGGCTCTTCTGACACGTTTACAAGCAATTACTGTAACTCACAATATCAGATTTTCATTATAATTCATTATAAACGTGATTATTGGCAAAGCAACTGTATTTTTTTCCATTCATGGTTGTTTCAATTTCCCCCGAAATTTCTCGTACCCACGTCTTTATCCCTCCAATACATACATACATTTATTTACATTTATACATACATACACATATGCGTCATTTTTCCACATCACGTACGATACTTCCTCTATCGTATTGGGCAGTGCACATTGTCCAAATCGGCCTTTCGGAATCACCATCAAAAATTAAAAAATTAATTTGGCCTTTTTGTTAATACCATTTTCAATAATGTGCAATCTTCTGAAACACACATTCATTGCCGTGTCCGCTCACGTGCAATACCCGTTCCCCGCAACACCCGTTGCCGCAACACCGTTCCCGCAACACCCGCTCCCGCAACACCCGCTCCCCGCAACACCGCTCCCGCAACACCGCTCCCGCAACACCGCTCCCGCAACACCGCTCCCGCAACCCGCTCCCCGCAACACCGCTCCCGCAACACCCGCTCCCCGCAACACCGCTCCCCGCAACACCGCTCCCCGCAACACCCGCCCCGCAACACCCCGCTCCCCGCAACACCCGCTCCCCGCAACACCCGCTCCCCGCAACACCCGTCCCCGCAACACCCGCTCCCCGCAACACCCGCTCCCGCAACACCGCTCCCGCAACACCGCTCCCGCAACACCCGCTCCCCAACGCTAACACCCGCTCCCGAACCCTCCGCAACACCGCTCCCCCAACACCGCTCCCGCAACACCCGCTCGCCCACACCGCTCCCGCAACACCGCTCCCGCAACACCCTCCCGCAACACCCGCTCCCCGCAACACCCGCTCCCCGCAACACCCGCTCCCCGCAACACCCGCTCCCCGCAACACCGCTCCCCAACACCGCTCCCCACACCGCTCGCAACACGCTCCAAACCGCTCCCACTCCGCTCCCCGCAACACCCGCTCCCGCAACACCGCTCCCACACCGCACACCGCTCCCGCAACACCGCCCGCACACCGCTCCGCCAACACCGCTGCCTCCGCACCCCCCACCGCACTCCCGCACCCCTCATCCCGCAACACCGTCCGCCCTCCGCCCCAACATGTCCCTCAACATCTCGTCCCGGAGCTCCATCTCACTCACATCCTGCCACAAGCTTCCATCACATCACATTCACGCTACCTCATAAACCTGACCATTCCACCTGATCGTAATTAATCATTTCCCGCATCCCTGTTTCCACATCTCCTACCTCTTCATCCCTCTTTTCAGCCTCCGTAGCTCCACCCCCCTCTGCCGGTTCTCGCGGCGGACCGGTGCCTCCGTCCACCACCGTCCACCCCCGTCTCTCTCGTCCCGTCCCATTTGATCGGGCGTCAGGGCGACACGTGGCGTGGCGTGGCGCGGCGCGGCGCGGCGCGGCGTGCAGTGGCGTCCGCGTTTGTTTTATGGGCTTCGCGCCGAGCTACACGCGCGCGCCGCTCGCAGCGCCACACGCGCCGGCGGAGGCGCCAAAACGCACAGTGGGCCCGGAGGCGATTCTGGGTGGGCACGGACGACCCAATTGACATAGTGATTTTTTTTTGAGAACGTCAACATTAGTCCCGTTAGTGTTAAGAATATTTTTTTTTATCTTGGAGAGGAGCGGTTCCTTCCTCGCTGGAAAGTGGCAAGGCACCTACACGTCGGCTTGCAGGGGTTTTCTCTCAACAGGTATCTCCCACAGCGGAACTCCGGCCCAGCCGGGACAAGTTCAAAGATACCGACCTGTCTTGCGACATGTGTGGTAGTGTACAGTCAATGGCCATGTTAACGTGACCATTTTACATTTCCTTTATTTCGCCATTCTGTAATTTCCTGGTAATAAAGAGTTTGTGCCCCCTCCAACGTTAAAGCACAATCGATCTTCAGCGCATGTGCAGTTTAAGTTGCGCATCGGTTTTGAGAATCTTCGCATGCGCAGAAGATCGATAGTCGGTTCACTAAGGCGGGCACAAACACTCCACTGTTTGCTATTGATGTCTTTTTTTCTTAGAAGATAGGTTCTTTGCCCTTCTCATCACAAAACCAACAACACATTTGGGTAAATATTACGTTTTAAAAAAATGCATTTAAATATTTAAAAATATGAGATAAAAGCGATACAATTTTAAAAAATCTAAAATAAATTAATAAATTATTCAGAAGTGTACTAAAACGAATCGCAATTATTGCAAATAAAACAATTATTCCCAAAGAAAAGTATGGAGGCGTTCACTGATAAAACCGATGAGTCCTCATACAGGACCAATGTGTAGATAAAAAGTTAACACATTTTCAGGAAAGAGTGCCACTACTGAAAAAAACATTTGAATACTTCCAAGTTTCTCTGTAAAGAAAAGAGGAAATCAAAAAAAAAGCTATTAAATTTAGCAGGTGGCTACAATAATATTGCATGAACTGTAGTTTTGTGTGTGTAAGTGAGGGGTCAGAATAGAAGTCAGCGGAAGCGTGCCGTCCGTGGCCCGTTTGTGAGGGTACTGCTCCGGCATTGGTCAGATGATGATCGGAGAACCTACGGAATACCACAGATCAGAGCGGCTGACCGCTGGCGTTCTCCTCCAGACAGTGACTGAATTCGTTTCCGTTACATAGTGTTGAAAATTCGCCACTGTTAGAAATCTAACCCAAGGACCTCCGGGTCAAGTAAATTGCAGGGACATCAAAAATGCTGGTTCTGAGTTAAACTCAACCAGCGATTATGGACTTGCGACAACGCGTATGCTTACTTAAGCATACGTAAGAGGCATACGTAAGAGGAAACTGAAGATTCTGTTTCTTCTGTGAAACTTCTTTTCTGGCGGTCGAGTATTCGTCGACGCAATTAGTTGTGAGAACGTAACAAAAATTAAGAACCGGATTTCATTTGTTAAACAATCGGAAATAACGTCACAGAAACTTCCTAATCTCTGATGTACACAAGAAGAAATTTTATGTTGGATTTTTCACAACCTCACAAATACTGTGACGTACCAAAATATATTTGTAAATATGCCCGACCTTTTTACGATACATCAGCATAATAAAACACCAATTCTCAGGACAAGGCCTCTCTAATATTTCCATACGGAAATCATTGGACGAATTGAATAAGAATATTTCGTATAATCAGCTAAAATTCCTATACTAAAAAATATTAACGTTTCTATGTTGAACAAATAAAATTATATTAATTGTTTACATAACAGTAAAATTAAGACATATTTGATAATAAAACTGTTTTATTACATCAGTGCATAAGTGACTTAGCTTTCTCTCTTCTCGGTTGTTCTCGGTTTACATATCACGTAAGCTTCTTCTCACATAACTTAAGCGCCCAGTTCAATTTGTCTAAGTTCTTGTCTCGCTTCCTTCAGCGAATACCATTTTATTACAAATCACCTTTTACTATTAAAACATTGATTTGTCTAAAACACAGCCAAAAACGTCCTCTCTCACACTTGGTTTTCATGTAACATTGCTTTTTCAAAGCCCCCTTGTCTCTCCGTTTTTCACATCTTCCTATAGTTCCATTTAAGTTCACAGAGTTTACATAAAATGTCCACACGTGTTTCATCCACATGTAATATATTACAATAAGAAGAAATTTCAGTCACAAGAAGAAGCGCAATTGACAATGAAGATAAAGAATTTTTGGCCTCCTGAGACAGCAAAGAGCAATGATTTTTTTTTTAATTTGGCCCTCTTCAATTAGTGTTTGTGCCCACTGTGCGCTGCGCTCGTTTATTGGTTTGTAAGGCGCAGATTCCTGGTTGCATGCGTCCCGGCACCAGGGCCAAATGAGCTGCAAATTATCTGGTGAATTTGCTTCGTCTGCGACTAATCGATACAGATTGATGGTTAACGGACCCCGAATGCTTGGACTAGGGTGAATTATAGATGTCGCGTTTATTTATTGACCTAACGAATTTAGCCCACTCCCTTGTGATCACTGAGTGAGAGGTTCATTAAGAAAGAAAAATGTATTTTCAGATTTCTGCAGCAGATCATTTGTTACACAAGCATATGAACGCAGCTTTTAAACTCGAAGCAATTGCATCATTTACAATACGCAAAAGATTTGTTAAAAGAGATTAGCACTTCAGCATTTGACTTTCTCTTTTCAGAAGAGCATTGCAAATAACTTCATATTAATTTTTTCAGTATACTTCTGTTTTTTCGAAAGTTTGTCTGAATATTTGCCAATTTTTATGAGATTATAGTTATTTGTTTAATTGATTTTTCAAGAATAGATGAGGCTTATTTCTTTCAAATCTCTCAACTACCCTTTCATTAACTTCAATATTTTCATTTATTTATTTCTTGTTTTATTGTCTCTATAAATGCTGCGGCTACAAATGGCGTCGCTATTTTTATGATTATATTACTAAGAGAATGTGTAATAACCTCGTATTAACCTTGTAGATCTTGAAAGGTCAGATAAATTTTTTTTCGCTCTGACCGTCTTGCCCGCTGCGCCTGATCCGTCAGCTCTGCTCTCCCGACCTCAGCTCGCTTCGCCACTCCATTCTCTATCTGATCGTTTCGCCCACTCCTTTCTCTAGACCGCTTTTCTCGCCCCGACTGTTCCGTACGGTGTGCCTGCCTCACCCGCCCCATCTCCCTGTCCTCCTCGTTTTGGTCTTCCCGTCTTCATTAGAGCTTTTCAGGTAATATATTCCATTTAATTTTGTATGTCACCCTCTTCTCATCCTTACCTTTAGAAATACTAGGGATTTCTTACTCATTCGATATTTTGTTTTTGTGTAACTGTACTAAGTTTGGAATTGCTTCAAGAGTCTAGACTATACTGGAATAGCATTTTGAAAAAGCTGAAAAGGTTTTAAAATAAATGTTCCAGAATATACGAGAAAAAGATGAGCTTTTTTTTGTAGTAGACATGTGGTAGGATGTCTCATAAAGAAGTTATACGGAACCAATTATTCAACCACACTCCTGACTGGTTCACAAATAATTTTGAACTGGTATTTGGCAAGTACTGAAACGCCCAACTTACTGACAATGTCATTAACGTGTTTCTGTCTTTATTATTTAACTTTGAGTCTGAACGTGCATTGACCTTATGCGTCAAATCGATTAGTGTTTGCAGCCAACTCTAAACAATAAAGATTGTCAGTGAGCATGTCTCCTGTAAGTTGGTAGACTTGCCAACACCAGTGCAGGATGAGTTGTCTATGTAGGTATGTGAAGACAAGAGGGGTGGTTATTGCTACATATCTGAGACGCTCGGGGTCCCCCAGGATTCCATATTTCTTTAAAAATTTATTCATATATGAATTAGGAAATATTCATAGTCATTTTAGGTATAGGAAGTTATAATGGTATTACAAAGTTAATTTTATTATTATAAAATGATAAATACAATAAATTAAATTAAATATTTAATCAAAAAATTATTAAATATGAACTAGATTTTGAAATAATCATTGCAGGTTCAATTTCAAACAGAATACTTGAGGTATGTAAAAAATATTATTCATTTAATTTATTCAAAGAATTAATTACCCCGACTGGAACTCAACCCGAATTTCCTCGTTTACCCGCAGATGCCTTAATTAATTTGCTACCGAGGCGACGAATGCCCCGAAAATATTGTTAACAATGTCTGTAAATATACCGGCATTATTTGTGGGCAGCTTTACACTGTATCCTTAGTTGAATATTCCATGATGTAAACGAATCTTGTCTTTATACCCGTGACATGTTTTTTAGCATGTGACAAGCTGTTACGATTTTAAGATAGTATGTTGAGCCAGACGTTAGTGGAATACTCGAAACGAGATTTTATACGTCAATAGGTTAATAATAGCTGCTTGTAAATGTAAATGGAACATCGAAATATATTTTTGTTAATAGTTAAAAGGGAAGTACGGAATCGTTGTTCTATAAAAACAACGCTTAATATTATATTGATATATAATAATATTCAAACGGAAGAACGGTTCTCTTTGCAGATGACACGAACATCCTTTGCAATAAAGAAACCGTAAATAGTACAATATCAGATGTTTCAAATTGGTTCCGAAATAACAAATTAATAGTAAACGAACAGAAAACGGTTTTAATGCAGTTTTCCATTTCAAATAAATAATTCTGTGCTCCATTGAAAATGAACAGTGTACCATTGACTGATGTTAAGGCAACAAAATTTTTAGGTCTCTCAATTCAGTCAAACCTTAAATGGAACGTCCATTTAAATGAATTGAACATGACTGATGTTGGAAAAATTTTTTGTTCTCTCAATTTAGTCAAATTCAGTCAGCCTTCATACTGCTCGTTGTGTATACTTCGCGAATGTTCATTCCCGCCTGAGATATGGCATAATATTCTGGGGAAATACATCTTATAGCTCCCAGACTTTAGATTACAAAACGAATTGTACGAATAATAACCAAATCCCACCCACGTGATTCATGTAAGCTCCTCTTCATTAATCTAGGGAATTCTACCATTACGTGTCTTTTTATTTACGAATCAGTGGTTTTGTAAAAATTACTTGCTCAAGGGCGGGAATATTTTTTCAGAAAATGCAGAAGTCTATTACTATAACACTCGACGTAGAAATCATATTCATCAGGGGACAGTATCAACAGCTCATTACAAAAAATTCACATACAATACATGTACATTATTTTACAACACTTTGCCAGATGACATTAAACGATTAAATTCAATAGAAAAGTTTAAATCCCAAGTGAAATCGTTTCTGCTGCATAACTGTTTCTATACAATTAGAGACTATACTGAGCATAACAAGAAAAGTAACATTCTACTATTGTACTACAGTTCCGGTCAATGACCCCATCTCCATCAGGTTTTTCGTCCAGTTTCCTGATCCATTGAGCAAATGCTGAGATGGCCCTTGTTTTGCTTCTGGACATAAATGTAACTTCATTTTCTGTGCACGTCTTCTAGAATTCAGTGGGAAATACAATTATTCAAATTATCGTTTCCATGTTGTCGCGGCAGGAATTAATAAGAGCCAAAATTTATTGCTTATTTATCTTTGAAAATAGATTTTATTACATGGGAGTTTTTTTTTTTTCTCCTTTCAAAATTCAAAATTTATTGCTTGTTTAGCCTTGAACATAGATTTATTGCATGGGAGTTTTTTTTTCTCCTTTCAAAATTCAAAATTTATGTAGTATATGAGTAAGTGTAGGGATCACAGAATTTTGAAAATGTGCACACAATTCACTTTTCCCCATAGCACGTCATACGCAGTTTTTAACTGTTTTTCTGACGTAAAATAAATAAATAAATAAAATATTGAGTTACTCGTATATTTTTTCTTTTTAGTAGGTTGGCAAAACCTAATTTAACTTAGATTGACTTTGACTCCCACGTTTTCTTCCTTTCTGCAGTGAATATCAGTCCACGTTACTTACATTGACAGTTATCATCAAATAGTTTGTGATTGTGTACTCTACAAAATTTTAAGTTAACTTGAATTTCAATTTTACCTGGCTCAGAATGCCCGGTGTGGTATTTACATTTAATATCATATAATTCTTAATGAAATTGCTATGAATTGAATAAAAGGAAAAGGACTTTGACCTATAATTCGTCAATACATAAAAAGTCTAAGTTCCCGAAGTTTTTCCATAAGACCTTTACTAATTCAAATAACTTTATTAAAAAAAGACCGATAAGGATCAAATTTTATCTTACCATTGAAGAACAGAGATTTTAATATTATTTAAAGTATTTTTAAGGGCACTTCACCGTGGTCCTCAGAACGAATCCTAAAATTGATTACATTCTTGTATGAGACGAGAGCTACACGTATTATACAAATACTCCCAGTTCTCTATTGATGGCAAGTATAATTTTATTAGTACTTTCTCCTGAGAATAGAAAGATTTATAGGGGAGTCGTTTCATCTTTAAGGTTCCATGTTTCTGTATTCCCGATGAGAAAACTTCCTTAGCTATCAATGAGACGAAATATAAAATATGATTTAGTTTTTAAAATAATTTTCTCTAAAGGATTCTCTTTTAAATGGAACTTCCGAGAAATTTAATCAATAAAATAAAAAGAAAGGGCAAATACATAATCGATCCTGTCCGTTTCATACGACGAAACTCGAAAGTACATTCCATACATTAAGTAGATTAGTCCGTAGAAGATGTCCTTTTTAAAATTTATAATAAAATTAAATTATTCTAAAAGGCATGTCATCCTGTTTTTCATGCCCCGTTGAAGCACAAATATATGATATTAGTTTTATTAGCACAAAACTCACACAAAACTTTTCTGGAAGTATTAAAAAAGGCCAAGGTAGGAAATGATTCATTTCATTCGGGCGGTCGGGCGGTCGGGCGGTCGGGCGGTCGGGCGGTCGGGCGGTCGTCGGGCGGTCGGGCGGTCGGGCGGTCGGGCGGTCGGCGGTCGGGCGTCGGGCGGTCGGGCGGTCGGGCGGTCGGGCGGTCGGGCGGTCGGGCGGTCGGGCGGTCGGGCGGTCGGGCGGTCGGGCGGTCGGGCGGTCGGGCGGTCGGGCGGTCGGGCGGTCGGGCGGTCGGGCGGTCGGCGGTCGGGCGGTCGGGCGGTCGCGGTCGGGCGGTCGGGCGGTCGGGCGGTCGGGCGGTCGGGCGGTCGGGCGGTCGGGCGGTCGGGCGGTCGGGCGGTCGGGGCGGTCGGGCGGTCGGGCGGTCGGGCGGTCGGGCGGTCGGGCGGTCGGGCGGTCGGGCGGTCGGGCGGTCGGGCGGTCGGGCGGTCGGGCGGTCGGGCGGTCGGGCGGTCGGGGGGTCGGGCGGTCGGGCGGTCGGGCGGTCGGGCGGTCGGGCGGTCGGGCGGTCGGGCGGTCGGGCGGTCGGGCGGTCGGGTCGGGCGGTCGGGCGGTCGGGCGGTCGGGCGGTCGGGCGGTCGGGCGGTCGGGCGGTCGGGCGGTCGGGCGGTCGGGCGGTCGGGCGGTCGGGGCGGTCGGGCGGTCGGGCGGTCGGGCGGTCGGGCGGTCGGGCGGTCGGGCGGTCGGGCGGTCGGGCGGTCGGGCGGTCGGGCGGTCGGGCGGTCGGGCGGTCGGGCGGTCGGGCGGTCGGGCGGTCGGGCGGTCGGGCGGTCGGGCGGTCGGGCGGTCGGGCGGTCGGGCGGTCGGGCGGTCGGGCGGTCGGGCGGTCGGGCGGTCGGGCGGTCGGGCGGTCGGGCGGTCGGGCGGTCGGGCGGTCGGGCGGTCGGGCGGTCGGGCGGTCGGGCGGTCGGGCGGTCGGGCGGTCGGGCGGTCGGGCGGTCGGGCGGTCGGGCGGTCGGGCGGTCGGGCGGTGCGGGCGGTCGGGCGGTCGGGCGGTCGGGCGGTCGGGCGGTCGGGCGGTCGGGCGGTCGGGCGGTCGGGCGGTCGGGCGGTCGGGCGGTCGGGCGGTCGGGCGGTCGGGCGGTCGGGCGGTCGGGCGGTCGGGCGGTCGGGCGGTCGGGCGGTCGGGCGGTCGGGCGGTCGGGCGGTCGGGCGGTCGGGCGGTCGGGCGGTCGGGCGGTCGGGCGGTCGGGCGGTCGGGCGGTCGGGCGGTCGGGCGGTCGGGCGGTCGGGCGGTCGGGCGGTCGGGCGGTCGGGCGGTCGGGCGGTCGGGCGGTCGGGCGGTCGGGCGGTCGGGCGGTCGGGCGGTCGGGCGGTCGGGCGGTCGGGCGGTCGGGCGGTCGGGCGGTCGGGCGTCGGGGGGTCGGGCGGTCGGGCGGTCGGGCGGTCGGGCGGTCGGGCGGTCGGGCGGGCGGGCGGGCGGGCGGGCGGGCGGGCGGGCGGGCGGGCGGGCGGGCGGGCGGGCGGCGGGCGGCGGCGGCCGGGCGGCCGGGCGGCCGGGCGCCTGGCCGCCCGGCCGCCTGGCCGCCCGGCCGCCCGGCCCCCCGGCCGCCCGGCCGCCCGGCCGCCCGACCGACCGCCCGCCCTCCCGCCTCCCGCCCGCCCGCCCGCCCGCCCGCCCGCCCGCCCGCCCGCCCGACTGACCTGAATGAATGAGATGAATCATTTGCTATCTTGGCCTTTTAATACTTCCAGAAAAGTTTTGTGTGAGTTTTGTGCTAATAAAACTAATATCATATATTTGTGCTTCAACGGGGCATGAAAAACAGGATGACATCTTCTACGGAGCTAATCTACTGTAATGTATGGAAAATGTGCTTGAGTTTCGTCGTATATGAAACGGACAGGATCGATTATGTATTTGCCTTTCTTTTATTTTGAATGATTAAATCTCTCGGAAGTTCCATTTAAAAGAGAATCCTTTAGAAGAAAATTATTTTAGAAACTAAAATCATATTCTTATTGATCTGTCGTCTCATTGGTAGCTAAGGAAGTTTTCTCGTCGGGAATACAGAAACATGGAACCTTAAAGATGAAACGACTCCCCTATAAATCTTTCTATTCTCAGGAGAAAGTACTAATAAGATTATACTTGCCATCAATAGAGAACTGGGAGTATTTGTATAATACGTGTAGCTCTCGTCTCATACAAGAATGTAATCAATTTTAGGATTCGTTCTGAGGACCACGGTAAGTGCCCTTAAAATACTTCAAATAATAGTAAAATCTCTGTTCTTCAATGGTAAGATAAAATTTTATCCTTATCGGTCTTTTTTTAATAAACGTTATTTGAATTAGTAAAGGCTCTTATGGAAAACTTTCGGAACTTAGACTTTTATGATATTGACGAACTTATACGGTCAAAGTATTTTCCTTTATTCAATTCATAGCAATTTCATTAAGAATTATATGATATTAAATGTAAATACCACACCGGGCATTCTGAGCCAGGTAAAATTGAAATTCAAGTTAACTTAAAATTTTGTAGAGTACACAATCACAAACTATTTGATGATAACTGTCAATGAAGTAACGTGGACTGATATTCACTGCAGAAAGGAAGAAAACGTGGGAGTCAAAGTCAATCTAAGTTAAATTAGGTTTTGCCAACTTATTAAAAGGAAAAAATATACGAGTAACTCAATATTTTATTTATTTATTTATTTTACGTCAGAAAAAAAGTTAAAACTGCGTATGACGGGTATGGGAAAAGTGAATTGTGTGCACATTTTCAAAATTCTGTGATCCCTACACTTACTCATATACTACATAAATTTTGAATTTTGAAAGGGAGAAAAACTCCCATGCGATAAAATCTATGTTCAAGGCTAAACAAGCAATAAATTTTGAATTTTGAAATTTTAAAAGGGGAGAAAAACAAAAACTCCCATGTAATAAAATCTATTTTCAAGGATAAATAAGCAATAATTTTGAATTTTGAAAGGAGAAAAACAAAAACTCCCATGTAATAAAATCTATTTTCAAGGATAAATAAGCAATAAATTTTGAATTTTGAAAGGGAGAAAAAAAACAAAAAAACTCCCATGTAATAAAATCTATTTTCAAGGATAAATAAGCAATAAATTTTGAATTTTGAAAGGGAGAAAAAAAAACAAAAACTCCCATGTAATAAAATATATTTTCAAGGATAAATAAGCAATAAATTTTGAATTTTGAAAGGGAGAAAAAAAAAAACCTCCCATGTAATAAAATCTATTTTCAAAGATAAATAAGCAATAAATTTTGGCTCTTATTAATTCCTGCCGCGACAACATGGAAACGATAATTTGAATAATTGTATTTCCACTGAATTCTAGAAGACGTGCACAGAAAATGAAGTTACATTTATGTCCAGAAGCAAAACAAGGGCCATCTCAGCATTTGCTCAATGGATCAGGGAAACGGGACAAAAAACCTGATGAGATGGGGTCATTGACCCGGAAACTGTAGTACAATAGTTGTTACAGGTTGTTTATACTCATTCATACAGTCCAAATGGTAAATAATGCATTATGTATCATTGTTAAAATTAATGTTACTTTTCTTGTTATGCTCAGTATAGTCTCTAATTGTATAGAAACAGTTATGCAGCAGAAACGATTTCACTTGGGATTTAAACTTTTCTATTGAATTTAATCGTTTAATGTCATCTGGCAAAGTGTTGTAAAATAATGTACATGTATTGTATGTGAATTTTTTGTAATGAGCTGTTGATACTGTCCCCTGATGAATATGATTTCTACGTCGAGTGTTATAGTAATAGACTTCTGCATTTTCTGAAAAATATTCCTGCCCTTGAGCAAGTCATTTTTACAAAACCACTGATTCGTAAATAAAAGACACGGTAATGGTAGAATTCCCAGATTAATGAAGAGAGGCTTACATGAATCACGTGGGTGGGATTTGGTTATTATTCGTACAATTCGTTTTTTTAATCTAAAAGTCTGGGAGCTATAAGATGTATTTCCCAGAATATTATGCCATATCTCAGGCGGAATGAACATTCGCGAAGTATACACAACGAGCAGTATGAAGGCTGACTGAATTTGCAAGAATTCTGAACGCGTAGCATAAAGAACTTAATTGTGTGTTCAATTCATTTAAATGGACGTTCCATTTAAGGTTTGACTGAATTGAGAGACCTAAAAATTTTGTTGCCTTAACATCAGTCAATGGTACACTGTTCATTTTCAATGGAGCACAGAATTGTTTATTTGAAATGGAAAACTGCATTAAAACCGTTTTCTTTTCGTTTACTATTAATTTGTTATTTCGGAACCAATTTGAAACATCTGATATTGTACTATTTACGGTTTCTTTATTGCAAAGGATGTTCGTGTCATCTGCAAAGAGAACCGTTCTTCCGTTTGAATATTATTATATATCAATATAATATTAAGCGTTGTTTTTATAGAACAACGATTTCATACTTCCCCTTTAAGTATTGACAAAAATATATTTAAATGTTCCATTTACATTTACAATCAGCTATTATTAACCTATTGACGTATAAAATCTCGTTTCGAGTATTCCACTAACGTCTGGCTCGAACATACTATCTTAAAATCGTAACAGCTATGTCACACATGCTAGAAAAACATGTCGGGATAAAGACAAGATTCGTTTACATCATGGAATATTCAACTAAGGATACAGTGTAAAGCTGCCCACAAATAATGCCGTATTTACAGGCATTGTTAACATTTTCGGGCATTCGTTGCCTCGGTAGCAAATTAATTAAGGCCGCTGCGAGTAAACAAAGAAATTCGGATTCGATTCCAGTTGGGGTGATTAATTCTTTGAATAAATTAAATGAATAATATTTTTTACATACCTCAAGTATTCTGTTTGAAAAATTTTTTCATTAAATTATTTAATTTAATTTATTGTATTTATCATTTTATAGTAATAAAATTAGCTTCGTAATACCATTAAAACTTCATATACCTAAAAAGACTATGAATATTTCCTAATTCACATATGAATAAACTTTTAAAGAAATAGGGAACCCTGGGGGACCCAGAGCGTCTCAGATATGTAGCAATAACCCCCCTCTTGTTTTAGTCTTAACATACCTACGTAGACAACTCATCCTGCACTGATGTTGGCAAGTCTACCCACTTACAGGAGACATGCTCACTGACAATCTTTGTTGTTTAGAGTTGGCTGCAAACACTAATCGATTTGACGTCCATGAAATATGCATAAGGTCAATGCATGTTCGGACTCAATGTTAAATAATAAAGACAGAAACACGTTATTGACATAGTAAGTTGCGCGTCTCTCGGGCGTTTCAGTACTTGCCAAATACCAGTTCAAAATTATTTGTGTACCAGTCAGGAGTGTGGTTGAATAATTGGTTCCGTATAACTTCTTTATGAGACATCCTACCACATGTCTACTACAAAAAAGCTCATCTTTTTCTCGTATATTCTGGAACATTTATTTTAAAACCTTTTCAGCTTTTTCAAAATGCTATTTCAGTATAGCTCTAGAACTCTTGAAGCAATTCCAAACTTAGTACAGTTTACACAAAAACAAAATACAAGGGCGGCGTGGCGGCGGCCGGGCGGGCGGCCGGGCGGGCGGGCGGGCGGGCGGCGGCGGCCGGTCTGTCGGGCGGCCGTCGGGCAGACGGGCAGACGGGCGGTTGGGTGGGTGTTCGGGCGGACGGGCGGGTGAGTGGGTGGGTGTTCGGGTGGGGCGGGCAGGCGGGCGAGCCGGCGGGCGCTTGCGATAACTTCCAATTCTTGTAACAAACTCCAAGAAGGCACGATCAACTTTCATGAGGTTCAAATACTACTGATACCAAAAATAAATGTCCATCTCTATGTTGATACTTTCGGGAATACTTTCAGGAATCTATTCCGTGGTAATAGCGTTAACAATTCGCCGCCCTGGTACGCACTCACGGAAGTTTTTGTGTTCCACTTGAGCACTAGGGCGCACCAGGGCACAGAAGCGCATGTTCCATTCGCACAATGACACGGAACCTGCGCGCGCTCACCTGCTTGCAGGGGCTCGTCAGTGTCGTTCTGTGCACCGAGTCGTTTAGAGGATAAGTACAGATTATTACAAGAGCAGAAGAAAATAATACTAATAAGGATTCGCGATGAACAGAGGATCTGTCACGAGGAACTTCGAATGATGAAGTATATTATGTTTTACAATAAATGTCTTAAAATAATTTTGTGGCTTCTGCGAGTTTGGAATATCAGTATTTTATCAGTTTACATTCGTTAAAAATTAATTAACTACCAATATTTGCTATATTCAAATTCATGTTGCACTTTCGGTTTCACCTGCGCTTTTAGTTAACGAGGCTTTGCTTTTTAACGTGTGCAATTATTTGGCGAATGTAAATGAATGTCCTTTTCTAAAGACCATCATTACCATCAATGAAGGTTGTGAAAAATGCAAAAAAACTATTTTGCATTTACCGGGAGAGAGGGATCAGGGCATCAAGTGATGTCACTGCAGTTCCTCTGACCCCGAGGTCCTAGATTCAAGTCCTGACGTTGGCAGGATTTTCGACATTAGCTTGTCAGCTTGGTCGAACTCAGCCGCCATCAAGAGGAGAATTTTAGCGGCCGGCTGCATTGATCGATAGTTTTCAATGGTTTCTCCGATCAATACCAGGCGAATGCCGGAGCCGTTTTCTAACAAATTGGCCACGGACCGCGCGCGTTCTTCCTTCCTCTTCCTTGTCCTATTCTCACCCCTTACACACACACACAAACATGCACTACACTACCACACATGCCGGGAGACCGGTCGGGAGATTAGAGCTTGTCCCGGCTGGGGTGGTGCCCCGCTGGTGGGAGATTCGTGCTTGAGGAAATCCCTGATAGCCAACAGTAGGTCGGCGCCGGTTCTTGCCATCCAGCATAGGAAGTTCACTCAGTTATGACTCCAAAGCGAATACAGTATTTTTTAGGAAGTTCATCTCATTATCAACATTTATTGTAACCACAATTGCATGAATTTGAATATGAAAATGTGACTTTTATAGAAATATTATTTGAAAATGATCCCCCTTTGAAAATTACTGGACTAATGATGTTTTTAGATACACCATCCATTGTATTGAATTCATTCATAAAACACTGGAAAGAATTAAAATTGAACATTACATTTTAGAAAACCAATAGTATGAGATTTTTAGAGTCTGGTGACTAAGGAGTGGGAACTGTATTAAAGGATTTTGGTTATAAAAAAAGATGAAGTTTAAGGTTTGATCTTGGATCTGATTGTAGTAATTTCCATACAATAACCTGGTTTATAAAGTAAAGATGTGATTTTATAGCATTCTCGATTTTGGAGAAAAGCTATTTTAAAAATTACTGCACAGATTTATGCAATATCAATTCCAATATCAAATTCATAAGTTTTCAATGTCGTTTATTAAATACGAATACAAACAAGCGTAGGAAACAGGATTATAAATTTTTAAAATATGATAATTTGCAAGTACATTCCAAAATCAAAATATTATTGGGTGATACAACAATATATAAAAATCTATAATAAATACTAAAATTTTGCACAGAACTGTGGCAATCATTTTCAAATTACAAGTAAAGACAAGATTATTTAAATTTCGGAAAGTGGTAAAAACGGTTATTTTTTTTACTACAGCAAAGCAGTCCAAAAATAATCTGAAAAGATGCTCTACGATATGTGTTTTATGAGGTACTTTTGAGATTTTTTCGAGTCTGTTTCAGGGTTCTACGTCTCAATAAAAAATATTTTTTGTTATTTTTTATTTTTTTGCGTTTGAATTTGGCGCAGAAAATATTTAAAAAATCATTTGATAGCATTATTTATTTTCTTATTTCTCAAGTTTTTTTCAATAATGTTAATTTAGAAAAAACAAAAATCACGTTTTTGGCTGCAGAGGATATGGTTGATGGAACGGGGGCTAAGAAATCCTTCAAACATTTTATTTTTATGTTAGAGTTATAATGTCGTTTGGTTACGGGGATTTTTTTACCATCTTATCCGGGGGCTTCCTTTATAGCACTATGCATCAGGAGCAAGAAACAAGTGATGATGAAAAGACAATTATTCTTGCGCAAAAAATGTATCTCTTCCAAATAAAGATTGAAGGTGACCTCATGAACAAGATTATGGTCGATTTCACATCTTGAAGGGAAACTCAGCGATGGCAAATGAGGTCATTTTACAACGTGATTGCTGCTTTAAAAGCGTACGGAATCTTCCCAAACAAGCTTCAAGCTTATCAGCGTAATGCAAGTGGGAGGGAGTATATTTTTGTAGTGGTCGTCCGCGTGACTTTGAAAGGCCTACCACATGGGCGCAGCGGCAAGACGATGGCGCCGCCGGAAAACATGGACGAAGTCGGAGTGATGGCGACATGATCGCAGCAGGGGCAACCGTCACGCTCCGTACGGCTCCAACCGTAAACGTAAATGTGCAGATTTCCCTCCCTTCTTATATGTTACTACTCTGTATCAATGTAGACTCAGTGGTTAGGCGGAAGAGCAGGCCCTATGGCCTGAACCTCGCCATTAATAAAGACATTATTATTATTATTATTATTATTATTATTATTATTATTATTATTATTTACATTGTTTTTCTCGGTATTCACCGGATTCTTATTTGACTTTGTGTCGGGTTAATAACCAAGACACAGGTCAATTCATGTTTCGCCGTGATTTAGGAATTTTCGAACAATCTTGCATGTGTTTAAGATGATCGATTTTTGCATCATTTTATAGGTATATTTTGGTATTTGAATAAGTTCCAGATTTTTATGGATGTTATTTGGTATAACTCCTGTGCACGAAATGACCAGAGGAACAATATGAACTTTTTGGAGATATCATAGTGACTTGACTTCAGCTGCTAGTTCTGTATACTTTGTTATTTTTTCTGCATGTGCTGTTTGAAGATTAGCTGTTTGTGGAACAGTTATGTCAATCAGGAAGCCAATATTTTGCCGTTTGTCTACAAAAGTGATGTCTGGTTTGTTACGGTGAATAGTTTTATCTGTAATAATTTCTCTGTCATAGTACAACTTAAAGTTTGAATTTTCAAGTACAGTATTGGGAACATATTTTTAATGTGGGCAGGTCATTTCTTGTAGGTTGGATTTCGCTGCAGTTTCTGGTGAATAATATTTGCAACTTGATTGTGCCTATAGGTGTAATCTGTATGGGCCATTAATTTGCATCCTGATGTGATTTGCTTATTATTATTATTATTATTATTATTATTATTATTACCGTATGCACGTCGTCGCCCATATGGCCGGGCTAGTGGGCGGACCTTTAACCTAAAGGGGGCATAAAACTGCCCTCTCCGGGAGCAACGGGCAGTTCAAGCAGCCCTGATGAAGAGTGGTGTGAAGTGATTAGTGATTTTGAGTGACGACCAAGCAACGGAACTACGGACCCCTCTTTTGGACACTGGTTTGGTTTGTTTTTTTCGTGTTTCAGGGCGCGTCAACTGCTTTGGTCATTAGCCCCGTTAGTGCAGTGCATGTTTTTCTCGGGAGACGGCGGTGGTCTTCCCCCGCTGGATGGCGAGATCCGGCGCCGACCTACCGTCGGCTAGTGGGGTTTCCCCCTAATTAGGACTCTCCCAAGCGGAGCACTGCCCCAGCCGGGACAAGCTCTAAGCTCCCGACCGGTCTCCCGGAATATGTGATAGAGTAGTGCATGTTAGTGTAAGTGTGTGTGTTAAGGGAGAGAGGATAGGACAAGGAAGATGAAGGATAGATCGTGCGCGGTCCGTGGCCCGTTGGGTAGGGTACTGCTCCGGCATTCGCCTGGTGTTGATCGGAAAAAACACGGAAAACTACCGATCATAGCAGCCGGCCGCTAGAATTCTCCTCCAGACAGCGACTGAATTTGTCCTAGCTGAAAAGCTAGTGTCGAAAACCCTGCCGCCGTCAGGACTCGAACCTAGGACCCCCCGGTCAGATGCGCTGCAGAGACATCAGTTGATGCACTGAGCTACTGCTCCCGGTTGGACACTGGTGATCCGGCTGATTTTCAGTACATCTCCTAGGTATTGGTGATCCGGCTTATTTTTGGTACATCTGGTTATTCGGTTGATTGAGCTTGTCCGTGGTTTACTCTTGTGTACTATATTGGTGAATAAAAAAAAACTTTTACGAACTAGGCTTCTTTTTGGTCATAACATTTTTAAAGCAATTAGCAGAATTATCTCCCCTAGTATGAAGGCCAGAGTAAAAAAAGTTAGGATTACTAAATACTCTTGAAGTGTTCGGGTTACTCAGCAATACAAGTTCGGAAATGCCCGGGAAATCACCTTCAAAGAAAAGTAGTAGGTAAAACAAATATTTATAATCGTTCATATCATTGTACAATTATTTTAAACAATTTCTATATACTTCGTTATTTTCTTTCCAGGGTATGATCCCAAGAAAAAAAACAATAACAAGTTCTTTAGTGCAAAAACAATATTTACAAGATCATTAAAAAAACATGATTCTTGTTGAAATCTGTAAAATGTCTTATGGTTAAAACTTTAAAATACAAGTTTATGAAATAAAATTATTCATTACTTCATTTTGGCTCAATGTATTACTCAGTATACTCCTGTACATGTATATACATATATTACTCAAATTCAATGAATTACTTAGTACGGTTTCTGAGATGAATGTGAGGTTTCTGAGTAAAATCAGAGCTCCGTGCATGGAAGGATTAAATTATTACTACTTTTTTAAATAACTGCAGCATAAAAAAAATCTTGGTTTTAAAAATTCCTTTAAAAAAATTAATTTTTATTAAATTTAAATAAAATTATTAAAGTACCAGCACGGCATGTGCAGTCATACTCCTTCACTGCCTCGAGGCACTAATTTTGGACAGCCTTTCCTTGAATGCAGTCGTGCAGCTGATATCAGAGGATTGAATAAGCGAGGCAGTCGCTGAGAAGGGTCCCATAATCTGCTGTTGAGCGAGGGCGCACTCGGGGGAAGGCGGAATTGAGTCATTGTCGGTTACAAATTGGTTGCTCAGGTGAAAGGGATAGTTGAATGCCTGGGACGTCCTAAGTGGAGTTTCTCCAAGAGGCAAGCAGATGTTTGTGACAGGAAACACTCCAGATGGATAAAATGGAACAGATCTGATGTAACATGACACAATGATTCAAAGCAGTGCGTTTGGAGTTTCGGTGTCATTAATAATATTCTTTGAATATGTTGGCTAATCAGATTGGAAGATTTCATCGATTTATCAAGCAAAACAAGAGCACCTTTTTTAAAAATCCTCTTATTTTTAACAATTGAATTATCGAAATTATTTGGATTTTGTGGTTATTTTATGATGCACTATATTATTTTAGTGTTCATAACGTGCGTCTCTGTGTTCTTGCACAGTTATTAAAATTCTCTATTTTTACTGAAACAAAAAATATTGGAAATTTACAAATTACTCTGGTAAGTTATTTTTCTATATCCTCGTAAAAAGTGTGGAAAAATCAAGAACTTTCTCTTCGCTACAATAATTATAATGTTGGCATCTTTTCTGTGAATATATAATTATTTGGAACTAGAATACATTAACTAGATCCTTCAGTTCTATAAGCTTCAAATAAACTGCGTTGATGAGTCAAAAGGGAGCTGAAGCAACATGAATGTAGAACGCAGAAATGGATCATTGTACTGAAGTCAATATACTGTCAAAAATTGCTTATAAAGCTTCGTTAGAAATATTTTTATCTAAGTTAAGGAGGAATGAAGTATCATAGAAAATATAGTTTCATTTATAACATTTATGTTTAAGGCGAAAAACGTATTTAAATCTGCTAACTCAGTGGTTTTTGTCAAAAATGACTTAAGTGCGGGAATATAGTATTTTTAGATAATGCCGATGTCTATTGCTATAAAACTCGACGTAGAAATCATATTCATCAGGTGACAGTATCAACAGCTCATTACAAAAAATTCATATACGATACATGTACATTATTTTACACTTTGCCAGATGGCATTAAACGATTAAATTCGATAGAAAAGTTTAAATCCAAAGTGAAATCTTTTCTGCTGATAACTGTTTCTACACAATTAGAGACTATACTGAGCATGACAAGGAAAGTAACATTAATTTTAACAGTGATATTTGATGTATTATTGCATTGGAGTGTATAATTTAAACAATATGTAACAAGTATTTTTCGCAGCTTCTGGGTCAATGACCCCCATCTCGATCAGGTTTTTCGTCCAGTTTCCCTGATCCATTGAGCAAATGCTGAGATGGCCCCTTGTTTTTCTTCTGGACATAAATGTAACTTCTTTATCTGCGCACGTCTTCTAGAATTCAGTGGGATATATAGTTATTCAAATTATCGTTTCCATGTTGTCGCGGCAGGAAGTAATAAGAGCCAAAATTTATTGCTTATTTGTCCTTGAAAATAGATTTTTATTACATGGGAGCTTGATTTTGTTTCTTTTTCTTCCTCCCTCTTCATTCATTCAAAATTCAAGTAGCATATGACTTAGTGTAGGGATCTCAGAATTTTGAGAATGTGCACACAATTCACTTCTCCCCATATCACGTCATACGCAGTTTTAACGTGCTTTTTTGGCGTAAAAATAAATAAAACTATTCCACGTTCATCTTTTCTTTTTTTTCCTAATACCTTAAAATACAAGTTATTTAATATTATTCCTTTACTTATTCAGATGATCGAATTTTTAATGCATTGAAACGGGTATTATATTTTATTTGCTATGTAATAACTGTATTTGCTCACCTCAAATTTCACACTAATTTTTACTTTCGCCTATATGTAATGCAAAGGAACTCGTGTAATCCTGCAAGGAAAAGGTTCCATTTTTCCACACAAAAACACGTTTTGTGGGTCACTGTCACCGAAAAAGAATTTATATTGCTCCTACATATAAGAAGTAAATTATGTTCATAACTATCGTATTGCAGTCAGAATCCAAGATTTGTGTCCTTGATTCCGAAAAATTTGATGTCCGCTTATCCTGGCGCCTGAGGATAAGTAATAATACATAAATAATTTACAGGATTTTCACCAAAATTGACAGCTAATGTCACAGCTTCTAGAAAAATGAAATCGATATTTTTATTTTTAGAATACTTTATACGAAACCTATTTGACGTTTTCGATATTTTCTTAAATCATATTGCGTGTTTTTACAAACATTTCTGAAAATGTTATAAAACTCTTATTAAAGGTTTGGTGACCTTTTTACATTTTATCTTAGCTCGTTTTAAAATTTTTACGTTCTCCTCAAAAGTTTAGAGGAAATTCTGAAAGTTTAGAAAAAATCAAAGTTTTCACTTAATACTCTCTAATTCTAAATAAGTACTATTTTTATATAAATTTCGGTCTGTTCATCGTCTGTCTACCTATGAAGAACACCAACATCGGATTTGCAGGAAAATATCCTCTGATTGATAGTCCCCGATCTAACTACTAATTTCGAGAGCATTTTTATTTGAAAGGGTTATTGTAATATTCTGAGATGATGTACATGAAGCTTACAACACAGTTTCAAATTTTTTTCAGAAACTGCTCAAACGGTTTTTTTATTCATTTCTTTAAACGAGTGATGTAATATTATGAAAATGTTGCAGAACCTATTTTTAGTAGAGCTTTAAACTGTATATAATTGCAAATTTAAAAAAATTGCACCGTATTCCTGAAACATATTACTGAAAATATTTTTTTAATGTGTTTTACAAAATTAGATCTTTAACTACTAAATATCGGTTCTAGTAAAGCAAAAATATTCATATTTATTATTTTTATTTAAGATACATATTAAAAAAATATAATTATTTAACATGTTCAATGTCACTTATTTGTATTTATCGTAATTGTGCAATATACATTTTTGATGCTTCATATTTTATTATCATGAAATTACAAAAGTCAAGCATTAGTACTAGAATGGATTATGCACGTTCCTCCAAACCTCATTGATGGTTTGCAATGTTACTTAAGAGCAGTAAAATCGTGTGTGTTTGGGTAATTGAGTTATTTCCGTTTACTTTGACCCCTTTAAAAAGGATGAACCAAAAGACTGTTGTAGTATCTTTGAACAGTTTTAATTCACAAAACATACAAATTACGTATATTTTAATGTTATTAAATTTTGTTCTAATATAAAGGTAAAGTTGTTAAATCTACAGACAGAAAAGTAAATAATTGAATCCCGACAAGAGCTTCTCTGCCAAACTTGAGGGTTTATCGGCACATGATTGTATAAGCTATCTCTTCTTACAAAATAAGTGCGAGAATGTAAAAAAGTGTTCACAGATACATTATGTAAAATTACTGTCAGATACAACTGGATGTGTGGTGAAGATAAATATATGCTGCTATTTTATCAGTTATATTAAATTGAAACTTTTTGCACAAAAAATCTAATTATAGGAATTCAACATCCGCTGACAGATTTGTTTAGTTCTACTTATCAAACACGAATTAAAATGAATACAAATAAATACGAATTTTCAGTGACGAAAGAAACCTGATTCCAAGAATTAACTGGTTTCTTACCAAGCGTATTTTGGTACACTAGAGCTCTCTAACTGATTTCACAAACACCAAGGACAAACGCAAAGCAACCCTAACATGGTCTAAAACAAAGTGTTCAAAGTACACTGCAAATACTACATATTATTATAATATATATATATATATATATATATATATATATATATATATAAATTAGCCTCAAAATATACAAAAAACACAAAAAGGCATTTTGTCATGTTTAATCCCATAGGCCGCTGATTACATTCAATTTTCTCCCTTCACTTTGTACGACTAACATCATACACCTCCATTGCCACGGCCGCCAAAACAATAACAAAAAAAAACTCAACTGTGTGCCCGCAACTACCAAGCAGCACATATCAGCAGGATCGAGGTCGTTTTCCCACTTCCCAGCCCAAGAAGATGACCAGTGATAACGACCATTTGCATGCGAACACCATCGACGTTGTCACACGGTACTTGAATGCGCACCGTCTAGAGGAAAGCAAGGAACTTTGCTGTTCAGACGACCTGAGCCCTGCGGGGATAAACCGCCATCTGCCAGCACTCGGCCTTTAACAACAGCCTGCAGGTCGAGCATATCACGTGACGGGTCGGCGCGGATAATGTCGTCGACCTCGTGCATCACCGTTGGTTTGAGGCGACAGGTGGCGCCGTGCGTGAAGGCGAGATCAATTTATGAGTTGAGCGCCCTTCCGCCATGTTGACGTCCGTTGATTTGGGACGCCATCTTGCTATGCCGGTGTCCGTTGACGCGAGGCGCCATCTTGACGTGTCGGTGTCCGTTGACGTGAGGCGCCAGCTTGCTGTGCCGGTGTCCGTTAGTACTTGGCGCACCATCTTGCTGCGTCGGTGTTCGTTAGTACGTGGCGGTAGCTTGCCGTGCCGGTGTCCGTTGATGTAGGGCGCCATCTTGCCGTGTCGGTACCTGGCGCGTCACTTGCTTGTGTCCGTGACGAGGCGCCATCTGACGTCGGTGTCGTGACGAGGCGCCACTGCGGGCCCGTGTCCGATTGCACCATCTGCGTTGGTGCGTAGTACGGCGCCAGTGCCGTCGGTGTCCGTTGACGTAGCATCTTGCCGTGTCGGGACCCGTGGCGGTGTCACTTGTGCGGTGTCCGTGGCGCGACGTCATCTTGTCGATGTCCATGTCGACGCCTGTCCATTTCGTTGGCGCGGGGCGCCAGCTTGCCGTGGCAGTGACCGTTGGCGGTGGTGTGTAAGACAACCACGACAACCGCTGCCACCCGCCATCCCCATCGTCGCTTGTCTCCATTACACCACAGCGCGCGGGCCGCAGTGCCTTGGCTGGGCAATCAACACGATCGAGCGAGCCAGAAACCATCAGCGGCTTCGAAAAGGCTGATTAAGGATTCTCACGGCGGCGACGGTCTAGGGCCCCGTCGCCGGCCGCCGGCTGGGACTCAGCAGCGTTCTCGGCAGCCCGACATCTCGTGGCGGTGGCTGTCAGAATTCTGCAGACGATCGTGAATCACGCCCACGCAGGCAGGTTTTGGTGCTTTTCAGGAATGTGGGCACTGGGGATAAACGGACTCGGCTGTACCGCAAGGCTGGAAGTTATTTTCCCAAGTGCCAACGTTTGCGCTCCGACCGTGTGACATCGCTGGAGGAGTAGCTCGCGTGTTGGGCACCATGAAATCAAGCTAGAGTACTCAAAGGCTGGCCATCGTATGGAGACGGCCTTGAGGGTGCACTGCTTCGGGCAGTCTTGTCCAGAGCGGGAGGTTTCGCAAATGGAGGAGCACGAAGGCCCTGGTCCCGCGGTCAAGGTTTCATTGCTCCACCACTCGCAGACCGAAGGTTGGGGCGGACGCCGTGGAATCATGCACGCGTGGCTGCAATACGCGCTCGTTTGGAGGCGTTTGTTCAGCATTGTCAGTCGAAGAATCTTCTCAGGGAGCTTGCCGATGATCGAGATTCGGAGTTTGAGGTAACTGAACAACGCCGGTTGTGGTGAAGAGAGAGATCCACGCATCTCAAAAGTCTAGGAAACGATTTCATTTTGAGGAAGAATTCCATGGCGGAGAATTCCAGGAGATGTTTGGAACATTGCAGTGGCATACATACAAGATAAATATCCTAATATTTCTCACAGCACCTTATCCCAAACACAAACCAATGGATCACCACGTTCTTCGTGTTCTGAGTGTGAATAAGGATGAGTCCTTTAAAAGAGGACACTTGGCTTTTTCTTGATGCTTGTAATGGCCATGAAGTAGACAAATATCGTACTTGGTTTGTTTAGGACGTTACATACAAGTTTTTGTTCCTGCAAACTTCTGGCACGAGTACTAAGGTGGTGATCTGGCAGATGCTATAGTTCATCGTTTCCTGTAGGAAAATACGCCTAGAATTAGAAATGTGCTAGTAACACATGTGCTATTCTTATTACATAACCTAATTTTACTATAACAAATGTCAGTGTCGATACATTCCCATATTATATAATGTAAACTTCAAAGTGAGTGCATTAATATTGAATTTTTCAAAATTTTGTTTTGACATATCATTTATGCTTACCTATTAAAAGGGTAATGTAGACAAGCATAGAGTAAGCATATATGACCGCCACAAAATATACAAGTCAGTGAGAACACGAGTTTAGAGAACATAAACTGAATATTATATTTCCTTATCTGCCAGACCGATCTAATAACTACCTTTTTTTAATCTCACCATTTTCTCTCATCACTCGCTTGTAATTATTAATACTCAGGAAACATTTATTATTTATAGTGCATGAATCACAATGTTAAAACCTCCATAAATTTAATCAAATAATTAAAATAATTATCCTAAGCAAACAAGACTGCTCAATAGATTGAACTAAATAAAAATGTTAATTAACATTTCTACAGTTCAGTAAGAAAAAATATTATTTACCTCGTTAATCTTCACCTACTTAGTTGTGAATTTAGAATATCGCACATAAAAAATATTAGTTGAATAGTTAATCCATCATCAATTTTGAATTCATGAGACCTCTTTCGGTGACCTCTGTGTACGGTGAGAAATTGCTATTGCTAAGGAACGACAGGAACAATATGATATGTTATAGATAGCAATTGTTGTCTGCAACACGTTTTGCAAATTTGCAATCATGAGTTCCTATACTGAAATAGTTTTTGATGATACCATTGGTAAAATGAAATTTTATTTTGGAAGTAAGAAATGTTGACACACTAGGTCGACAGGCCGAGGGAGCAATCCTACGAGAAAAATTAAATCACTTTTAGCCCTTGTGTTGTATGTTGTTATACATATTTTCAAACATCTTACTGCCTTTCATATTATTTTAATTCAAGTACACAAAGGCTTCATAATACATCAAGGTCAGTAGTAGCTTATGCGGTCAGACGAAAGTATTTTGTTTT
Source organism: Teleogryllus oceanicus (assembly GCA_964035755.1). Classification (NCBI taxonomy): domain Eukaryota; kingdom Metazoa; phylum Arthropoda; class Insecta; order Orthoptera; family Gryllidae; genus Teleogryllus; species Teleogryllus oceanicus. The sequence goes on along the minus strand of CAXIVR010000002.1, from coordinate 226,166,428 downwards.
CTTTGTTGCATTCACAGTTTTTTCTGAGCACTTTAGTATCATCACACTTTTAGCACTAGTACTAAATATAGAACTTTTAGCACGCTATGAATGCCTCGAAAGATCGGCATTTACTAGGGTCAAACTGACAATTTACTTTTTACGAAAATACACTTTAAAGTACACTTTCTGTTATTTTATTTATAATTGTATTTAAATCATCTCTCCGCTGCAAATTGACAATACTCTCCCTTACATAACTTAAAATAGGAGTCTCCTCTAAATTGATATTACTCATGTGACATTAAATTATTTATAGTTGATGTCCTCTCGCAAGTCAATGCTTCAAGTTTCATAAATTTGCTCAACTGATTATAGAACTAATCTTCTGGTTTTAGACAAGATTGCTGAATAGATTGCACAAGTTAAAAATTTCCATTAACATTTCTAAAATTAACTAACTTAATTTCTAATTACCTCTTCATCTCATGTATTTGATTGTGTGCCCAGAATATATCACATAAAAATATTTGTTGAGCTCTTACTTAGTCCACCATCAATTTGGAATCCATGAGACCTCTTTCGGAGACGTCTGGAGAGGGGTAAAAATTGCCATTGCTAAGGGACGACAAGAACAAATTGGGGGGTAGGAATTTTGTTGTAGGTATCAATTGTTGACTGTAATGCCGTTGATGTATGTTTTTAATCATGTGTTCGTATATTGTAAATACATATTGTTTTACTAAGTAAAACTAGACAATTACAGGTTGTTACGCGTCAACAGGACGCTAGATTAAATGATATCCAACTTAAAGTTGATAATGCTATGATAGTAATTTAAAGAAAAGTGCAGGAGGAATTTAAATTCATAAAATAATGCTGATAGTTCGAATTGAGACAGGGGAATTGAAGAAAATTTTAGATTTCGAGAAATAAGTAACATTGGCACGCGCTGGCGAAAATATAAATATGTTTTCCCCAGTAGTAAACTTACACGGAAGTTTAAGATTCTATGGTGACGGAAAGGAGCAACCTTATTATTTTTTGCCTAATATTGAAAGTTATTTTTTATTAATAATATTCCGGAAAATAAATTATTAATAATATTCCGGAGTTTAAAATTATATTACATAGAACAGGCTATGTCATCCAAGGCTTTGCATTGATTTTCTCCAATTGCATATCCCACGAGTTTTGACGAGTAGAAGATACGTTTCTTAAACACATATTGCAATGAGGATCACAGGTTTTAATTGAAATATAAATTAATAGGGGAAAGATTTCGAAAAGGTGGAGAGGAAACTATGTGCGAGTTCGCGACGCGAAAAATCGCTGCATTTATGGCATGCAATGATAAGTTGGACATGCCGGAGATGATGCATATTACCATCCGGCAACTACCATTTAATATTCAGAATTTATTGAGGAATAATGTGCTGGAGACATGGAACGGTTTTAGGACGACGAGTTTAATGGAACGGTTAAGCCGATTTGACCAAACAACCAGAATAGAAGGCAACAAAATCAACTCCAACGGAACGCCGAATTGCAAAGCAGATAAACAAAATTAAGGCAAGCAAGAAGGCGAAGGGAACAATAGGAGGAAACAGTACTCAAACACACGATTCGACAGAAACGCGAACAGTCAGCAAGAAAAATGCAAAAGTGGAGGAATTATGACGAAAATTTAAGGAAACGGAGAGCATGTTAAAATCAACGCATTATTCAGGAAAACTAAATGAATTCGAAATATGTAGGCGATATTTCGGACGAATCAAATGTAGTTTTGGCACTTGAAATTAATCGGAGGACAACTTATTGGGGAAAGACGAACATAAATGAAGCAGAGCACATGTCTAGTTTTGAAAGGGTTGTATAAAAACGTGGAAGTAGAAGCATTGGTAGACACAAGAGCAAATGTCTGTGCTATTTCTGAGGAATTATATGACTGGATGAAGCGGGAAGAGATTGAAATTGAGGAACTGCCTACAAGAAAATTGGATATTCGCGTAGCAAATGGAAAACGAGTGGAAGTAAAAAACCGACAAGTATGGGTAAATTTGAAGTCGAGGGTTCACATTAAGTTTCCAGCAATTGTAGTAAAAGCATGATCCGTCCGATCATTATCGGTGTAGACAGTATAAAAATGTACGATGCTGTGGCCAATATAGGTAACATGAGTTACGGAATGACATTGGACATCAACATTGCTTAAAGGTCGAAAGCCAAGCGGACGAATTGATGCAAATTTGTGACACAACGGAACAAACTGACGAACCTCTAAATCTATTCCACGGAAACGGTCAAAATTGTGAGCAGGCAGTTAATATTTTGTTGGAAAACTTCCGGGAAATATTTGAAGATTGTAAGAATCTAGCAAAACGGTATCAATGCCAGTTAGAATTAACAAATTACAAACCGTTTCAATACAAGCTATATCCGACTCCACATATGTATAGACACGAAACCAGAAAGCAAATAGAGAACATGCTTCAAGACGGTATTATAATAAAATCAATGTTTCCGTATGAAAGCCTGATAGTCGTCGTCCAGAAGAACAATAATGTAATACAGTTTTATTTAGATGCTCAAAAATTGATACCACAAATATTCCTCGATACAAAGCACCACCAAAATTGGGTGATGGAGGGTAAAGCCATAAGAAAAATGTATTATAATTTACAGAAAGTGGCTGAAATAGGAAAGAAGAAGCAGAAACATTTTTTCAAAAAGGTGTACGTGATGGGCAACAATGTATTGGTCAGAGTCCCGCAAACTTCTTCACCAGATAAATTATTTTGAAAATTCTTCCGTCTTTACAAAGGCTCTTGCAAATCTGAAAAAATGGTTCTAGACAAAAGTGCAGTTATATTAGTCAACGATGATGAACACGAAATCGGAACGTTAATTACAGAAACATTAATCCCTATAATCAAAGAGTATAGAGAAAAGTAAATAGTTGTAAATAGTAGTGTATTACATTAATGCTTTTTAATTTGGGGGAATTTATGATTTCTTTTGTGTTTACAACTTTATTTATGGAAATAATTATTTTGTTTCAATATGTCTGAAGACTAAAGAACAAGGAGATGATAGACAATAACAAGAGTAAAAGTATAAGAGTAAAGTAAAAGAGTAAGAGTAAAAGTAGTAATTTTTCAAATAATATTAAGATTGTATAAATGTAAATTAATAACAAGGCAATAAAATAAGAAATTAATTATAGTAACGCTCAAGATCACGCAAGATCTGAAAGTGAAGTGAAGTGGCGCGGGTTCAAGAACGCGTGAATTTGTGTATCAAGAATCCAAGAAAAGACGCCGAGATCGAGTGTGTCCAGTTATAATGAGGGAAAGTCTTGTTGTAATACCCAATCTCATTATATATTAAATGCATTAGGAGGGGGAAAGTTGTGATAAGCCAAGAATGATAAAATCAGCATCTAGCGTTGGAATATGGCATTGTTTTAAGACTCGGAAGCCAGAGAATACGCGTTGTTAGGTCAACGGATCAACTAGGTTTAATATTCCATGTTTGGTGACAACGTGAAAATGGACACGGCCCCGAACACGTTATGTGAGGAAGGTGTGAAGAGGGCGTTGGATGGCCGTGATCTTTAGAAAGGACCAATGGATTCACTCTCTAAAAGATTATTGTAACGAACTCACGAAAGCGGTTGGTGAGGTGCGATCTGATTTATTAGTGTAGGCTGGGTATTAGGTAAATGATAGTGAACTGGGAATTTGTTTAGTTTAAAGTTTGAAAGCTTGGTATTGTGAAAAGTGTAATGTTAAATTGTAATTGGGAATTTTATTAATGCAATAGTCGTAATTTTGAATAAAATAGACTCCATGTTTCAAGGAGATATACATTAGGGTAACTCCGTAGATGGAAGAATTTTCCAATAAGAAGATGAATATAGTCAGTCCCTAGAGGTGTTTCACACGAAACACAGATAGGGAAAGTAGCGACCGCATATTTAATTTGTGAGAACATAAAGTTCTATTAATAGTAATCGTTGAGGACATTCTGGGACATTTATTTTTAATTTAGGAAAGGGTGCGAGAATTGGTAGGCCAAGAATGCCATGGACAACATTCTGCTGGTCAGCCGAGAAGCCAGCGATCAAGATTACGAACGTAATCTTACGAACTCTAGTCACACACGTACGGTGTTTTTAAGGTTTCAAAGTGAAAATTAATTTTCATGAGAAGGAAAGAACTGTAATAAATACGAGAATAAATGTTAAATTTTTATTGTTGAAAAAGGCTGATAATTTCTAATAGTTGCCATCAATCTAATAATTGATTCTAATCAATAGAACTTCCAGGAATCGTGATTCTGTATAGGATCACACATTCACACGCAACAGGTAAGGAGTGTAAGTTGTGTGGAGTTTATGTTGTTCGAACCCATGGTTGAGTTGAGAGTAAAATGCAATAAATTAATGTAAAATTTCACAAATAGCTAGCCCCTGGCAGAACTCGATCAGAAAGATTATTTCAATACACATTTCTAAACTAGTTTCGAGGAACATTCCCCATCTATAGTGATAGAGGCAACATTGAATCAGAAACATATTCAGGTTCTAAGCTCCCGACCAGTCACCCGGAATATGTGGTATTGTAGTGCATGTTAGTGTGTGTGTATGTGTAAGGGGAGAGGAAGGAAAGATCGCGCGCGGTTCGTGGCCCGTTTGGTAGGGTACTGCTCCGGTATTCGCCTGGTGTTCGTCGGAGAAACCACGAAAAACTACCGATCAGAGCGGCCGGCCGCTAGAATTCTCCTCCAGACAGCAACTGAATTCGACCCTGAAAAGCTAGTGTTGAGTATCCTGCCGCCGTCAGGACTCGAACCTAGGACCTCCCGGTCAGAGACGCTGCAGTGACATCAGTTGATGCACTGATCTACCGCTCCCGGTTCATATAATAGAGAGATCATATAATATTGAAGAAGATAATTATTACATTAATATATGAAAATGACATTTTTCAAAAATATATGTCTTATCTTACTATTCATTCCTCTGTCTCTCCCCCGTCCCCTATTCACTACTACCTGAAGACATATCTGGCAACTCCAGCCCGATCCCAATCGGTTTGCGACTGCTAAGACAGAAGTTGCTACTACTATTACTACTGTTACTACCATTAAGACAGAGCAGCAGCCAAGACGCTGCATTTGCGCTACTGAGCGCCTTCCTTAGACAATGGCGGAGCACTCGCAACAAACCGCAAGACATGAGGGATCTGTCGTTGCCCCTGCAACACGCCACCGCACGCAATGGACCTCCCCTCTCCTCCCGCCCTCTCTCCCACCCTCCCTCCACGCGCCGCCCTTCCACAGATATCGCTTCCTTCGACGCAAGGGAGAACGCGCAGCGCTCGAGGTCCGACATCTTGTTGCATTACACCCGCGCGCGCAGACATTAACGCGATTAATCCGACACCCTTCACTTTCACTTGGCGAGGGCCCAGGGCGGGGGCGGGGTGCCACTCTGCGAGGCATCAAGGGTGGAATCTGCCCCGCGCTGTCAGACCACTGCCCCACGAAGGGTTGGAAGTGGCAGGAAGGGGAACGTAAGGAAGGGCAAGGAGTCAGAGTGCAAGGTGTAATGTGGGAGAAGCTAGTGGATTTCAACATACAGAGAAATATTTCAACATAAATGTATAGTAACGAGTCGATATTCAGTGTGTATTTGACATCAAGAAAACATAGTATAGCACGGCGTACTTAGGAGGAACGCAGGTTGGCAATGATTTCGATGTCATGGACGCGGTCGAGGCAATGGAAGAACAAGAAACGAAATCGACAACCAGCGAGAGAAAAGTTCTGAATACAGCAGAAGTGTACGTTTGACACCAGACTGGAAACGGACCTACTGAAATACAAATGTTAAATGGAAGTTTTGAATAGATTTGTAGTTATAAATGGAGTGGCCAATCAGAGTAGTATGAAGTAATTTCATATTGACTGCAAAGACAATGTTAAAGAATAGTGTATGGACTGAAATATTAAAAAAAAATTGATGGTGACGTAAACTGGAAGTTGGATGTAAAAAGAAAGAATTTTTGGTTTTTGAAAGAAAATAAGAAAAATAGTAAACGTAGGTTAGTTTGAAATTTTGTCAAAGGTAGTATATTCTTTTATTTTCAAATTGTGTAGGGTAAAGTTTTTTTTTTAAATGTTTGAATTAATTAAAATTCCATATTCAAATCTACGGTGTTCAGAATCATGTCACCAAAAAAATTATATATATTTTATTTTTCTCCCCATTAATGGAAAAATAGACAAATAAGATTAAGCGGCCCGTAGAATACAGAAAGGAAACTGGTGTTAACAAATGAAGTCATGGAAAGAACATGTTTCTTCAGAAATTATCAAAATTGAGTCAATAGGATCCAGTAATTTTTCAGTAGTACATCTGCCAACTTCCGGAGTATCAATATTTTATTGGTATGATGAGACAAAACTTGATATCTCAATAGTATTATGGATTAAAATAATATGGAATATTTACTGAGTTCGAAGTATGAGTACCCAGGAGCGAAAGTAAAAGGATAGTGGATACTACATTTACAAAGAGTACTTAGTGTTATCGTATTGGACGTTCAGGTAATAGATGCAAATATTGGGATGTAAACAGTAGAACGTAGAAATGTTCCAGGAAAAATAAACAATAAATGTGGGACATTGGAGATTCGTAGAACAATATAAACATAGCTGAGATTTGGGACGTGGACATTTGTAGAAAATATATTATTATTATTATTATTATTATTATTATTATTATTATTATTATTATTATTTGAAAATCTTATATAACGAAATGCATGAAATGTAGACTGCCAATGGTGACAGGTTTTAGTAAAGACATTAGCCTCAAGTCAAGATAATTGACCGCCATGAAATTAGTTGTAGCGAATGACAAAATTAATAACAAAAATTTGGAAAACAAACGAATACGAAGTTGACGTATTGCACCAGGGTCATGATTTGGAGAGAAGACATTTGGTCGCCGATGCCAGCAAATCAGAAGATTAGTAGCCACTGCCGCGAGTATATGCAAGGCTAGCTAGAACATTTAGCTGTTGTGAATGAAGACTAGTCTTCAGTAGTTCACTTACCGCAAATTCAACATCAAGACGGAAGATTACTCGTGAAAGATGGGAATCTTCTCGGAAGGCCCTTAACTTCGAAAACGCGGGACATGACGAGGAAATCACTTGTATAAACTAGAAGCACCACGAAAAAATATCTTACAAGATATTCAAATAAAATTCTTTGTAAAGACGGTGATAGACAATCATGTTCACTAAATTAAAGGCCTTTTAATCGGCAAAATGTTAATTCAATTTGATGGCCTGCCATATAAATGGTAAAGTAAAATATTGTAAATTGTATAGGCAATAGTAAAAATAAATAATGTAATTGTGTTATCAAAACATGAAGGCTGATTTTTATTAATACACAGACAGACTCCGCAGTACAGATGTACAAAGTGAAACATAACGCATCAATTGTCAGGCACCATTGTTGAAGCAATTTCTGTACGTGAAACACTCCCCGTCCCACAGCCCCTCGTCTGACAGACACCGCCTTTTACACTCTCGAACGATCCCTTTCTGGCCCGCAGAGACGGCTTCGTAAATTTTTAACATTTACTACTGACTGGCAGAGTAATATGGAGAGTAAGTAGACGAAGGGGCCTACTCCGGTGTCTGGAGGAAAATTCTAGGAGCTGACTTCTCTGAGCGGTAGATTTCTCTGTTGTTGTTTTTTCGTCAATACCAGGCAAATGCCGGAGCCAAACCGAAAAACCCCACGCCCCCAAAAAAAACATTTGAGACGGAACGCGTTCGATATGCCCATTTCCATCCTTCTCACCTTCGTTCGCACGAAACGTAAACTTCACTTACATGCACGACATTATCAGGCGAATGCCGGAGCAGTACCCTAACAAAAGGGCTACGGATCGCGCGCGATCTTTCCTTCCTCTTCTTTATTCTACTTTCTTCCCTTACACACACACTTACACTAACATGCAACACACTACCACATATTCCGGGAGACCGGTCGGCAGCTTAGAGCTTGTCCGGGCTGGGGCGGTGCCCCGCTGGTGGGAGAGTCCTGGTTAGGGGGAATCCCCACTAGCCGACGGTAGGTCGGCGCCGGATCTCGCCATCCAGCGGGAAAAGATCACCGCCATCTCCCGAGGAAAACCGTGCACAACACTTACGGGACTAATGACTTAAGCTGTTGACGCGCCCGCAATCACTAACCAACCAACGACATTATCGTTTTTTTCCTTACATACGTCTACTTACAAGAACGAAAATACCTCAAATGACGGGAGAGCAGTTGGGAACTTAGAAGTTGCCCCGGCTGGGACGGTGCCTCACTCGGAGGAAAAGGTAGAGAGGGAAACTCTCACATACCGACGAGCAGATCGACGCTGGAACTCAAGTTCCAATGCGGGAGGTACACCGCCCCCATACTGTGTACGAAACTAACGACCACAGCAATAGAAGCGTAACCGCGAACAATCGATTAATCAATGAATCAACATTATGAACACTTCATCAATCTTCTTTATCCTATTGGCCTCTGTTTCTTACCGTCTTCATTGTTATTTATGTCTTTATCGGTATTTATATGAATTCAATCTACTTCATTTGTACTCGAAAACCTTATCGTATATTTTGCCTTTTTTATTCGTTTTTTTTACAGAGCATGCATAGTTCAGTACATAATACACTTTATATATGTAGTGAAGGTTTACATTCTAACTTATCGAAAATTGAACTACAAACTAATTTGGGTGAGGAAATATTCTCCACAAACCTCTAAAAACAATCAATTTCGAAAAATTTGACTAGGAATGTCTGGTTTGGATATCTGTTTTTTATGCTTGTCCTATAATTTTTCCGGAGACTGAAGTTGTCTAGGTGTGAAATTTGAGGTATGGAGGGGTATAACTGCGTTCAGAGATAAGTCATTTGGTGTTGTATGGAGTCAATTTGGAATTCGTCGTGAAGCTGTGAGTGTGTGACAAACCAAGAAGCATTTGTGATACTTCTAAAGATATGGTTTTGATATTTGGAGCTTGTTTAGTTTGTTTTTGAGCGAATCAAACTAAGGCTAAGAGAGTGGTCTAATGATGTTTTGTAGATGTTAAGATATATAGATTTTGTAGATGGATCGATTAAGATGGGTTTTAGTTTGGCATCTTATTTTTGGCTTGTATTTTACTATTGATGTGTTGGTTCCAGCTCAGGTTAGTATCCATGTTTAGACTGAGATACTTCACGGTACTGTTTGGAGGAAGCCTGTTAATGGGTTCTTTATTTATTGTCAGCGGTTCTGGAGGAGTATACGGTCTTAAATGAAATATTTTGATATCTGTTTGTGTGGGATTCAATTTGATTTTTAAATATGCTGCCCAACTGTCTAAATTACTGAGATTCAACTAAAGAGAATTTCTGATATTTGCTAATGAATCTCCGGCTAGGAAAATTGCCGTGTCATCCAAAATTTGGGCCGTTTGTATGTTGCCTAATTTCGGGAGGTCAGATACGTATCAATTAAAAAATGTAGGGGATAGTGGCGATCCCTGTGGTAAGCCTGAACTTATTGATCTTGGATTTGAGTGATGACAGTGAATGAAAACGTTCTATTTTTTAAGGTAGGAGGATATTGGGGGTACCTTTCTTTGTTGGTTTATAAATCATTGCTTTGTGCCATAGTGTATCATCGTACCCGGAGCGGTAGCTCAGACCCTACCAAACGAGCCACGGACCGCGCGTGATCTGTCCTTCCACTTCCCTGTCCTATCCTCTCCCCTTACACACACACTTACACTAACATGCACTACACTACCCCATATTCCGGAAGACCGGTCGGGAGCTTAGAGCTTGTCCCGGCTGGGGCGGTGCCCCGCTGGTGGGAGAGTCGTGGTTAGGGGGAAACCCCACTAGACGACGGCAGGTCGGCGCCGGATCTCGCCATCCAGGTGGGGAAGACCACCGCCATCTCCCGAAAACAAACATGCACTACACTAACGGGACTAATAACCAAAGCAGTTGACGCGCCCGGAAACACGAAAAAAACTAATCAAATCTGTATCATCGTCTATTTCGCGCTTTCCCCCCCTCTGAACTCCCACCTTCCCCCCGAGAGCTCCTCTCCGGTCGCGTCACTCCCCCTTCCCCCACTGCGAGCCCGCGCTAGTACTGCGAACTGGGCGGTCTCTGCGCCGGGCTGCGCCGGTGAGAGCAAAGTTCGGCGGCGTCTTGGCCGCCCGCGGCGCGCCCTGGGAGCCGGCCGCCAACTTCACTGCTCCTCCGCCACCGCAAGGGCCGGCCCGCGGTGCCGCCGCACCTCACGCACGGAGCACGCCCCCGCCCCTCCCCCTACCTTCCCCCGACCACGCCCCCGCCCTCGTCAACGCTCTCACCGCCCCCTCACCGACAACTACTGTGGCCAAGCTACCACGCCGCGTTCCCGCTCGCGGCCGCGCCGCTGCCCTCGACCACACCCCGACCCCCTTCCCCCACCACTGCCTGCTCCGCCACTGCTCCGTCAACGCCGTAAAGGCCGCTCCACTATAGCCCGTAAGAACGGGAACGCGAGATACCAGCTCTACAATAAACGTCAGCGGGAAGAGAAATAGCGCTATGATGCCGTAGCGGCTAAAACGAGAACTTTAAGAAACAGTTGCCGTAACCAAAGCACTTCTACCTATGCTACTCTGTTCACTCTTTGTTTTGCCATCTGTCTGGTGTGTTTGCGAGCTGCTATGAATAAAGAATACTTTAACGAAAGAATATTAATTAACAAAAAATCGTAAGTAGGAAGAATGCAAAACTACTACGACGTCACGGATAATACTACTACCTTCTTCTTCTTCTTTTCTTCTTCAAGCATTAGAACATTCGTTCCGTTGCGTCTCATTATTGGTCCATCCATCTTCTCTTCGGTCTTCCTATGCTCCTTTTTCCGCTTGTATTTCAGAATCTGTTTTGGCATTCGCGTGTTTTCTATTCTGTCTATGTGGTCTCTTCATGCTTTCCATATTCGTCAATTTTTTCTTTAATTATAAATTCCTAGGTACTTGTTCCTTATTACATCCGTTTTTCCTTGTGACACCAATACAATCTCTTAAAAACTTCATTTCGGTCTGAATTCTGCTTCTAATTTTTCTGTTCATAGTCCAAATTTCACATCCTTATAGCCCACAAGGAACTGCTAAGGTTTTATAAAATTTTATGAGTGTATCACTCCTGACTTTACTTTTCAGTGTCCTCCTAATAGTTCCACACATCCTGTTAAAGTTTTCAATTTTCTTATCAGCATCTATTTCTCCTTTGAAAGACAGGTCACAACCTAGGAACTTGAATGAACTTACTTGTTCGATGATTTGGTTGTTAACCACTAACTTGCATCTAACTGGATATTTCCCTTGGAATGACATTGACTTAGTTTTTTGAACAGACATCTCTAAATTGTATTCTTTTACAATTATCTGAAGTTCATACAGAGCTCTTTATAGTGTGTCTTCATTATCAGATATCAAAATTTGATCATTCGCAAACAGCAGTGTCATTATAAAATTTTTACTGTTAAAATTATCTGTAAGATTTAAAAACTTCATCTTCTGCTTCCATATTCTGATAGCATCGTCAAGATAAATATTAAAAAGTGTGGGCGACATACAGCACCCTTGTCTCACTCCTTTGTTTATAAATTCTTTGAAGATTTTACCTGATTTTGTTCTTACATTAATTTGGGTGTCTTTGTACATGTTTCGAATAACTTCAATTAGCTGCATTGGTATGCCTCTTCTGTCCATAATTTTCCCCTCAGAACGTTATCAAAGGCTTTTACGTAATCTACGAAGACTATATATGTGTGTGGATTGAAATACTACTATTAGAAATTAAAATTTTGTCAATAAACACACAGCTCCAATGTACTTTAACGAAGCACGTACTTTAACGTACTTTTACCTATGCCACGAATCCGACTCCGCTGATCCGTCCCCGGCACTCGTTTCCAACCCAGTCCACGGCCCCCACTCCGTCTTGCCATCGCCACCACCTCGAGTCCCCGACCGGGAGCGGCAGCTCAGTGCATCAACTGATGTCACTGCAGCGCCTCTGACCGGGAGGCCCTAGTTCCCGGTTCTCTGAACAACGCCAGGCGAATGCTGGAGCAGTACCCTACCAAACAGGCCACGGACCGCGCGCGATCTCTTCTTCCTCTTCCTTGTCCTATCCTCTCCTCTTACACTCACTTACACTAACATGCATCACACTACTACATATTCCGGGAGGGCGGTCGGGGGCTTAGAGCTTGTCCCGGCTGGGGCGGTGCCCCGCTGGTGGGAGAGTCCTGGTTAAGGGGAACCCCACTAGCCGAGGGTAGGTCGGCGCCGGATCTCGCCATCCTGCGGAGGAAGATCACCGCCATCTCCCAAGAAAAAACATGCACTACACTCACGGGACTAATGACCGAAGCAGTTGACGCGCCCGGAAACACAAAAAAATCAATCAATCGATCCCTGTTGTACATAAAGAGTAACAGAACGAGAGAAGGGTGAGGTTCGCGATAATGGATTTAAAATATTAGGTTTCACACCTAATGTTCTACGAAGTGTAATGAGTTTTATTGGTGATGACTGAGAAAAATTCGGTATTATAATATAGTGTAATTGTTCTTAACTGCAACAAAATAAGTGCTCTTATAGCATCACTGCATTTTATGTGGCAATCTAAAAAATTAATATCGGTGAACTCTTCACGTTACATTCCGTGAACTTTTTGTATGGAATTATAAATGTTAGAATAGTTACCTATAACTTAACTTTAGAACCGATACCATATTTCTATTACACTGCTAAAACAGATATTTTCGTCAAAAAGGTCAACAAACAATGAACAAGATCCTAAAGATTTCTTTGCAAAAGATACGTTATTGAATATGTATGAAATGCAATTTGATTAGATTACTTCTTTCCAAAACGTTTTATACTGATTGCTGTTAACTGCGAACATACTTCCATTGATTGACCTTTGAAGGACTTCTCGCTAAAATAAACGATAAAACCTTACATAATTTCGACCATTGACCTGATTTTTTTTCTTTTCATTTATGACAGTCGCGCAAATATCAGGGTCGTGCTTCTTTTATCGTCTTTGTAGAGCGTGCTTTAGACATTTTATAAAAATGTGGAAAATACCGAAAACTGTAAAATAATGAAAAATCCTATAATTGTGAAAGTCGAGAAAACGGTTCTGTGAAGAATAATTGGACGTTGCCCATTAGAGGGCCAAAACAACAATGAAATAGGAGCGTCATTGAAAACCGCAAGGGAATGTCAACGATGCCGCATGCCATTATCTCCATTACTATTATTGGGAATTGAATGTTATGCCTATGCCCTCGAGAACTAAACAAACGGAATTTAGAGTGGGCGACTAAAACCTCTGGGAAGAAACACGGAACGCAGATGTGAAGGAGGAAAAGGGAAAATCATTCTTCACGAGTGTGAAGAGGATAAACAAAATAGGGCAAAACAGCGCAGAGAGAGAATTTAATTCTCCTACCATATCTGGGGTCTTTTTGTACCCCATCATCATTACTTTGTTAATATTTTCCTAAATATTTGTAGGATAATTTCATTCTACCAGATATGCCTTCGTAGACTTATTTAGCAGGTACCAAACCATTTTCACACATCTTACAAATTTTATTAGAGAGATATTACTTTTCTTCGTTACATGCGACTTGTTTGACCTAAGGTATAGCATATTATTTTTCCCATTTTTATTTGAAATATATTGTCAAAACTGTGTCTGATACCGTCAATATTTCATTTATCTCAAAATAACTTTCATAAACGACCATAAATATTTTTTAAAGCATTATGTATCAAAAATTCGGTTACGTACGGTAGAAGCGATTTCTTTATAGAAAACATTTAATATGAATAAATTTTATTCATTATGTTATAGAAAATAACTTATAAAATGTATTCTTATATAAACAAATATTTACACACTATATTTCCATGCACATTCATTTCCAATTTACCATGTTTATCACTCCCAATTGTCAGTAATAGTACTTAATTGTAAATTGCAGATATGGCACGAGGGAGATCACTCGAAGTGCACAATTTTCTTTGAAGTCAATGAATTCAAAAGCTTACCTTGATGTCGTAAACAATGTGGAGAGTAGGTTTAGAGCGATTCAGAGTGAGAAACTGAAAAAAAGAACATAAGCTTAGAAAATTAAAGAGATAAAAATTATTACAAAAAGTAAAAAATTATTTTTAAAATACGAAATTGGATTATCCAAAAATTGCTATTATTTCTATATATTTTTTAAATCTGTAAAATCAATTTACCTCTTCCAATTCACTGTTTTTTTAACTTTTTTGTTCTACTACATTAATGATAATTTTTACGTTATTTTTATCTTTCTTTTCCTGTTGAAGTATATTCCACTATTGTCTTTTGATTTCTCTTTTATTTCATACATTTATTTTGTTGTGCCACCACAGACCTTGTGTTAAGTTGGAACTAGAATAGGGTAGGATGACACACTTCTTTTGTAAAAGTGTGGAGTAACAATTCAATGTCAAAATCAATTATTTATCAATATTTCATGGTGTAAATAAACGCAAATGAATTTATAATTTTTGGTATTGCAGATCACAAGGACATTGGTACTACAGGAGTCGAGGTAGTTTCAAAAGTAAGTATTTAAAACCAGTTTTAAATGTGATTTAATCTTTCACCTCTTTTTAATAAAAAATGCTTCCATCTTTTTGGAACATTGTGTTTAAGTCATTTAATAATTTCAAGTTTCACGCCAGTGAAAACATCAACTTGCGGTAGACAAGGTATGCAAAGTAGGAGGTCATTGAGACAGTAGTGGGTTCAAGCAAGCAAAAAAGCACAGTTCATTCATAAAATTTTGAAAGAAAAGGAATGAAAGCTTCCTACTACCTTAAAACTTGCAGAACCTCAAGCGTATGCCTTCTTGCAGTGAAGATTATTTATTTGTTTCTCTTAACTTGAATTAAAATAATGTATCATAACAGATACTTTTTATCTACTTTTTGGTCTTAGGCCCGGGTTGAATCCCTTGAACTCCTCAAGCAGTTGAATATCGATTAGTCATTACTAAGGCGAGTATCTGATTATTAAGGAATTTTTGGAATTAGTAACGAAGACATTCGAGTCTTGGAAAGAAATTGTAAGAATGGACGAATAATAAACTGGCCATTATTAGGCAATGTATTTATTCAGAAATAGGTCGTGTGTGTAATGGGTATGTGGGATGTTTAAACGGGCTGTGCGAGCAGCTGAGTAGAGCGAGCTCTGTGGGCAGGCGAACCCTGTGAGGACAGCCACCAGAACGAGAAGTCACAGGGAGAGTGTGACATTACCCTGCGGCGTATAAAAAGGGCTGCGGCCACCAGGGTCAAATAATTAAATGGCCTGATCAAATAATTGACCAGAAACATACCACAAGCTATCATATAAAATATATGAAAAGAATATTCACTATTCTAAAAGAGACGTTAAAAATATTCTATGAAAAAATTGAAGATACAGGAAATTCAAGTGAAGTCAGTGTCCAAATTTCAACCACGTCCGGTTCTTTCTGAGAATTCCATCGTAAAGAAAATGTATCGCCTTTTGAGATTACTGAGTGTCTCCGCTCCTCCTTTGTTACTGCCCCTTTCCAAGCAATTCACAGCCGTTGACTATCCAAATGCCCAGAAAGCAGCTTAATGGTATTCACACTTTCGGGACTACAGCAAAGTCTGAAGCCGAGGATGGAGTTCTTTGCAATGTATTCCCTTCAAATGCAAACACAAATTATAAGCGTAGCGAAGTAATAGTTCAGAGATGGGAGGACAGGATAAGATAATTAAGCTTCTGAAAGTAGTATTATCAATTTTAGATACCATCGAAATTTCTAATAATGCTCTTCTTTATCATCTTTAAAATGGTTTGGCATTACATAATGATATAACAGGAGACAGTATTAGTTTAAATCCCTCATTTATTGCAAATTCAAATTGAAACTAAACAAATTCGTCTTTCAGTGAAATAATGAAACAGTTCCTTTCTCTAAAAATGTCGTGTTAAATGTTTAACACATCTGTAATAACGTACCATGCTCAGAGTTCCTTTTACCATTTTCCCCCGTTTAAACCATGTTCAGAGCATAGTGAAACTGGGTGTCAAAACTTGGAACGCACTTGTTGAATCCTGTTTCGGTGAAAGTGTTAATCGCTATTACTTCAAGAAAGTTGGCAAGTGTTCGTAGTACGAGATGTCACTCCAGATCTAGAGTACGGATCAAGGGCATTTTCGTTGCCGCGATAAATACACGTTCCGTCCTGGCGGAAGGCCAGATGATCACTTGCTGCAGTCTGGAGCATTTCAAGATGCGTTTCGCTTGCCTTCATGTTGTCTTCGTCGTCTGCGTAGCGACGACCATAACAGCATCTATTACGGACCTTCTGCACGAGAACAAACCAAGAGTGCGAATAAATGGACGAAGCGCTTTCATGCCTACTGTCTGTGTCTACGGGGTCCTGGATTGCTCGGAGAGAGGGTTTTTTTCCGTGTCAGCGGCAGGCCGGTGTGCAGAACCACTCGAAGCTGTGAACTTCGATCACAATGAGATTGCGGAATTTCCAGACGGAGTTCATTCAGCTACCATCGTCAACATATCAGACAATCAACTCACGTCGCTACCACCCCTATCGAAACTCAATCCTCAACTCAGACATCTCGATTTGTCGGAGAATGAGATAATCAACCCGCCAGATAATGGATTTGTATCGCTGGGATCACTGGAAACTCTGATTGTAAGTAATAATCGTCAGCTCGGAAGTCTGCGGTTTTTACCTTTACCCTGTGGATTGCGACGTCTGGAAGCTCATAATATAAATCTTCAAGATATACAAGGTTCATTAGCACAGTGCATACATCTAGAAAAATTGATTTTGACTAAAAACTCTCTCACTAATTTTCCGGAAGACGCATTTTCTGCCCTGTCTCAACTACGATCTCTCGATTTGGGAATAAACTTAATTCAATCTATTCCCAGTCATTTTTTCAACGCACAGACTCAGTTACGCAGTTTAGGTTTATCTTACAATAAGCTTCGTACTCTTCCAAGCGACCTATTTAATTCTCTTTCAAATCTGGAAAGCTTGGACCTGACTGGTAATTTATTTACTTCTCTGCCATCCGGATTGTTTTCTTCGCTCTCCCAGCTTACTCACTTGAATCTCACCGCCATACCACTTTCTACATTTCCAACTGAAGTTACAAATCTTCCAGCCCTACAAGAATTGCAACTGGCATTCAACGGGATTTCAAGTTTACCAGAGAATTCATTTTCGTCTTTGCCTCATCTAAAGGAAGTTATTTTGATTTTGAATAATATATCTTCCCTCCCGAGTAACATATTCTCTGGACTGTCAAATTTGGAGGTTGTGGGATTGGGAAATAACCCATTGAGTGCTCTACCTTCAGATGTGTTTTCTGAAGCACCGAATTTAAATTTTGTTTGGTTACCGTGCTTAGAACTTACGTCAGAAAATTTGCGCTTAGTGAGGAACGTGAAAAGTCTCTTCTACGGTGAGTGTGGATCATTTGAATTGAATTCGGGTGTTCTCTCTGTACTATCACGAGCAGAAAATTTAGTAATTGGAAGAAATAATATCACGTCGGTAGCAGAAGACGCTTTACAAGGATTGCCGCTACTGAAGCTGCTGGACTTGAGTGATAACTCTATAACAGCTCTTCCGGCTGGTGTTTTCTCACAACTATCAAATGTGCAGAAAATTCACTTGATGAGAAACAGAATAGAAACTATCCCTGAAGGACTGTTTTCCGGCCTGCAAAACCTAAAGTTCATTATTCTCGCAAACAATCTACTCTCCGCTGTGCCAGAGAATCTCTTCCGTGGGTTAGAAGACCTGGAGTCTGTCGATCTGTCCATGAACCCGCTGACCTCCGTCCCCGCCAACCTGTTCGCCGACCTGCCGTCGCTGAAAGAGGTCAACTTGGAGATCACGCAGCTGGCCGCCCTGCCGGCGTTCGGCCCCGGGTGGGCGTCCGTACCGGCGCTGGCGTTCCGCGCGAGCGAGACCCTGCAGGTGGACGAGGCGTCGCTGCGGCCGTGGCTGGCGGAGGGCAGGCGCTACAGGCGGTGGCGCCGGCGGCGGTGGCGGCTGCTGGACGCCCCGACATCTGGCTGACCGCCAGCAGCCCGGTGGGCTGCCACTGCGGGATGGTGGAGCGCGCGCACGTGGCGCTGCACCTGTGCGTGGCCATGCGCTGCGACCGCCGCCCGCGCCACCGCGACGACTGGCTGCTCGCCGCCGTGCGACAGGCCAACGCCTCCGCACAGACGCTCTAATTAGTACGACACAAACTGTTTCTAATATTTCTGGAAACTGTGGTTTCTAGGGTTCTTGGAAACTGTGGTTTCTAGGGTTCTTGGAAACTGTGGTTTCTAGGGTTCTTGGAAACTGTGGTTTCTAGAGTTCTTGGAAACTGTGGTTTTTGGAAACTGTGGTTTCTAGGTTTAATTATTAGTATATGTGCCATAGATATTGACAAACAAGTGTAGTTTCTAATGTTTCTGGAAACTGTGGTTTCTAGGGTTCTTGGAAACTGTGGTTTCTAGGCTTCTAATGTTTTATAAACATAACCCATATTCATATTATTTCTTGTGAGTAATGTTAAAAATCAAATTTTAATCCTTTCTTTCAATTTCTGCAATACAAACGACTTGTTTCATGATCTAGTTAGTGCGACCTCTTCCCCTCAGTTTTTTTACTTATATTAGATAGAACTTGTTCTATGGAATTCATCGATTTTTACTTTCTCGCATACGTACGTATATATACGTAATGCAGAGAAAATTATGTAATGCTCCGAGATTTTCGCCAGAAAAAAATTCATTGCCGAGCCCTGAAAACGAAAAAGTGGATCAATCCAGTTGCTAAATTAAGAAAACAAATCCTCTAGCACGCGGTGTAGCCAGAAGTTTGTGAGTTTTTGTGAGTCCTTGATACCGAAAAACCAATTGAAACCAAAACGTCCGTCCGTCCGTCTGCCTGTCCATCCGTCTGTCTGTGAACACTCCTAGCGCTAACCGGGCGTAAGATATTTTCAAAATTGAAGAAACCCCTGTCCATTTGGCTGTAGTTGACGCTTTGAGATTTTGAAAAATTTCTTCAAAATGTTCTGAAAAACGGCACCAAATTTTTCCTTTCAATTTCTTGTAAGAATAGAGACTAATGTACTTATAAAGGTGGCATATATCCGATTTTCACGGTTTATTCTGAATTTTCGAAAATTTCAAAAGTTTGAATTATTTCCAGTGTCTTCCTGAAACTACAAAATTAAAGATAGAGACCTTTTCTTCAAAAGAAATTTGTTGCTCATAATCAATTGTTTTAATAATATCATGTACACGTTTTTTCAAAATTACAGTAGTTTTTGCGCAATATTGGGTGCAATATTTGCAATTTAAAAAAAAAAAAAGATTTACTTAAAAACGGCTCCAATTTTTTTCTTTTTTTCAAAAATTACGAAAGTTTAATTTTTTTCTCGTGTCTGACGTTGTTAATACTTACATTACCGACAATTTGTTGACATTATTGTACTTATAAGTACATGTGCTTCTGATAATGTCATATAAAATTTCTGAAAAACTCAACAGTTTTCTGTGAAAAGTGAGCTCAAAATTCCGCATTTTGTGAAACGTTAATGCCATTTTCTCAAAAATAGCTTCAAATCTGTGACTGATCATTGTTTTTTTTACAAAGCGCGTTACAATCGCGTTGGTCATGCCTCATTTTTTCACAAACTGGTGTATATAATTCCAATACCATTAACAGGCGTTACACTTCAAACTATTATGCACTATAGTAATAAATAAAGTTGCTTATGAAATCCACAGTATTTTGATGTGGTAATTTCATGAAGAGGTCACAAATTAATTGATCTTTATAGGACAAGTAACTTAAATCCTTCAATTGTGACTACGATTTCAGTAAAATTAACAGAGAATATACCTTCAAAAATTTTCTTAGAAAATTATGACAATCTGTCAATATTTGTATACTGAGGTGATTCTGCCATGATCTTATCTATGAATGCAAATAAAGAATTGTTCACCTTAAAACTTAGTTTATGTCTTGATTCTAACCCTTTCAATAATACATTCATTGAACTACAATTTTGAAGAAATTTGTATTTAAATAATGAGCAATAGATCAGATATCATATAGTTTCTAAAAGTGTTATGTAAACATCCATTTTTCGGATGAACTTCTCAGTCAATCTCAGCAAATAACGTGCTGTTTGACCACTCAGAACTCCCCGATGACTGCAAGTGACTTACACAAAAATATATGTTATATAAAATTAATAATAAAATATTATTAATTAAAATTAAAATAGTTTTTAGAAATGTCAACATTAGGAAGAATTTTGGGAAGATTTACATGAACAGTTCTTGTGATAATATGTAAACAAAGTTGTGGCGCATTATTTGTCTGCAGCGTTACAATTTGTGCAATTTGAATGCAATTCGAAGTCCCATTTGCATTTTGCAATGAGTGTTTTCTCTACGTTTCTTAAGTGGTAAGTAAATTTCAGGATGGTAGCAACGGTGACGGGCAAGGAATAATGCGCGGTAAGGTGGTAAGTATCTGGTAAGGTAAGGCAACAGGTACGGGTGGCTTTGGGAGTTTGGCGGAAGGCAGGCGAAGGTCAGGTCAGGCGAGGCCAGGGCAGGTCAGACAAGGGCAGGTACACTATAAACCGAATTCTTGCCTTCTCCTGTCCGAATAAATTTAATACTGCCAATAAATATCCGGACAAGTAAAATGATTCATTTAGGATTGAACTGAAAAGAATTGGTTTCCACAGTGATGATCCAAATGTATTTTGTGTTGGCCGACTATTTCGTTCCGGAATCATTCGCAAAAAAAAGCTAGTGGGGAAAATACCATGCGGCCTCTTTTGCTAATGAGTTTCTCCTGGCATTTACAATTTCTTCTGCAAAATTCTATCTGCTCATTACTCTCAATGACTTGCAATTTTATGAATTGATAATTTCTTTGTTTTTTTAATTATTTTCTTCCTGTTCGACAATCTGCCTTTCAGGTTTGTACATTTTATTTTTTTTACACAAACATAACATTTGGATTGACTCTTGTGGATTTTTATCTAGCAAATTTACAATATTTTATACATATACTATAACATACGTGCACATCTCCTCGATTTACATACATTACATTACATCCATAATTACTCATTGTCACCACATAAATACATTCAAAAATTATTTTAAAGTCAAAAATGTACATTATTATAGTTATTATTTATTATGGGTCTTAGCACATATTTCGGAGATTATGAGCATATTCTTTTAATATTGATTCATTGTTTTCTCCACTGTGCATTTTATCTGGAAGGAGAAGATGGCAAAAGTGTAAAAAACTTGACAGTTCTTATATTCGTGAGAAGAATTATATTTAAAGTCTTTTTGATTATGTGTGTGAGATGATCCAAGGCGTCTTTGCACATTTTCGTAGAAATTGTTCTCTACAATCTATTTTTAAAATTTATTCATTGGGGTCGCATTAACAACTGGATCATGAACGACCACGTGATTTGTACAAAAGAGTAACAATATTGAAGTAGTCAAGTGTTACAAAATGGTAAAAAAATTAAACAAGTACTAGAGTTACAAAATGGTACACAAAAGAAACAATTGTTTTTACATTAATATACTTATAATGATAACAATATGATGATATAATATACAGATATTTAGAAATCGGTTTGATAAGAAAGAAAGAAAAAAACACTTGTTATGAACATCATATTTCTGGGTTATTGGATAAGTCTTTAATAAAATGTAAATCAGCTGTATATAAATTTATACTTAACAGATATTTCTATTTATATAGGCTATGTGCAATTGTAAATTTAATGAGAAATATCATAACTAGTCTTCGTACAATGAAAAAATTAAATTGAATATCTAAGCCAAAGTAGCTTATCCATTGTCATTAGTAATTTTGAAGACACACCAACCATTATGTATTTTAACAGTAAATAACTTCTTTCACTTGTTACTTAATTATTACTAAGCATACTTTAAAATGCAAGTTAATATTTTATTCTTCTTTGCAATATCAAGAAATGGTCAAATAAATTGTCCATCACAGATTACAAAGAGAAGAATTGTTTTAAATGATGTCTCATATATTCAGCACATGTATGGTCTTGAGGTAGCATGCAAGTTAGTGTGGTAACTCTTATGACACAAAAGTACAAAAATTAGTCAAAAGCATGTCTACTTCCGTTGTTGTAAAATAGTATATTTACACCAATCCAAGGGGACGAAGCTGCCATACTGCCAGCTATTTCTTGTGTCAAATGTTGAGATACTTTTTTTATTTTTCACTCGAAAGAAAAAATTTTTTATCTATTTCTAGTTCAGTTAACGAGTTAAATACTTTGTAGGTCATATTTATGACATTCAGTAACTCTTGTGTGCTATTAGATAGTTCACATTTGGTTCTTAAGTTATTTTTGAGTCAGGGCATTGTATCAGCAGATGAACTACAGTGATAGGTGTCCTACATGTTTCACAGCTTTTTTTTTTTTCTAGACAATAAATGCAAATGTTGAGTTTGATGGTAATCATTTATGTTATTACAGATTTTTTTGTAAAAACAGCAATCTACTCGCTACTTCTGATTGGTTCTATTTTCATATCTAGGTTATATTTATTGATTAAAAAAATCCTTTTGTGGTCTGCAGCCATTGATATTCCATTGAAGGATGCAGTCAACCATTGCTTATGTTAATTAATTTAGTTAAACTTCACTGACTTCACTTGAATTTCCTGTATCTGTAATTTTTCAAAAATTTTTAATGAAACATTGACTTGAATTTTTAATTGAATATTTTCATTGAATATAAAATTCCTTTTAATATTAAAATATATTTATTACATGGCAGCTTTTTTTTTTCAAAATTTAAGTAGTATATGACTTACTGTAGGGATTACAGAATTTTGAAAATGTGCACACAATTCACTTTTCCCCATTACACGTCATACGCAGTTTTAACTTTTTTTTACGTAAAATAAATAAATAAAAATATTTTTTATATTAGTCAATCTTCGTTTCATATTTTTATCTGATAGCTTGTGGTATGTTTCTTCTACATATTAATAAGTGAAATAACATCTAGTGTAAATACAAGAACAGTTTGCGTTGTTGGTGTAGTTGGTGATGTTAATACAGGAACAGTTGAAGTAAGTTCAAGGGGCACTTAAGATACTGCATAATCTCGACCGCATCAAGCAATGCTGCAGATCAAGCGACTCTAGCGGCAGGACTGAGAATGACTCAAAAAATCGTGCCAAATTGCATCTTGGAGATACTACCCTCAGCCACCACGTTAGAAAAAAAACAAGTATAGTAACTTGGGTTTTAAAAATGTGAAGATTCTGGCCAGGGTTTTTGTTGGATTTATTTTTATTCTCCGTTGTTGAGGTAAATTTAGAAAGCAAGAAATATCCGTCTGGATGTTATCTTTTGCTATATTTATATCTGCGTGAGTTGTATATATAGCAGTATCGCTTGCGAATAGCGCGAATACGAGTTTCGTAATACGGGAATGTCTAAGAAATAAAATTGAATAAGAGGGTGATATGCAAAACCTTGACATACTTCTGCTCTAATCATAATAGTGAAATTGAAAGTTTACTTTAACGCTACACGTTAAATCGAAAAAAGGGAACCATATTGTTGGAGTTTGAATAGTAGTCCAGTTTGGCAAACTTTATCAAATGCTTTCTCTGCATCTAAAAACAGCTCTTATGTACGCTGTTTGTTGGGTAAACAGTTTGGAATTTGTTCTACTAGACGGATGAGCTGATGAGTTGTTCAATAATTTTTCCTGAAGATGTACTGCTCATCTGGAAGTGTCCCTATTTCTACAAGATATTTAGTGAGTATTATTTATCTCAGTTTCTCAAATATTTCAAGATGATAATAAGCTAGATGGATTATACCTCGTTATTTCCTATGGATTTTTTCCTGGCTTTCTGATTGAAAGGACAATGGTCTCTTTCCATGATTTTGGATAATATCCAATTTTAAGAGCTGAATTATGCACGATCGACAAAAATGCAATCGAGCTACTTGGTAGTTATTTTAAGACTGTGTCATTTAGTAATAGCGTGGAACATTCCTATTTTTGAGATGATTTATAATTCTAATTATTTCATACGGATCAATAAATTTAATCGGGTGGTAACTCTTTAATACGTGTCTGCCATGTTCCTTTCATGTTCTTTATTAATCTTAATACCAAAATTTCTAAAACAATTATGTAACTAAAAAGAATCAAGGAAATTACATGTACGACACAAAACTCACACTAGGAAACAACGCCAAAACTTTAACAAACTAATACAAAACAGTTTAAAAGCTCAAATATAATTTCTTTCTTGTTTATGAGCTCTGTTTTGAATGTTTTGGTTCAAAATATATAATTCATTTCTAACAACAGTCGTTTAACATTTCGCGTGTGGTAGGCATCTGTATTACGATGGCGTTCTCCCCAATATCCGGCTACGATGGAGCCACCGTTCTCTCCGAAATTGTTCCACTTCTCTCCCTCCTTATGGGACTCCCTTTTTTCACTCCAGCAGAGTCTCAAATATGCAATATGAGCGGAGGGATAACTCAAAATATATAAATCGATTTCACTCCGGTTGCCTTTTTCTCCAAAAGGGAAGCGACCGCTGTTAACCGTTGTATTCGTCGGCAGTTCTGTGGTGATGGGCCACTTTTCCATCGCATATTCAAGACGGTGGTGGCAGTGGAAGAAGAATATTACACATCTTTTGCGGTGGCGATAATGTAACTGTTAGCGTATCGGGCTTTTATACCCAAGTTCGCGGGTTCACACCCGATCGAAGTTTGTATTTCCAATGTGAAAGGGATATTTCTAAATCAGCAAAATCCATGAACATCAAAAACATTTCTAATGAGCAATAATAAGTTAACACATTAATATAGAGTTCTCTTGTTTGTTCCTCTAAGTAAATCCGTTCCCCACCCTACCGAAACGCTCCGAACTGCACCTCATTTGCCTCGATTGGTGGACGGGATGAAAAATTACGGGCAGGTAGAGGCATGGACCACCACCTCCTAGAGTTATAAAGCCTGCTCACTAGTACGTGACGTCACTAAGATGGCGGCGTACGTAGTCAAGAAGCATGGGTGGCCTGGACGCAAGCATGTTGTTTTCAGTTGAATTTGTCTGGTGTTGTTCGTGTGTTCGGTGCAGTTCATACTTGTATTATACTGCCGGTTTGATATGCCGTTTAGATGTGTAGTTTCGAGGTGTCGAGGAAACTGCAATGAAGCCTCGAAAGTACATGTTTCTGGTTTTCCAAAAGATCCTGCTTTGCGGAAGAAATGGACGGCTGCTATTCGCAGAGAAGATTTTGTTCCTTCCAAATCCTCGAAGGTAGTTCATATGCACATGTAGAACCAACATTTATTATATTTATTATTTATTCAAAGCATAAATTGTATGTAAGTTGCTAAGAGGTTTTGACAGTCTTTAGTAATATTCCTAATGTTCTATCCCGAAGCCAAGTTGTTTGCAAATTGGATCTGGCAATTCTTCCTTGTAATATGATGCTGAACTTGCAACTATTTTCGGTATACTGTTAAGTGAATAGTGATTATAAGACTTAAGCTATCAGTTAAATAATCTTAGAATAGTAGCACTTAAGTTATAACATTCAATTGTAAGTAATGCGTAAAATTTATAACCCCCAAACAATCTTAGAGATTTCCTGTACGATGTATGAATAAGTTACTAAAACAAACAATAATTTATGTCAATGGAATTACCTTAGGGAATGAAAGCAAAAGTCTCAGTAGTGCATGAATTAATTTCAAATTAATTTTTTTTGTTCTTTGGTAAAATTGGTTTGAAAGTGAAACTTAAATTCTATGTATATATTTAATATTATAGACTAAGCACTGTCAATTTGTTTACCCCTCATCAACCTTATTTATTATTATTATTATTATTATTATTATTATTATTATATTTACGTATTATAATATATTTTTTCTTATTTCAGGTATACTACCTTCATTTCCATCGAGATGACATAATTTGGAAGAAGGTGGTGTATAATGAACAAGAGAAACTGTCATGGAGACTGAATATACCGAAGTTAGAAGTGATGCTGTACCATCTGTGATCCCTAACTGTCAGCTCACCTTACCAAGGAGTTTTCAGACAGGAAGGCCCTTGTGAAAAGCTAGAAAGTCTGGAAATGGAAATTACAGAAAACTACATACATTCCAATAAATTCAGTGATGTATTATAAATAGATGTGTATTATATTGTAAACAATTCGTTTAATGTATTGTATTATAAAGAAATATATTTAATAAAAACCATGTGCTCAGAACAAAGTCTTTAATCATACATTGATATACTATTGTATTTAAAAGGAAGGAAATTTATTTTCCTGGAATATCACTGAAGAAAATGTAAGATGAGAATGGGTGACTGCTCCCAATGACTCCTTGTAATAAGGAACGCTTAAAAGTCACCAATGAAAGAAATGTTTACTGTCCACTATCTTAAGATATCTGAGAGAGAATTCGTTCATGATGCTTGTGTAATGGTCTTTCAGTAAATAATTTAGTCAAACATTTACGCTGGAAAGCTGTATTTTGTTAAGTTTTGTCAAAAGAAAATGATAGATTATCAAACAAATTGCAGAAGATTGAATATTTTCCAGTAAATTCATCAGTTCTATTCTCCATAAATAGGTTAATATATACTTTATTGAAAACCAATGTTTATTAAAAAGAGTACTTAAAGAACTTTTATCATGAATTGATAATTTTTAATACAAAAAGGGGTGAAAACAGGTTTCCTGGAGTTGAAAATGCTGTGGAAATGGTAAGTGAGGAATGACCGACGCTCTCCATGACTACCTACAGTGACGTCACGAAACAGTGAGCAGGCTTTATCACTCTAGGAGGTGGTGCATGGACAGACAGATGATGGTTACTCGAATACTATGTACTCGAAATTATTATGGTTGCTATCTCTCTCTCTCTCTTTCTTTCTTTTTCTTTCTTTCTTTCTTTCTTTCTTTCTTTCTTTTCTTTCTTCTTTCTTTCTTTCTTTCTTTCTTTCTTTCTTTCTTTCTTTCTTTCTTTCTTTCTTTCTTTCTTCTACGTCTTGCTCTTTCTTTCTTTCTTTCTTTCTTTCTTCTACGTCTTGCCCTTTCTTTCTTTCTTTCTTCTACGTCTTCTTTCTTTCTTTCTTTCTTTCTTTCTTTCTTTCTTTCTTTCTTTCTTTCTTTCTTTCTTTCTTTCTTTCTTTCTTTCTTTCTTTCTTTCTTTCTTTCTTTCTTTCTTTCTTTCTTCTTTCTTTCTTTCTTTCTTTCTTTCTTTCTTTCTTTCTTTCTTTCTTTCTTTCTTTCTTTCTTTCTTTCTTTCTTTCTTTCTTTCTTTCTTTCTTTCTTTCTTCCTCTCTTTCCCCTTTCTTTCTTTCTTTCTTTCTTTCTTTCTTTCTTTCTACGTCTTTCCCTTTCTTTCTTTCTTTCTTTCTTTCTTTCTTTCTTTCTTTCTTTCTTTCTTTCTTTCTTTCTTTCTTTCTTTCTTTCTTTCTTTCTTTCTTTCTTTCTTTCTTTCTTTCTTCTTTCTTTCTTTCTTCTCTTTCTCTCTCTTTCTCTCTCTTTCTCTCTCTTTCTCTCTTTCTCTCTTCTCTCTCTTTCTCTCTTCTTTCTTTCTCTCTTTCTTTCTCTCTTTCTTTCTTCTTTCTCTCTCTTTCTCTCTTTTCTCTTTTCTCTCTTTCCTCTCTTTCTCCTTCTCTCTCTCTCTTTCTCTCTCTCGCTTTCTCTCCTTCTCTCCTCTCTTTCTCTCTTTCTCTCTCTCTTTCTCTCTCTCTCTCTCTCTCTCTCTCTCTCTCTCTCCCCCTCAAATAGTTGTATTATTTCTGAGTATTCAAATATAAGTTATACAACATTCCGTAAGCGTTTTGTACTGAAAGTGATTTGGATTCCAATTTTAGTGTGACTTACATTTTTGCAGTACATTTCTGCTGTGCTTCTGCTATCTTGATCACCTTGTTTCTCTTGTCCGTCCACAATTTAATTAATGGAACTGTGTCGTAAGTTTTTTTTAAATCTGTGATTACCATATGTGTTTCTAAATTATGGGTTAGCCATTTCCCGGTCTCTTGTCTGATACTAAAAATATTAGTATATGAGCGACCAGCTGTAAAGCCGTTCTGTTCTTCCACATCTATTTCAAGGTGGCGGTGGCATTTCAGTATTTTTTCATAGTTGGCAAATATTACTGAGCACAGTAATTTCCACATTGTTTTTTGTCAATTTTTTTGTATATTTTAGAGGTATTACCTCTCCTAAAATCTTCTGACTGCGTCTCTCTCTTCACACATCTATTGTACAACTGGCAGAGAATTTCTAGAAGTACACTTGGACTATTTTTTAACAGCTCCATGTACTCTGCACCGGGGTCCGGAGACGTTCCGCTTTTAAATTTTTCATTCGCTTCTCCAATCTCATTCACCGTAATGACTTCCACGTCATTGACTACCTTCCATATTAATATTGTAGTCATTGACGAATCGTTTTCGGTATTCTTTTATTAATTGTTCATAATTTATTGTGATTTATTTGGTCTTAAATATTTTATAAGTTTCCAGTTGCTTTGGTATTGCCAATGTATTGGTCATATTGGTTTCTTTACATTTTCCCCCAAAATTTAGCAATACAGCATTTTTAACAGGGCAAAGGGTTTCAGCTCCATGCTATAATGCCCCAATCTAGAGGACCAGTGATTTCTTCTTCAGGGTTACCTAGCCCTAGACACACTGGCTTCCCTCCCGCCTACAGTCCTCACTCCTCACCACCATTATCCCGATAGAAGGAAGGAATTAATGAATGGAACAGGTAGGAAAGGTAAAGGAATAGGCCTGAATGGCCTTCTAGATCGTTGAGAGATTCGTTCATCTGACTCCTCCATCAGAGCCACCCCCACTAGGGAGACCCTGACAGTAGTTGCACTACCGCCGGCAAAGCCCTTAATTTCATAGGAGCACCCAAACCTCCCCGCCCGAACGGGCAGTGCTACAGTGCTACATACAAGGCGGTATCTCACTGTGGAGGGAGCACTACGTCGCATGAAATTAAAGAATTCTTTATAAATTACTGTTTAACATTTTCAATTATGTATAGGACTTCAGTAACGACCCCTTCAAAATGATTGAAAATTGCATATGATTGCATTTTAAATTGTTGGGAAGGGATTCTGAAACTCAAGAAAGCGTGCGCAGATGATTTTCTCCCCCTATACGTCACATACAGTTTTGACTTTTTTGACTAAATAAAAAAATTAAAAAAATAAAAAACGAGCCGCAACGTGCGCAGCATTCCCCTGGCGGCTACAGCCCCGCGCATCCGTCGTCACGAAGAGGAGAAAGAGGCAAGAACGGAGATGGCGTGAAGCGTGAAGCAGCAGGGGAAGCGGAGATGGAAGCGGTGGCTTCAGTGGGAAGGTTTCCAATGCGATGGGGCAGGCGGGAGGCACGCGGAGGTTTCAGGACGGTTGGTTGGTTGTTATTGATACCGGGGGCGTCATCTACTGAGGTCATAGGTCCCGTAAGTGTAATGCATTTTCCAACCTCAGGAGTTAGTGTTCTTCCTTGATGGATGGCGAGATCTGGCGCCGACTTACCGTCGGCTAGCGGGGTTTCCCCCTAACTAGGACTCTCCCACCAGCGGGACACCGCCCCTGCCGGGACAAGCTCTAAGCTCCCGATCGACCTCCCGTCATGTGTGGTAGTGTAGTGCATGTTAGTGTATGTGTGTGTGTAAGGAGTGAAGAGAGGCAAGGAAGAGGAAGGAAAGATCGCGGGCGATCCGTGGTCCATGAGTTAGGGTACTTCTTCGTCATTCGCCTGGTGTTGATCGGAGAAACCACGGAAAACTACCGATCAGAGCAGCTGGCTACTAGAATTCCCCTCCAGACAGCGACTGAATCGACTTAGCTGAGAGGGTTGTGTCGAAAATCTTGCCACCGTCGGGACTAGAACTTAGGGCCTCCCAGTTAAAGGCTCTGCAGTGACATCAGTTGATGCAGTGAACCACCTCTCCCGATGAGGTTTTACGAAGAGGGCGACGGTGGTGGCTACAATGGAGCGGAGAAGAGAGCGGAGGCGGTGGTGGACGCAGAATTGGTCAGTGATTCCGGGGACGTCAAGTGCTAAGGTCATTAGACCTGTAAGAGAAGCGCATTTTTATATCGCGGGAGGGAGCGGGTGTTCTTCTCCTGTTGGATGGCAAGATCTGGACGCTGACCGTCTCGCACTGCGGTGACCGGCGGTGACCGACGGTGACAGGGCGGTGGTAGTACGATAGACCGAGAGTGTAAAAACGTGGAGGGGGTGGGGCGAGGGTGGAAGTGGAGGCGTGGAGCGTCGCACGCCATGGTGGTGAGAGCAGGGCCGAAAGCCAGAGCGGAAGAGAAAGCAAAAGAGAGAGCGATTTGGGGGAGGGCAAGAAAATGTGATGAAGGTCGCAAGCGGAGGCGAGAAGGTGGTGGACGGGAGCAGGGCGGACTGAAGAAGCGAACGGGAGTGGCTGATACGGGACATGGGGAAGAGGAAGGTGAGGGAGGGCGGGAGCGGGCGATGTTGTTGGTGGAGCATGGAGGCGGAAAGAAGGGGCGAGTGTGAAGTGGAGTGGTGACGTCGCGAGGTGAGGGAGGAGAGTGAGGCCGAAAGCCGGAGCGGAAGAGAAGAAAGAGGGTGATTTGGGGGAAGGAAGGAAGAACGTGTGATGGGAGGCTGTGGATGAAGGAGAGTTTGTAGGGACAGCGACAGGGGCAGGGCGGACTGGAGAAGACGACGGGAGTGGCAGAGAGGGCGATGGCCCGGGGCCGCGGGTCGGGGAGCCGCGCCTTACATCTCGATCCAATCGATGGTGGGTCGGGAATTGAAACGGGCTGCAGGCGCCGCTGCCCGCACCCACTGTCCTCCGCCACTAAGTCCCAGCTGTCTCCACTGGCTGCATAGCTGGCGGAGAAATGTAGCGGTCGTTTTCCGTGGCTACTCCAACCAAAACCGGGTGAATGCGGTAATAGTAGGGGCCATGGACCACACGCTAACACTCCTACCTCTTTCTCGATAGTTCTTTCCTCCCCTCCAACAAACATTTACAAGCACTAAACTAACGAAGAACGGAACTAACACATATTAGGAGTCCACTCGGGGGTTTAGAGCTTGTCCTGGCGGAAGCTGTGCATCGCTGGGGGAGACATCTGGAGGGGAAAATCCTGCAAGCTGAGGTGAAGGCGGGCACTGAAACTCACATTCCGAAATTGGAGGAGGATCACTAGCACCTCTCGAAATATAACGTACACATTTTCTGTTAATGGCCTCAATAGTTAACGCTACCGTAATCAAGACCCAGCTCACCCAGCAACCTCCGCCTCCTCGTATTCTTAGGCTCTTTTACCTCCTCTATCGCCCCCGATGCGGTTGTTTTCTCGAACTTCCTTTGCTTCTCAGTCTCATCCCAACCCCAATTTCACTTAGTCTTGTAATGTTGCCGAATAGAGACAAGTTCCCGCGACATCGCATGGATGGCCATTTTTAAGACTGACGTGAATTTTAAATCAACGCTGTTTTTTTTAATATTAATTTCGAGTATAAGAAGCACCAATGGAGGCTATTTTTCAACGAAAATAATTATTCTTATAATCCGTAAAATGCTGTAACCATTTCTTCAGTAATCATTTGTCTCCTCAATCTTCTTTCGTTCTTCGGACTCCTCTAGTTTCATAATCTCCTAAAACGTATTCATCTTCTCCCATTCATTTTCTTCAAGATACCACATGATTGAACCAAAAGAAAATAATTTCATAAACCGTATTATCTCAATTACATTATTTTAATAACAGCGGTTTTAAGTAGAAGATTGTCCACGAGAAGGAATGATTGATATGCATGATATAGCTTCTCAGGGAAAATAACACTCATTAAATTTCGTGCCATGCCTAACGTACATGTTTAAAGTGATTTTTGTTTAACGATTATTTTCGACAACACTCTCTAAGGGCAAAATAGAGTTGTATTGCTTTGGCAAACGAATTTTTAGTGTGCGAATCGTTGTAGATATTTTTGATGTAATGTAGATTTCAAGCATGCATAAGCAATGGTATAGTTAAATTCCAAGAAAAATAGATCTGTTCCATTAGACATTGTAAAGGGACATTTCTATTATCGAATTTTCGATAATCCTGCTATAGATGTATTTCGAAAGTTTTGCGGATTTCAATAACAAATCGAACTATTTAAACCGAACACACCTTTTATAACTGAGCGTAACATTATAAGTTTAGGAAGTGGAAATATTTACGTATTTATCTAAACAACTATGAGAGTACTACAGAAAAACTGTGATCCTACCGGCAGTAAAAGACCCTTTAAATAATTTAACACTTTAAAGTAGCAAAATTGTTATTTTAATGCAGAACGTCATTTCTTAAAGTAATAATTGTAGAACCTTTGCTTTAAACTCATTCGTTAATGGAAATAATAGTCTCAAATTTCATCCTGTAATTAAAAATGAACTCAAGATGTTGGTACCCTTTTACAATTTGGAACACACATTTACAATTTGTATTCCAAATCTTTTAATTATTATGACGTGCTATACCTTCTAGTGTTGTCTTCTCTTTCTTCAGAAGTTACCCCAAACATTTCTCCGAAGTAAGGTTGTTGTGCTTAGTGCAGTCATCGCAGATTGTGTTGATGTTGAGAATGTTGCTCAAGAACTTAAATAACTCGACAGGAGAAACAGAGTTTTGTAAAGCAACTATAATCTACATGCTAATAATTTATTTAATCTTGACAAATGGAAGATTATTTAATATTTATAAATAGTTTACCTAGATGGTCTTGTGGCTGTCCCAGTACAAATGCGAAGAAAACGAAAGAATATTGTAATATTTCAAGTAAGTGCTTGGTCCATAGTGGGTGACTGCAATTCTTCATTAGTGTATCAAAAGTGAGTTAGTGGTCGTATATGTTTTCTACAATGAATAAGCAGAATATTCCTAAGACTGGTTTTATCAAATATTGTAATAATTTGATTTCTTAACCCTGAAGCCCTTAGAAGCCTGAGCAGCGTACTAGCTTCAGTGATACGATTCCCGCTCGGGCAAAAATTAAAATGTATATTTCCTTTACATCGTCTGAGTTCCTGTAGCTGTGAGATGAAGAAAAGGTTAGGCAGGTAGAGTTTGCTAGATATAGTGAAGGGAATACGTCACCTGCGGCACATCTCTCTCACCCCGAGCCTGGGAATTAAACTAGGCCCAGGCACGGAGACTGTGGTAGCTAGCCGGAAAAGTCGGGCAGTCGACGCACAAAAAAGCCAAATACACATACTTTAATTTTATATGCTATTTTTCTGTCAATATTTTAAATGTAATTTAATCTTTCTGGCTATCAATTTTTTTACATATCAATGTAAATAAAAAATATGAGATGTCTAGAGAGTTGTTCATTTATTGACACAATAATTACCTGTAAAAATTGATGGCCAGAAAGAATAAATACGTTTTAATTATTTTATTTATCAAGGATCCCCCTTGTCAGCTTGACTCTAAAGACCATTCCGGACAGCGTCTTTGCCAGTATGTTCTCCCCCTCGACACCGTCGGCTTGTTTCTTCAGTCGCGCCCACCGGCCACTCTTCAGGACGCCGTATCGGGTTACCATCGGTGTTGATAAATTAGGCTGCGACGGCGGGGGCCGGCGCACAATAACACACGATTAGATTAGGGCCCGGAACACTCCTCGCCCGTCTCGAGCGCCATTTATCAGTTTTCTCGCACCCTGTTCCGATCGCTCTTGGGATCTCCCTCCGGCACACAGCCCCGCCCCTTTTGATCTTTGCATCCTTCCCCCGGGCGGTCCCCCTCGTCTGCACAACAATCAGCATTACCATCGCCGGTTGCAATGTATCCCTCTGACCCCACAGCAGGTTGTCCTTCCGACACCAAGGTTCCAGCGACTCTCTATTGTCCACTCTGCATGTTTCCTCTTTTGGTGTTACTCTGCTTGAGGTCTCTGTAGCCCCTTGTGCCCTATTTACCGTCCGTACTCACTACTGATTCTGGTCGTATTGGTATATGGATTTACCAGGTATGACGGTACCTGCACACAAAATTCTCTGTTCCAATTTATCTGTTATAAGTCTCAATTTAGGTACTTCTCGAATTAGTCAGTTCATTCACGCATTAGGGTGCATGAGGAATAAGACCAGTTTTGAAGAATATTTGGGACATTATTGTAAGTACACCAGATTTGGGGTGAATTAGATGTGGGGAAGATACTGTTGATAAATTGTGAAAATTTCAATTCATAGAACGTTAAAGAGTAAACCAAAGAATGAAACAAGAATAAAATTTTATAACCAAAAGTTCCTACTAGTCCTCTTCGATGAAAGTGAGAGCTTGGTCCTTACAAAGAAACTCGCTCACAATTACAGAGTGCGGAAATGAAGTTCCTAAGTAGAACAAAATGTTTCATAAGAGGAGGTAGATTTAGGTACGATGATACAAAAGAAGAACTAAAATCCGAGAGAATATGAATGGACTACAAAAATAAGTGGCTGTAACATGTCCAAAGAATGGATAACTCCCGTTATCAATTCCAATATAAGCCAAGAAGTAGCAGAGATACAGGTGGCGAAGAAAGATGGAGAAATTTCTGTGAAGCCAGAACAGGCACATACCTAATCCTTAAGGAGAAGAGAAGAAGAAGAAGAAGGCGCGACATGAAGATGAAAATCTCCCGTAAGAACATAGATGCTCCCGAACGGATTACAAACTTTATTATAATTCTCAATTTCAAATAACTTTCAGCAATATCTGAGCAATTACGGATGGGATGTAGGTGAAAGAGAACTCTCAGAAACTTGCCATAAACCCTCATTCTCCACCAAAAATTCCACATGACCAAAATTTGATTCTTGGCACCAAAAGTCAGTAGTTTGAAACTTATCCCGGACATCCAATAACCGAAGTTCTTCACTATATCTGTTTTCCGCGTAGTGTGTCTCCACATCATTGCTTCCTCACTATTTCGGACTGCCCGTTATCGCCTCCATTTCTCATAGGCCAAAATCCACCCATACGCCTCGCTTGATTGATTTAGTGATTCCGGGCTCGTCGACTGCTAAGGTCATAAGTCGTAAGTGTAGTACATGTTTTTTCCTCGGGAGGTGGCGATGATCTTCCCCCGCAGGATGGTGAGATCCGGCGTGGTCTTCCCCGTCGTCTTGCGGAATTTTCCCCAATCAAGTACCTCCCATCAACGGGGCACCACCCTAGCCGGGACACGTTTTAAGCTCCCGACCGATCTCCCAACACAGTGGTAGTGTAGTACATGTAAGAGTGTAAGCAAGGGACGAGGATAAGACAAACAAGACGAAAGAAAGATCACGCGCGGTCCATGGTCCGTTTGTTAAGATAGTGCTCCGGCATTCGCCTGGTGTTGGTCGGAGAAAATACGGAAAACTATCGATGAGAACAGCTAACCGCTAGAATTCTCCACCAGAAAGCGATTGAATTCGTCCTAGCTATGTAGCTAATGTAGTAAAATCTGCCACCTTCGGGACTGAAACCACAAGACTTCCTGGTCAGAAGCACAGCAGTGACATCAGTTGGTGCCACCCAAACACGCCTCGTCCTTTTGTCTTCTCAATCCGCCGTTCTTTCCCCTTCACAGTTCTTTCAGAGCGCTGCCCAACAACAGCACGGCTCTGAGAAAAGCCGGGACGTGCAGGTCAAAACGTCAGCCAAGAGGTTTTTCCCTGACAGCCAAGAGGCAAACTGCTCCTTTTTTCTGTTTGTCCTCATAAAGAGTGTATTTCATCCACTCTACTGGATTTGCTATTCCACCACTTCTGCTTGTAGATTTATTGAATATTGCGACAGGCAAGGGTCAAACTACTCTTCAGCTTCAACTTGTTCTCGTTTTGTGTATTGTCTGATCCGACAATTCGAGTATAAAGTGAAACATTAAAATTTTAGTTTGTGAGAAATTGTAAATGAATTTGTGAAGAAACTCAACAACATATTATCAACGACTAGAGATGAGACCCGAATACAAACATAAAAAACATTTGAAAGACAAAACAAGGGAAGAAGTTCAGAAGGGCCAAGACGAAAGAAAAAAGTTCTTTTTACCTTGAAACTTTTACTACCTTGAAATTTGTTTGACGAGTAAAGATGTCTACAGATCGGGAAGAAAGAACGGCGAGATTTGACAGAAAAAGAATAAAAATTAGGTTTGTGTTGTAAATACGTTTGTGAGAGTTTTTGGTTTGTCCCAACTATATAAAGGAATAACGAGCGGCCTGGATATACGAGGTCGCTAAGGCTGAAGATCCATAGCTGCCTCGTGCCTGAAGGGTCGCGAGTTCGAATCCCGCCCGGGGCATGAATTCTGCTGGGGCGGTGGTTGGTAGTCGCTACTTGTCGTTAGTAGTTGAAAAAACATTGCATAAGTAAAAAAAGGAATAATAGTTTCTATACTATTCACGCAACTTTTCTTGAACGATGACCTTGCTTCCCCCACCCTTGAGCAATAAACAGTTGAAGGGAAAAGCTCGCAGCGAGCACTGATGACAACGTTCCAAGCATTAAAACTTCGTTGGCGCGAAACAAAAGCTAGCCAAAGCTAGTCGCTATCATAGTTGAGAACTTCAGTTTAGCTTTAATACCATTACCTAAAGAAATGGCTCAGGTAGGTCCAGGTCCTTCAAGAGAGGCACCCAGAGCAATGACTTCGCCACACACGTAGCGGGTTTGGCTTTGATTTTCCTGACGTTGGCATTGTTGTAAATACTCTAGTGGCCGACTGTGTAACTAATACTCCCACTCCGCCCGCATTTCTTCAATCCATCGTTCTAGAAAAGTTGCGCGAGTAGTAGTTAAATTTGTTCAAAGAATTGTCAGTTGGATAGGGACTCCTTATTCACGCCAAGTACTCTAACCACAAGCTCCTGATAGACCAATTATCGGTTCAGAGGCCTAATATATTGCCAGTTACATGACTATTAGTTACATCTCCCTTGTCACCTTATTTGCCTCTCTAAAAGGGTGACAGCATAGTGACAATTAAATAAGTCTTGTTCTAATTGCAGCAGCTGAGAGGCAAATTATAGCACATCTGCTTGTCCTCGTCTTCATACTCTGCCCCGTCAAGGCGCTTCCCATTGGCCGTCACAGCCTCCATTCCTCAGAGCCTAACCACCTCCCGCACGCCTCATCCGAACTTCCCCACATGACGCCTGCCTCTCCCCCGCCAACCTTGACACATTTGCTGTCCACACACGTAGCCCGTAGATCTTATCCCGCTGCCCCTCCCACCGCCCGGCATGCGCAGGGGGAGACGAGCTCTGCCCAATACCTGCCAACGCACCCCTTCTCAGCACCACTCATTTCTCAGGGAAGTGAGGGGAGCCGACGAGGGGGTATGATCGAGAACATTCTTCGACTTTTCAATCGATCTTCGTTCAATCTTCAATCTCCGATTGAAGGTGAGGAGAAGGTGACGGTGCGTCTTTGCAGTCTGAATAAGTCATCAGACTGCAAAGTCATCAGACTGCAAAGTCATCAGACTGCAAAGTCATCAGACTGCAAAGTCATCAGACTGCAAAGTCATCAGACTGCAAAGCCATCAGACTGCAAAGCCATCAGACTGCAAAGTCATCAGACTGCAAAGTCATCAGACTGCAAACATGACTGCAAAGCATCAGACTGCAAAGTCATCAGACTGCAAAGTCGTCAGACTGCAAAGTCATCAGACTGCAAAGTCATCAGACTGCAAAGTCATCAGACTGAAAAGTCATCAGACTGAAAAGTCATCAGACTGAAAAGTCATCAGACTGAAAAGTCATCAGACTGCAAAGTCATCAGACTGAAAAGTCATCAGACTGAAAAGTCATCAGACTGAAAAGTCATCAGACTGAAAAGTCATCAGACTGAAAAGTCATCAGACTGATGAGTCATGAGACTGATGAGTCATGAGACTGATGAGTCATGAGACTGATAAGTCATGAGACAAACATTCAAAATAATTATAAATACTGGCAATTACGTTCAATATTGATACTTTCATTTACTTTTATGATTATGATTCATCAATTATTTTTTGAAATATACATTCATATTGCATATCTATCTTCTAACATCTCCGTGCGAGAACTCTGGCATGTTAAACTTCACTTCACGTCAGTCCCTTCAAGGTCACTATTTGACAGATGAATTTCAAATATTTGTTTATGAATACAATAAAAAAACAAAATATAAAAAAAGAGTAAGTTTTACAATGTGACAATTTATTGGCAGTATTGGAAGTAATATATGAAACTCCACAAAAAAAACACAAAATATACGTGGATCTACAAGTATTTTATTCTGTAGTTGAGAATCGTTTATTGTTTTTAGTTATAAAATGAAGAAAGTTTAGGAGCGGGAACTCCCAAATAAGAAAAATATAATTTTTTGGAAAAAGTGAGCGAGGTAGACTGGAAATTTTCAAATGGGGGTGAAGAGAAGACAGGGCTATCGAAGCGTGGCCGTGCAGAGCATGGCAGGGAAGAGCAGGGCGGAGAAAGGATACAACAGAAGAGATATTAGCCCCCACCGCAGGGTATGAAAAAATGGAATTCCTCTCCGTCTAATAATTTACTATAAACCTGAGCAACGCCGGGTACACCAGTTAGTTGTTGATATGAGCCATAATACTCAATAGCAATGAAGCGCCTAAATAGTACAGAAACTCTTCTGTTCGTGTCACACCATTATATAATTTTACCCACGCTTAGGCGTTTTGCGTGTTTCGATTCGGAAGTTTAGTGGTATTCGATATATTTTTACAAGGGCATGCAAGGGAGACTGATATTTGTTCTCTAAGAATTTGATTTCTTCGCAAAGCTCTCTTTTCGAAACGGTATTGTGGACTCGCCTTTTAAATCTTGGAATGGCATCAGTGAAAACGGAATAGTATTTTTAGGTCTTCGCATTTGTGTAATCACTAGTACTGAGAATGTGTATTATACATAGCTCAGAATTAAAAGATAGGATGCTTTACTGAAAAGTAGGATAACATTCTCTGAAACAAAAAGC
The DNA here is from genome assembly GCA_964035755.1 of Teleogryllus oceanicus. Classification (NCBI taxonomy): domain Eukaryota; kingdom Metazoa; phylum Arthropoda; class Insecta; order Orthoptera; family Gryllidae; genus Teleogryllus; species Teleogryllus oceanicus. Next base: position 226,127,091 of record CAXIVR010000002.1, on the reverse strand, counting down.
CTGTAGGTATTAATAGAAAAAATCAAAAATCTTAACTGGTAAAATCTTCTTTTTCAGAGATTTTTAAACTCTGACCCAGAATCTCCTTTTCAACAAAAGACAAACACAATCGTACCTCGGGTTGTCCAGGCTTCCAGGTATGTTTTCAGCTTCAATGAGTCCGGCGCCAGGAGAAAAGAAGCGAAATAATGAAAAGGTCGAAAAAAGAAAAATACCAAAAATACTCATGAGAAGCAAAAATAAAAAAAAACTAAAGTATAATCTACTAAAACAACTCTAGACGAAGAACGAAGTGATTCCTATTGTTAAAAGTCATAAAATCGTAAGAAAGATAAAAAATCATTTTGCCAAACTTCCGGGATCTAATAATTAAGAACAAATATTTTAGGCACGAATTTGAATAATTATATATTTTCGAAGTCCCTACAAATTATATGGCGCTTAAGTAAATTTCTTCATTCAACTTGAAACTCATAAATATTGGTAAACGTAAATGCTTGAGACTTCAGAGTCAGAGGCTTTATTTAAAAAATTCGTAAGAGCTATTTTTAAAAATGTGCTAAAATACGAAAGAACGGTCATTTGATTGCTCACCTCTACCACAGTATCAAATGACCGATATCGGAAAAAGCGTTTTCCTCTTTATTATTAGACACTTTCACACGACGAAGAAGTTTCCATTTTCTTCCCCAACGGAAAGAATCGTATTTCTTCCGCATATCGCCTCTCGCTTTTCGTTGCGCATTCCCCACCATACAATATCGCCTTGCGGGACATGGTTTCCTTCTCAACTTCCCATCGCAAATCCCTGAGAGCAGGGTCTCTAAGAAAGAACTCGGCCGGTACTGTTTCACGCGTAGCATGGAAAACATTCGCTACACACAATCTGCATTTCTGCTCCCAGACGTCCGCTGCGCACGTTTCTGTATACGAGTCGTCGTCGTCGTCGTCGCAGACGACGACGATGACGACGATGGAGTCGACGCTCGCAATGGAGTTTCGTCGTCGCCCTCTCGAAGCAAACGCCACCACCTCCCACGCCGCGGTCTCCTCCTCTAGGAAGCTTCCGTTGCAGACTTCGGTGACGCTCAACTTGTCGCACGGAGCAAAAATACTTAGCGTGTCTGCAAATAAATAAATCTACTTGTAAACTAGTGGTGCTAAACAAGCCTATGTTCACGCAAAATTACGCGAAACGTTCTTAAATTTTCGAAAAATTGTACATGACCTTGTTTCAAAATTTATCTTTAAAGAACAGGGTTAATTAAGGAAAAATATCTTTAATATTTTAGCCGTAGGAAGACTCCGAAACAAGTTTGAACTTCAAATTCAAAATCAAAAATTAGGGTTTTCATCGAAAATGGACCAGCTCATTCTCTTAGATGTCCTTCATTCTATACAACAACAAAATTTAATCAAAAACTATGGAGCCATTTTTTTTAATTTTGAAAATGTCCTAGGGCTGATGTAAAGTAACCCCCAAAATAAAAACGTCGGTTTTAAATTGAAGGAGCCGCGTCATCACCCAGATTGATAGGAGAATATCGATTTTGGAGAAAATCCGATGAACTGTTTAGCCACTCACAGACAGACGTTTTTCCGTCATTGGATTTTTCGGTATCGAAGACCTACAAAACATAGATTCTGGCGACACCACGTGATAGAGGAATTTTTTTTATTTAGCAACTGGATTTATCCACTTTTTCGTTACCAGGGTCCTGTGATAAGAGTTTCTCTGCCGAAAAGTTCCCGTTTATACGCGCAGCATAACATAATTTTTTCTCTATACATACAGACACAAAAACTGCTCGAACGATTTCGCTGAAATTTTCTCACTTTTATTTTTATTAGTATGTGGAGTATTTAAAGAGTGGTTTGAATTAATTCAGACATGTGGGAGCTTTGCTTTTGCAAAGTTAGGTGAGCTCTGTTCGTTCCCAGAGGATCTTCTTTGAAGTGCTATCTATTGGTATCTTTTGAACAATACACCTCGCTTCGAATAACATCAAAGTTGAGATATAGAAAGCAGGGAGTCTGAACCAAATGCCGTGCACAATAATATTGAAATATTTGATTTTTAAAGTGTAGAGTAATTTAGTAGAGTGTAGTTAATACGTAGTTAATCTTCATTGAATTAATTTACTTTTAATTCTAATTGTATTTATTTACTAAACCGCAATAACGAAGATTTTTCGGGTTCGCTCGTGATCTAACAATTCAGGCAGTGTTTTGCAATGGCATTGAAGAGGAACACATTCCCACAGAGTCTGTAGGAAGCTGGTTCCAACCTCCGCATAGCCCGCTGCTGCAGTGGTTCTTAAAAGAACCGCTCCGGTACCTCCTGGGCTGATCGCAGTAAGCTCCAACGCATAACAACAATAATTTTCAACAAAAAATTACATCGCCCAAAGTATCCACATTAATCATGACGGATATCCGCCGCCGTAGAAAAAATTTTGTACATTCCGGTTTCTGGACCTTCCAATTGCGGGACCGGTAGCGGTAGCTGAGTGATGTCACTGCAGCGCCCCTGACCGGGAGGTCGTAAGTTCGAGTCCTGACAACGGAGGATTTTCGACACTAGCTTTTCAGCTAGGTCGAATTCAATCGCTGTCTGGAGGAGAATTCTAGCGGCCGGCTACTCTGATCGGTAGTTTTCCGTGGTTTCTCCGATCAACACCAGGTGAATGCCGGAGCAGTACCCTACCAAACGGGCCACGGGCCGGCGCGCCATCTGTCTTTCCCCTTCCTTGTTCTCTTCTCTCCCCTTGCACACACACTTACACTAACATGCACTACACTACCACATATCCCGTGAGACCGGTCGGAAGCTTAGAGCTTGTCCCGACTGGGGCGGTGTCCCGGTGGTGGGAGAGTCCTGGTTAGGGGGAAACCCCACTAGCCGACGGTAGGTCGGCGCCGGATCTCGCCATCCAGTGGGGGAAGATCACCGTCATCTTCCGAGAAGAAACATGCGCTACACTAACGGGACTAATGACCGAAGCAGTTGACGCGCCCGGAAACACGAAAAAATCAATCAATCAATCCAATTGTGGATGCATATTATTTGTTAACTTTAACTTTGGAAGTGTCAAAACAAGTAACAATTATTGTTTACTTTATTTGGACTGCCTTCTAGTATTTTTCTTCTCCTGCGCATGGTACTTGTAAGCAATGTAGGTTGCAACAACTAAACTTACACGTTACATTGTTCTAATGTTAGTGTAACACCGTGTCCAAAATTAATGAACATTTACGAATATCATTTTAATTAACTTTTGTCTGCACACTGTTTTTACAAAGTTAATTGTTTATTTCGTAGTTTACTGTGATCCGGATCTTCAATCTGGATACAATGATCGAGAAGGCGGTGACCAATTGCAAACATAGCAGCGCTTCCATTAGCATCTGTAAACTTAAAAAGTAAATTGATTTTTCTTTGATTTTGAACCGATTAATGTTGCCCAAAACCAAAAACAATAATGCAAAAGAAAATGTATCTCATTCTTTAAATTTATGTAACTCATTTAGAATTTAATGTAATGTACAAAAGGTTGATGCGTCAATTTTAATTAAAGAAGTAAAACTGATAGAACTGAAGATGTAATGATCAAGTTTAGGACCATTGCTAGTAAAATAAGGCATACAATTATGCTTTACTAAGAGCAATGAACCTTGCCAAATCCAATCCAAATAAAAAAGGTATTATTTTATCAATATATGTACCGAACAACATTAAAATTTCACCCAATAATCACCTACCATCAATCCTCACCAACTTACTTGTAACTGCAAAGAGACAACTGACATGTTTAATCAACCTATGATGGTCACTATTACAAATAATATAGGAGCATGAACCCGGATTAGCAGATTACCTGCACCTATATTGCTTATTGACTTTGAAGGAAAAGTAAACAACAAAGTCTCTTACACAATTTAGGACTACATGAAGTTTATTGGCAAAATCATGGACATGTCGTCAAACCAATGGAATAATGTCAAAGCAAGCACGACTCATAAGAAAATTGGTGAACCTAAACCCCCCTAAACGTGTGAAAATCTCTCACGTCGAGAAAAAAATAAGCCTTTTACGCATTAGATCAGGCCATCCAAATTTTTCTCATAGCCATATACTACAGAAAAACCTAACCCAGTATCTACCTCTTGCTGAACATTAATCAGGTCCTCCAGGAATGTCTCCAGAGCAATTCTGTCAGACCTCAAATTTTTGATACTGAAAGTTTAATTATATTGTAAGTGATAATACTTACCAAAGTAATGTAATAAAATTTTGTTTTGAAATTGTTGTTTGGGGAAATATTTAATTTTATTAAATAATATAATATCTATTCCTTTCTGTATTAATTATCATTGATGTAATTTTCATGTTTAAGTTTTATGTTTTTGTATCCACAATCATCATTGTAATGTAAGCTCTATATTGTAAAAACTTAATATTGTGAATGTAAAATGTAATATATGACCTAGCTGTTGATAGACTTTAAATAGTTTTTTTTATGAATGTGAGAAGAGGGGAAACAAATCTATGTTCATTCAGTTTTACAAAGATTACATTCTACAAACTTAAATTAAACAATTACAATGTATTTCAATTAAAACAAAATTAAATAAAAACACAAACACAAAATAAAATAAAAATTTAAATAACAAAATAAAATAAAATAAACAAAATTAAAATGTTCAATTTTATGAAAATTTTGAAATATTCATTTAACTGTACATGCTTCAATTACTAAATATACAAATATGTACACAAGAACTTTCACCATTCACGTCTCGTGTAATGCCTACCAGAAATGCCGGGAGACCAGTCGGGAGCTTAGAGCTTGTCCCGTTGGAAAATCACCGCACTTCCCGAGGGAAAACTACACTTACGGGACTACACTTATACTACACTTAAGGGACTAATGACCTCAGCAGTTGACTCACCCGGAATCACTGTTGATCAATCAAACAATCAATAATAATACAAAGTTTCTCAGCCCAAGATATGTGAATCAGAAAAAAATATATGGCAAGTTATTGTGGTTTCTGCAAACTCACAATAGAATTCCCTTGGGTTTCCTAGTTCATGGATCAATTTTATAGTTGATAAGCTATTCAAACTAATTCCTGAATAGTGACTGTATTAAAATTAGAAAACATTACTCAGTTCATAAAAGAAACAAAACACAAAATGAAACTTGAATAAGTGTGTTGAAACTATTGACAAGGAAAACTAATTTCTTTTGTTTACTGCCAAATGGTAGTCTTTGGAATATCAATTTATTTTTGCAAATTACTAATGTTAATTATGTCTTTAATCAGTAAAATCATAAAGTGGCAAAATAGTGAAACACTTTACTAAGTATTTATTTTCTTCTCTTCCCCATCCCTAATACCAAAACTCTATAGTGCATGATAATATCGTCCTACGAAAAATCATGTAAATCCAAACACATTGTTACTTTTTTTTAATAATCTAGTTCTGAACTGTCTCTAAATATTTACACACAATAATGTACAAAATGATTTACTATAATTACAATATTTGAGTTCTTTCAACTCTTTTTTGGTTGAAACCTGAAGTATAATAAACAACTGTGGTTTGGTCTGTGGCAATCACATGGGTAAAACTAAATTAGAGTAAGTAGTGTAATACATTTATTTTCTTACCTTTTTACAGCAACAACTAAGCAATATTTGTGATTGTGGTGGTAGCCGAGATCTTGTGTAAAACCATTATAGATATAGGGATAATCATGTTGTGGTTGATTATCCCCATATCTATAATACAATATTTGTGAATTCACAACGTTGGCATTTTGTCTCAATTATAAATCCATAAATAGTTTTTGTTTGCGCAGCTGTAATATGATTTTCCAATTCTAGTCGAAAACACTCATTTTACACCGTTTACCGGTCTTTTTTCTTCATGCCATGTAAAATGAAACACTTTGGGGAATCGCTCTTTCAGCAGATAGTGAGCTAACCTCGCACAGACTCGACCTATACTGTGTTCATTCGGCTTTCGTTTCTCTAACCCTCTCCTTCCATAATCTAAGTGTTCATTGATTATTTTACAATTTTATGTTACAGGACGTTCCGTTTCTACCAGAACTTACAACATAGCCGGGACTTTCGAATACGTCGCTTTCCACGTGATGCATCTTCTGTAGAATCTTTTGGATTAAGTAGGGGGCACAGTGCTTAATATCGATAAATAATATTTCATTATTTATAATTTTCATTTCATGTTACAAATTATTCATGTTTCCTGATAATTGTATAATGTGTAATAAAGTGTAATCCATTATACTTTACTTTTACTTTCTTCCCTTCTCCTTTGCCACCGTCTTGCTGACTCTTTTTTCATTTCCGTGGGGTTTCAATCCGTGAGAACCATCATGAACATTTCTCTTTCTTTTTGTGACAGAAAGATGGGGACGATGAGGACGGTTTATGAGCATACTATCGTTGCCTCTCAGCTCCCATGTTGCTGCTTTCACCATTTCACCACCCCACCGGGACAAACTCTAAACTCTTGTCTGGTCTCTCGACAAGTGTGATAAGTGTAGTGCATGTTAGTGTAAATGTTTGTGTGTGTGTGTGTGTGTGTGTGTGTGTAAGAAGAGAGGATAGAATAAGGAAGAGGAAGGAAAGATTGCGTGTGGTCCGTGGTTTGTTTGTTAGGGTACCGCTCCCGCATTCGCCTGGTGTTGGTCGGAGAAACGAGGGATAAGTACTGATCAGAACAATCAGTGAATGAAGGTCAAAATAGTAGGGAAGACTATCTTGATATCGATGTTCTGATAGATCACTCGTAGCCGCAAGGCAACGAGCAGACTAAACGGTTCTTAAACCAACAAAACACAATTATTTTATACTGCATGTTCGATAAAAAAAAAGACTACACACAGGAGAAGAAAACCCCACTTTCTCAGTATTCGGGACGAAAAAAAAACAATGTTTCTACAACATTTCTGGCACCCATCGCAGAATCATCACAATACTTTCTCTTAAGTAGTATTTGATAAAGTAAAACCCTTTTGCTCTTCTATGATATATCGAGAGTATATTTTCAATTGAACTAATTAAGGTAAAAAAAGGTTACGAGAAGGAAAATATGAAGGTCTTCTCATCAAATGCAGTATATGAAATATCAATAATAAAATGAAGAAAGTAACCCTTTTTGATTGAAATATTGTAAAGGAATAGCTCTTTATGAATGCGAGAGAGAAATGTTTTACAGTTTTCAGAATGATGTTGTCATGACAACAAATTCTGCTAATTGTTCAAGCGGTACAGCCGTGAGTTCTGACATAATTCTAAAGCATATAATTACTACATAAACTTCGCACACTCAATTTTTAATGTATTATGAAAGAGTACAAAACCTAAAATAGGATAATACACCCTTATAAGACTTCGTGCCATGCCGCTGTACAGAATTCAGATTTTCATGCTACTCACTTTTCAACTAGTTATGTTCAAAATAATCCTGTATACAGCTGATATGATTTTATCTATTTCGATATACGATCCAATTTTGACACGAACTCAAAATCGAAGGGATTAAGTTCGGACTTCTACTGAAGACATACAACAGTTGCGACAAACTTTAGGATATGGTTTGGGAACAAACGTTGCAAACATTTTGCTTTACTAGGACCACTACTGTGTGGAAAAATGTTCTGTTTCTCTTCAAAAGATTCATAATCAGAGATTTTCACAGTAGTTTCCTATATTTCGTTGGTGCATGATGATTGCGGAAGTATTTACTTCGGCTTCCCTGAAATCCATCTTGCTATCCCATGCTGTCCCCAACATCATGACATGTTATTTGCAGTATTGTCTTTAATTTTTCGATTAAAAACGACGAACGTTTCTTTAATGGATATACCGTATTTCAAAGCACATGAAACAATCCATCAGAGAAATGTCTATCACTTGTCTCGAATATTTTCTTTTACAAAGGTATGGGTTGAATTCTATCATTTATGAAATTCACGAAAAACATTCACAACTTCTTTAGCATTTGCACGCCTTGGTCGAACCATTCAAACGTTCTCGATACCTTGTCCCGTTTATTTCACCGGTGTTAAAAACATGAATTGTTCGTTGATACCGAAAGTTCTCATTAAGATAGCAATGTATTTAACAGTTTTTCCATCCTGAAAAATCTGTACCAATAATCCATAACCCTCTTTTGAAAACAATGGTTTGCTTTGTGATGGAAAATGGGTTAATGCAAATTTTCTAATAATCCATCCATTGAATACATATTAACCAGAAACAACAGTCTGCCACCTATCGAATGATAAATGGTTAAATTTAAATTAAATTTATAGTGCATTGGAATTTTAGGAAAGTAGATATTATGCTCTGTTGATTTAATCTATGTTTACTTAGAGTAAATATTTGCTAATTAGAGAATCTTCAGCTCACTGCCTTCTATTAACGAGAATGTAAGGATTTTGTACATCCATTAAAGTTCTCAGACCATTAAGTAACTACACCCTGGGAAATTTTGGTGAAAATGAATAGTCACGGTTTTAACCTCTTACTTACTGACGTCTCATACGTGCGTTTTGACGACACCAGACATTCGTCTTGCAATAAAATACGAGAGTAAAATAGGATGATTCAGATTGCGGAACGGTTGTGCAATATTTATAAGACCACACAAACAACACGCAAGTGAAAATATAACTAAATTGACGAAATGGTTTGGGTCGAAAAATGTGTCTGCTCTCATGAAAATAACAATTGTTACCTGCAGAAACTGAAGCTTCTAATCATACGTCACCGCCAGAAACCAATTAAATTTGTAAAAAGGAGTATTCATATAATACGTATACCAACATTAAGCATTCAATCCAACAGATAGTGTCAGGCATATTTTGAAGAAAAACTTACTTTTGACCATACATTGTACAATGTATACTATCTGTATTAATAATAATGGTTTTATGCAGGTTGAAGTACATGAAACTCAGCTTTTATATTTCTCACAAAGAAATATTTTGCATTAACAGTTGTTTAATAATTACCAAACAAATGTTTCTGGCAAATTTTAATCACTGAAGAAATAATGACACAGGAAACAATGTTTTATAGCATTTTTCAGGTCAACTCCTTACCATTCGTTCTAGAAATCTGCGGGAACAAAAACGTTGTATGTAAAGTTATCAACGTATATCGAGTACGATATTTGCCTACTTTATGGCCATCACAATCATCAAGAAAAAGCAAATGTTCCCTTATATAGGACTCATCCCTATCCACACTCACAACACGAAGAGCCTGGTGATCCATTGGTTTGTGTTTGGGATAAGGTGCTGTGGGAAATATTAGGATATTTATCTTGTATGTGTGCCACTGCATTGTTCCAAGCATCTCCGGGGATCCACCGCCATGGAATTCTTCCTCGAAACAAAAACGTTCCATCGACTTGTGGGAGTCGTGGATCTCTCTCCGCCACAACCCGCGTCCTGTCCAGTTACTTCAAACTCCGAAACGCGATGGTCGCGAAGCTCCTTGAGAAGATTCTTCGACTGACAGTGCTGAACAAACGCCTCCACGCCAGCGCGGCTCGCATCCGCCCGTGGACGACTCCACGGCGTCTGCCCCCAGCCTCCCATCTGCGAGTTAAACAGCCATGAAGCCTCGACCGAAGGGACCAGGGACTTTGTGCTACTCCATTTGCGAATCATCCCGTTGGGAACAAGTCTGCCCGAAGCAGTACTCCCTCAAGACAATCCTCATGCGATAGCCAGACTGGGAGTACCCTTGCTTCATTTCATGGAGACCAACACGCCAACTGTTCCTGCAGCGTTGTCACCGGGTTGGACCACAAACGTTGACACCGAGGAATATAACTTCCATCCTTAGAGTACGGCCGAGCCTGTTTGTCTCCAGTGCCCATATTCCTGAAAAGCCTTCCTCCGTTGGCATGATACTCGTTCGTCTGCAGAATTCCAGCAGCCACCGCCACGAGATGTCGGGCTGCCGAGAACGCTGCTGAATCCGAGCCGGCGGCATGCGACGGAGCCCTAGTCCGCCGCCGCCGTGTGGTTTCTCGGAGCCTCGCCGAGGGCCAACAGGATCAGCTTCGCCCGATCGAGTGGGTTGTCCAGCCAAGGCACGGCGGCACGGGCGCTGTGGTGTAATGAAAACAAACGACGGGGGCGGCGGCGCGTAGCCGTGGTGGTCGTAGTGGGCCCGCGGGGGCCCAACCACTCACGGCAGCAGCGCCACTTGGTGCACCAACCACTCACGGCAGCAGCGCCACTTGGTGCACCAACCACTCACGGCAGCAGCGCCACTTGGTGCACCAACCACTCACGGCAGCAGCGCCACTTGGTGCACCAACCACTCACGGCAGCAGCGCCACTTGGTGCACCAACCACTCACGGCAGCAGCGCCACTTGGCCCCTCAATCCAACAGTGTTGCACGAGGTCGAAGACATTATGCACGCCGACCCGCATCGTGACCCGCCCGTGCGGCAGCCTGTCTTTGAAGACAGGTGCTGGCAGATGGCGGTTTGTCCCCGGGGGGACCCGACCGTCTCATTAGCAAGTCTCGCTGGTTACCTCTTGACGGCGTCTAATCACGTGACGTATGGTAGTGTCGATCGTCATCACATGCAGCTGGCCATTGTCACTGGTCTTCTTCTTGAACTGGCAAGTGTGAAAACGACCTTGACCATGCTGATGTGTGCGGCTGGGTAATCACAGGTACGCAGAATTTGAATTTTATTATTATTATTGTTCTTATTACTGCGCTCGCAGCAATGGAGATATTCGATAGAAGTTGTACGTAGTGAAGAGAGAAAATTGAAAGGTAATCAGCGGCCTGTTGAAAAAAAAATTACAAAACTAGTTTTGTGTTTATTAAGTAACTTGAAAACACGTATTTTAAAAACATTAAAGTGAGATTCAGTCACTAAGTAATAATAGGAATAAAACTAATGATTGTTTTTATTATTTTATCATCCAACCACTTAAAACAATATGATTATTTTAATCAAATTGTTTAAATTCTTTAATCATATTTTCAATAAATAACATGAGAAACGAATAATTCTTGGTTTGCCGGAAGTTGTTCAATTATATTTATACCCAACCGTCATATTTATTATCTAGAACATGCAAAAATATTAAACGTAAAAAAATCTACACGTATTCCAAACTGAATGTATTCTGTGAAGTAAGTTTCAGATGACTGTTGCAACCAATCTGTGCACGTTCATCGAACAAATTTATTATAAATAGCTTACATTTTACTTCATTTCAACACTTACATGTGTGAATGTTGACAATAATGACCATAATTTGGCTGAATTTCTTTTACAAAAATTTATCGTGTAGGTTTCCAATCAGAATATCAAATTTAGTTGTCTGTTATTTTGAACAAAAGAAGGCTTGTTCCTTCATTGTTATTTTGAAAACATCGTTCAAAACACTCTTATAAACCAAAACTCATTAATAAGATGTTTGTTTTCAATACATATTTATAGACTGTCACCAGATAAAAACGGATGATTATGAAATGTACTTCAACTGCCCATTGGGTTTGTACCTTGTCCAATATGCGTAATTTGCCGTGAACAATAACAGCCTATCTACAGGAAATTATAAGATTTCACCAGAACACTAATATATTTAATAAAATATAAGTAATGTGCATATTATCATACCAGCCGTGATTGGATGTCAAGTTTTTGTTCTATTAAAATTATCTCCTTACTATTGTAAACATTGTACAGTATATATAAATAGTGTAAAATCAAATATCGAATATGTAAAATACTGAGAAATCGGTAAGAACCTTGGGTTCATGCGACTATAATCAATAAAAAATCGACAGCTCTCTTGAGGTTTTCTTGATGCCCCCGCCACTCATTACACTATTTCTCCATCATTCATCACGTAATCATTACCTCTAGAAACTACTCATTAGATCACTCATCGATCTCTATGACTTCGGCAATAAGCGAGAATCTAAACTCAGAATATGAATGAATAAAATTTTATTATGAAATCAAGAAAATAATTACTATTTTCTTAAAATAAAAATTAAATGAAAATTAAAACAAGCAATTTCTGAAATATTAAAATACAAGCAAAACGTTTTTATGATACGTGTAATTGAACAAAAATATAAATTATCTAAATTTCCGCAGATTCTTGAAATAATTCAAAGTAATATAATTATTATTTTTCTGAATAATTTAAGCGAGATAGATCAGTCACAGCCAAAACACACTGAACAAATAAAATGTACCATTTTTTAAACAAAAAAACAATTAGAGATACAAAAAATTAGCTTATTTCTATGAAAAAAATATTTTTACTATTTGTACTGCAATTAAAAATAATTAAATAATATTGAGAATTTGAAAAATAATTTCACAACTACATTATACTTTTCATGCTTTTTATTCTTTTGTACATTGTATAGTTTTGGATTGATTTCGTAAGAATAAACATAGGAAAGATTATAATTGTAAACATTTACATTAGAAAGAAAAAATCCACTAAAAAAGTATCAGTTTACAAGATTGTGAGTTATGGCAGTGCTCACCGTCTATCGAGAGGGAACACCAAACGTACACTGTCAAAAATGCATTAAATTTAATGTAGATTAATACATTGTACATAAAACTTAATGTAACCTTGTAAATTAAAAATAGCTTTATATATTTTATATGGTTTCTTAGGGATGTGGGTGGTAGAATCACTCGTATAATATTCACACGCTCAACTAGGATTAGAACATATAGCATTTATGCAATTCCAAAGCACCAGTAAATAAATGTAACTTCATTATCTGTGCAAGTCTTCTAGAATTCATTAGGAAATATAGTTATTCAAGTTATCGTTTCCATGTTGTTGCGGCAGGAAGTATTATTCCTTGACGAAGGACATCATGGATAAGAGCCCAAAATTTATTGCTTTTATATCCTTGAAAATATATTTTATTACATGAGACTTTTTTTTATTTAAAATTCAAATTTATGTAGTATATGCCTTAGTGTAGGGATCACAGAATTTTGAAAATGTGCACTTCACTTCACTTCTCCCGATAGCACGTCATGCGCATTTTCAACTGTTTTTTGACGTAAAATAAAAAAAATAAATAAACCAGGTTTTGTAATAGAAAGACACATACGAAATTACACACTTTATGTACAAAATGAGACTTGATGCGTTGATATTATAGACCAGCCGACTGGTCGAGTTTGTCCGCACTGTGGGGAGAGGATCATACTGGAAGCAGATAGTCATTACATGCACTTATGCACGTACGAACGCTTCTGCACACGCGCCAGACAATTTCGTTCATGAACATTTCAGTTAGCGTGAAGTACTGATTATCGGTTCTTGCCTCGGCAACCAGGCACAGTTTGTATTATACGAGTTACAATATTGATTACTCTCGATGTACTTGGTGATTACAATTAAAAATCTCTTCAAAATGACATGCAGATGCCAATGTTGAACTGCCTAGAATGGAACTTCAATTTCTACGATGGCAATCAAAATTTTACGTAGACACGTCTACCTGCCACGAAATCCACTTCGAATCTGATTTGGCTGTAGTGCAAATGTTTTAGGCAAATTAAGTGGGGGCTGCATTGTCCAACTGAATTAACGGATTCAAAGGCTCCCAGAGCACGATCTGGAGGCAATGGTTGATAGGGAGGATTCTTCAAATACAACGCGGAAACCGCACGTGTCAGCAGGGTGACCAACCTTGCTGCTTCTGCAGACACTCGGAGAAGTGCACAATTCCAGCTCCGTTAAAAAATACAGAGCCAATGGCATAGAAATAAAATGTTTATATAAAGCATGATCTATTGGCTGAAGGAAACAGACAGTACCATAATTGCAGTGTCTTTACTCTGTATAATATTGCTCTGTTCAATATATTATATAATTGAATTAAATAATTTAAATAATGTATGCTCTGTTTGTTCACGTTAAAATACATTTTTATACGCCTTTGATTTTCTTTTCTGGAACATTTAGAGACAATGTTAAGAAGTTTTTTTCTTTTGTTAACACTCAGAGGAGTTGTTCAGGGGAATACATCCTTTTAGTGTATTATCAGGCGGCTTATTAAAAAAATTGGCTGTTTTCCTGCGCATTTGATTGATTGATTTTTCGTGTTTCTAGCCGCTTCAACTGCTTTGGTCATTAGTCCCGTAAGTGTAGTGCAAGTTTTTTTCTCGGGCGATGGCGGCGATCTTCCCCACTGGATAGCGAGATCCGGCGCCGACCTACCGCCGGCTAGTGGGGTTTCCCCCAACCAGGACTCTCCCACAGCAGGGCACCGCCCCAGCCGGGCGAGATCCGGCGCCGACCTACCGCCGGGTCGGTCTCCTGGAATATGTGGAAGTGTAGTCATGTTGGTGTAGTGTGTGTAAGAGGAGAGGACAGACACAAGGAAGGAAGATTGCGCGCGGTCCTGGCCCGTTGGTTAGGTATTCTCGGTATTCGCCTGGCGTTGATCGGAGAAACCACGGAAAACTACCGATCAGAGCAGCCGGCCGGTAGAATTCTCCTCCAGACAGCGACTGAATTCGACCAAGCTGAAAAGCTAGTGTCGAAAATCCTGCCATCGTGGGGAGTGTAATCTAGGACCTACTGGTCAGAGGGGCTGCAATGGAAGCAGTTGATGCACTGAGCTACCGCTCCCGGTTGCACATGATTACATTATTTTTCTTCTTAAAATTAACTTTTTAATGCGAGAAAGTAAAAATTGTGCATTTTCCAAGTCCTATTCTCAAATACTCCGTTTCATTCTCATAGATTTATATGCCATGAGACGCTACCGCAAGAAACACGGGTCGACCGAGACCGCATAGCACCGCATGCCTTCCGCGCGCCCTGTCGCCTCCTGTCGGCCGCTGGAGGAAATAAGGAGGGCGCCCGCGGCGGCGGCTGCGGCTGGCACGGCCGCGACGGACCTCACTCCATCACCCCCACAAATCTGGAGGGAGACGTCCCCGCCATCTGGCGCCACCTCCGCCCCCACCCCCGCCCCCGCCATCACCCCCACTCCCCTCCCGCACGCACCCCTCGCCCTATCCACGGAGACAAAGACGCTGCCGCTGCCGCCAAGCGGGGGGCAGTGGGGGTGGGGGAGTGCAGAGAAGCTGCAGAAGAGCCGCAGCCATTTTTAGCCAGCGGGGGATTTATTCCGGACGAGTATTCGCCACATGTGCCGTACCGCTCTCGGTGTTGGGGCAGATGGAAAATGCACCGCTTGTAACAGCCTCCGCCCACTTTTTTTTTCTTATTTCGAGACGGGTAGAAGAACCACGTTCACTGTTGTAGAGTTAATACGTGATAACACTATAGATTTAAGCATGTCTGAGATGAATGGTCCAGCAAATATTGTGATTCCACATAGCGTTTAAACTAAGGAGGAAATATTTTTGTCTGATCTCATAATTCCGTAGGTATCATATAAAACGGAACTGGAATAAACCAGAGTTACATGGTATTTAATAAAATAAATAAGTATGTTTGTTTATAAGGTTAGTTAGATCCCATATTTGAGATGTTCAATGGGACAGGATCTTGTGTACTTCACGACTATGTATATCATTCATGTTAGTTTCTCACGACGCCCCCTCCGTTAATTTGTAAGAAATATCTTCGCCCCAGGTGCAAATCACCATCACCCTTTTGAAGATCAAAACGATGATGCGTCACCATTCCGTTCCTCATCACAACCACCACCATCACCTCCGTTCTGTCGCCCCAGCTACCGCACCACCGCAATTGCTACCGCCGACCGCGCCGCAATCTGGCAACATTGCCTACCAACCTTCCCAGCACCCGCCCCAGCCACTGCCCTTCCGCACCTCCCCCAACCTTGCAGTCTCCGCCACGCCCGACATTGCCACCCTGCTGCCACTGCCTGGCTTTCACTGCTTAGCAATGTCCTGCCCGTCGCGCCCGGGCCCCGCCCCCCCCACTGCCCTCACTGCGAACGTCGCACCGGGAGCGGTGGCTCAGTGCAACAACGGATGTCACTGCAGTCCTCTGGCTGGAAGGTCCTTGACTGCAGTCCGGCGGTAGCTGGTTTCGACTCAGCTAGGTCGAATTCAGTCGCTGTCTCGAGGAGAATTCTAGCGGCCGTCTGCTCTGATCCGTAGTTTCCGTGGTTTCTCCGATCAACACCAGGCGAATGCCGGAGCAGTCCCTAACAAACGGGCAACGGACCGCGCGCGCTCTTTCCTTCCTCTTCCTAGTCATATCCTCTCCCCTTGCACACAATTACACTAACATGCACTACACTATCACCCATGCTGGGATACCGGTCGGGGGTTTCGACCCTTAGCCTGACTGGGACGGTCCCCCGCTGGTGGGAGATACCTGGTTGGGGAAAACCCCGCTAGCCGACGGTAGGTCGGTGCCGGTTCTCGCCATCCAGTGGGGAAGATCACCGCCACCTCCCAAGAAGAATCATGCACTGCACTTACGGGACTAATGATCCTGCTAGTTGACGCGCCCAGAATCACTAACAACAAATCAATCAAGCAATCAGCGACCGTCGCCAGCGCCACTATGTGCAAAGAAGAGCCTCTTCAGAATTTCCGCAGTTTTATTCCCCCCGATGAGCAGACCGGATTTATGTAACAGGAATATTCCCAGCATGTGTCATGAATATTTTCACTCCTGGTTTGGGGTAGCTGCAAACCTTGCTCTTGTTAGATGGGAATTCACTTTTTATTGCGAAACAAAAACTTTCGTAATAATACGTAATACACAAGAGTAAGCTGGAATAATACTCAAGAGCATCAGGCTCTTCGCTGTTATCATATCGACTTTTCTAAAATAAAAATGACTTCGCTCGAGGTAAAATGTTTTTGAAAGCAATCAATATATGGCTTCAGTGTGAAATACATTTGTCATCTCTACAAAATAGTAGCATTTTGTACACAGTATAGTATCATCCCACGCTTGCACAGTTGTTCTCTGAATTTTGGCTAAAAACTACAAAATAAATTAAATCAATACTATCAAGTTGAATAGTACTGAAAAATACCATAAACAATAATTAATATTACCACATAGAAAGAAATAACAGCAGAGAATATAGGTGATTATAACTAATCACATTCACGTTCAATCAATTAAAAAATACGTAAAGAGAAAAAAATGTATCACAGCAAGGTATTCGTGCCAATTGGCTGATGTGAAACAAAACTTGTTTTCCTATCACGGTTACATTGAATTATGTTTACAGCAACAGATTCTCAAGCAGATATAGATTGTGAACTTAATACAACTTCATTTCAGTGCTGTGAAAACCCTAACATTTCATACACCTTCCTTTGATTAACTCGCAGTACTACCCCCTGCTCATCCGTCGCCTTCAACATTTCTCATTCTTTTCATGCAGTCCCCTTTCCTGTGCCTGTCCAAACTCACGAACAAAACTCATCGCTTAAAGAAAGCCATTGTGTCCTTTTTCTGGATGATCACCAACTTGTAGGGGACGCCAAGACTAGTAAAGGGGAAGAGAATTGCAAAAGAGGAAGGGGGTGAGGTTAGATTGACGATGTCGGTAGTGGAAATAGAAACGAGACCGGCAGGACAAAAAACAGTGTCGACGGAGCCAGAAGAGTAGGGAAAGAATCCAGGAAAATTTTGCGGGATGTACAGGTGAAGGTAAAAGCTATGAAGTGCCACAAGGAAATTCTTTCATATTTTTTTTGTTCAGATATCGGTTTCAAAATTCTATATCTCAATAATGTTTTACACAACTGCCGCTGTGCCAAAGATTAGGTATATAAATTCTTTTTCCCCCACTTCATTTTAGTATTGTAAAGAGTCAATTGCCATATACATACCAAATACGTTGACACGCAATTAAACGGTTCTATGACAATGATTGCAGTAGTCAAATCCACACCAACCCGCTGGCTCCCTGTGCTGAGGAGCATACCACCCCAGACATAAGGAGAAAGAATGCACTCAAAAAGGAATATGAGAAGATTATGAACAATCCGTTACTTCCTATACATGAAGATATTGACGCAAGAACAACGAGACAACTGAATTCACGTCATCCACCGATTACAACCGCTCAAAGTTTGGTAGCCTCAGACTACAATAGCTTCGACGATTGGCAAGAAACCTGGAATAGATCCATATCCTCACTATGGCAAGCTATTTTACAGGAAAATCAAAAACCTGGAGGTTTCTCACTTCCACGCAGCACTTGGACAACTATTAACAGAATACGTACTGGACATGGTCGCTGTGCTGATTTAATGCATAAATGGAAGATAAGCCTAGCCCGATGTGTGACTGCGCAGATGCCAGGCAAACTGTACAGTACATTGTCAATGACTGTCAGAGAAAGATGTTTCCTGGAAAGCCCCAAGAATTCATCGTAGTAACTGACAATGCGGCCCAATGGGCAAAGGAACTTGACTTAAGGCTTAAGAATCAATATTTTAAGACTGATAAAATTAACTTCTTATTGTGAATTAGACATATAGTTTTTACTCAAATGTTCTATATTGTTTTTAAGTTGCGTACTTGTTCTTTTAATTGTTTTGAATTGCTCTCTTTGTGTGATTTTTTTCCTTTTTCTTATTGCATTGTTTCTTGCCATACGAATAAATAAAATAAAATTTCCGTATTTACCTAACATCAAGAAGACGTTCATGTGCCCGGCGTGCTTGGAACTGAAATATAGGTTGGCTATGTCGGACACTATGGAGATCATGGGACTATGAATACATGCAGATGCCGTTACCAACTTCTTCCATGTTCACCAGGTGAAGCCAGTCCGTCATATTGGTGGGTCCTAAACACGTCTGTCAAACCAATACCTCCTGTTACTACAGACCTAACGTACAAACTGGAAAATTTTAAAGGACTGCGAATTCCCGCAAATGTACACACGATAAGGGTCTATCAAAATCGTGTTCTTGGAAGTGAGCCGAACACAACCTGCTGTAATAGCTAGGCTGCCAAAGGGCTCTTCGTACAGCTCTAATACACAATACTTTCTGGTTTAGATCTTCAGGAAATCTTTAAGAATACATCCACGAAAATTAACGAATAACTTAGTGTGGAAAAAAACTAATAACTTGGTAACTACATGTTCTTTAAATAATACTTTAAATAACGTCATATAAATGTTTCTCGAATACTCAACAGGTTTCTGTTAAAATGAGCTCCAAATTCCGCATTTTGAGTAACGCTCTAACGCCATCTTGTCAAAAATGGCTCCAAATTTTATAAATATAACATTTTTCGGTATCGCCGAAAACGCCGTTAATATGTACATTTCAAACGATTTTATACATTATAGAATTTGGGAGAGGAAATTCTTCAAATTACTTCAAATGAAGTTTTTCGAGAACTCATTATTGATTCCTGTGAAAAAGAGCTTCAAAATTTGCATTTTCGTAACGCTTACCTTATTCCCGCATACAATTACCTTAAAAACGACTCCACATTCTTCAATGAATATTGCTATTTAGAACGAGGATTTATTCTTCTTTAATATTCTTAAATTAACATTTCGGTTCTACTATTTGGAATCCGAACAGTTGAGAACATTTCAAAAAAATGTACTTTGGGCGGCGATTGATAGCAGCAGACAAGGAGGAGGGAGCAAGAGTGTACCGTACCAGTCCACACCAAGGAAATTAGAAAACTTTACCACGAGAAAGTCTGAGCCATTCTGTAGCACCTCTAGTTTCAAATTCTGTTCCATCCTATCGGCAATGCCTCCGAGAGTGAGCAGAAGAGGTGGAGCCGTGAGTGGGGCTGTCAGGACGGGGCAGGGTAGACGACGCGAGTAGGAGGGCAGTGCAGGAAATGCGGGCGGGACTGTAAATATACGCCTTCACAAAGACGGTTAAACCTTTAATAATAAGTGATGTCACTGCAGCGCCTCCAACCTGGAGTTCCTAGGTTCCAGTCCTGACGGCGGTAGGATTTTCGACATTAGCTTTTCAGCTAGGTCGAATTCAGCTGCTGTCTGGAGGAGAATTCTAGCGGCCGGCTGCTCTGATCGGTAGTTTTCCGTGGTTTCTCCGATCAACACCAGATGAATGCCGGAGCAGTACCCTACCAAACGAGCCACGGACCGCGCGCGATCTGTCCTTCCTCTTTCCTGTCCTGTCCTCTCCTCTTACACACACACTTACACTAACATGCACTACACTACCACATATTCCGGGAGATCGGTCGGGAGCTTAGAGCTTGTCCCGGCTGGGGTAGTGCCCCGCTGGTGGGAGAGTCCTGGTTAGGGGGAAACCCTACTAGCCGACGGTAGGTCGGCGCCGGATCTCGCCATCCAGTGGGAGAAGATCACCGCCATCTCCCGAGAAAACAATATGCACTACACTAACGGGACTAATTTCCGAAGCAGTTGACGCGCCCGGAAACACGAAAAATCAATCTTTAATAATACATACACTGATACGAAATGAAAATATAGATTTTTTCCAGTTGCGTGAACTCGTGAAAAGGCACGAGGGATGTAGCGTCTATTACCACGGACGCGAGTTTGGTGAAAGGGAGACTGAACGGAGTGCTCTAATGAATGGACGCCTGAATATAGGCCGGGAATATTAACATGATATTCTGGTTTTAACTCTCAAATAGTAGCGACTTCAGAATTTTTGGGAAACTACTCCAGCAAAAATTAATCGGTGATCTGGAAGTAAGGAAGAAGATAGACGCGGTCGTGGGGAAGGTAAATTTTCCGATTGATTCGAATTATGAATTCACGAATAATGTATTTGATTGGTGGTTTTACTTAAAATTTTACTTTGACTCATTTTTAAATTACCTAAAGAGAGAGGCCAACTGACAGCGACGTTTGGTGAGTGACAATACACCTGTAGCTGAATTTATTGGCGTTCAAACCAGGATTCACATGTGCATACGTTGTTGCGACAACATTGGATATTCAGTAGATCCGTAACTCACTGTGGATCAATAACTTACATAATAGCTAATTTGGTGGAAACAGACACAAGGCTTTACAGAAAACGTGTGAAAAGGTTTCGTCTCCAAGTTACATTATCTCAAATTTCATTAAAATTTAGTTGTTTTTTAAATTTATTTCTTCTCGTTCGACATACTGGTCTTTCGAGGTGGTTAAATTATGAATTACATAGTCTTTTACTTTTTGGGAATGGCCATCCATAAGCAGTGGTTTTTATTACTCGGAATAATGTAAACATTGGGCTAAAGTAAATGAAGCGAGGTTGAAGACTGTTTCAGTTTGATCTATTGACAGTTATGGGGAATTACGGTGGTTTGAATCGGTCTTTGGGATACCTGGATTTAATACATGAGTATGTAGCATTGCGACCTAGGTTGAAGGTTGAGGAGCATGGCGAAGTGTGAAGGTTTTGGTACATATTTTGGAATATTTGTGTTATGTGATCGTTAATTAAGGTACTTTCAATTCTCTGCGAATCTGGGTGTCGGGGGCATTTAAAGTTCTTAAAAATACATTCTGAATGGCTATTAATTTTTCGAGATTGCTAGTCGTTGCATAAGCCCAAACTGGACATGTATAAGTCATGGTTGGTAGGATTAAGGACTTAAATAGTGATCGATTCGGCATTCGACTTTCAATGAAGAATATGCATTGATTAGCGGGAAGAGTTTTGATATTTTTGCAGGTACTTTGTTAGCTATTGCATTTATGTGTGGTTTCCATGTTAATTTTTTGTCAAGCAACACTCCTAAATATTTTATCAGTGAGAAGGTCCACGGAATATATGTATTGTGAAGGTTTAAAGCATTAGGATTTTTGGGGCGGCGTAACGAAGATTTTTGCTTGACATTTAACGGATTTATTTTGATTCTCCATTTTTGAGTCCCGTTAACATACTCGTCTAATGTGTTTGGAATATAGTCCTTGGCTACGGCAATGTCGTTGTGCGTTGCTAAGAGGGCGACATCATCTGCGTACAGCGCTAACTTGGAGTCACCCTCAGTGGGGATATCGTAGCTAAAACTGTTGAACAGAATGGGAGGATGAGCCGATCCTTCTGGCACTCCTGCATCAATGGTGTCCGGCTAAGATACTGAAGAGTTGATTTTTACAATAAACGATCTGTTAGAGAGAAAACTTTCGATAACCTTTTATAAATACTCCGGGACTCCTAGTTGTCGCGTTTTATAAATTAGGCCCGAGTGCCACTCTCTGTCGTACACCTAACTTATATCCAGAAATACTGATGCTGTATGTTCCTTTTGGTGGTAGCCTTGTGCTATTTCTTTAGTGAACGTTGTAGTTGGTGCGTTGTTGAGTGATTGGTCCTAAAACCGAATTGAATCGACGGAATAGCGTTGGTGGAATTGAGGGATTTAATAAGTCTAGATAGTATTAGTCTTTCAAATATTTTGAATATAGTTGGGAATAGACTAAGAGGTCTGTAGCTTTCAACGTATCTCGGGTCTTTTCCAGCTTTACAGATAGGAATTGTTACATCTTTATTACGCTGCAGTAAAATAGTGAAGCCTTAAAACCGCGTAGAATATTGCCGTCAGGGCTGCAATATATCGCCTGTTCAACGTTTTCATGCACAGGGTATTTAGGCCGTCAATTCCAGGTGCTTTCTTAATACTCAGACGCTTTATTTCAAAGGCTGTCTCAGAAGGAGTAATAAATTGAATGGGTGGTGCGGCAGTGGGAAAAGTAGAGTTGACGAAATTTTCGATTTTGGAGTTAAATGGAGCGTTGGTCACAGGGTGCGGTTTGAAGGTAGTTTCAAGGTGTTCCGCCATTACTGATGACTTCTTCCTCGTCTGAGTATACTCAGTTAATTCCTATTTTCAAGGGTGAATGTTTGATTTTTCTTTGGTTAACACTTGACTGATGATCACAGGTGACTTGAATTTGGATGAATTTCGCCTATATATTTATTGAAACTTGAAGAACGTAGTTTATCAAGTTTGGTTTTCACCAGCCTTGTTAACTTATTTACTTTCGTTTGACGTCTGGTCGTCAAGTAATTTGCCAGTACCGTCTCATACTATTTTTTTATTTAATTAAATTTCGAATGTTTACTGGGATCGGTTTAGCATTTGGCGTACGTCGTGGTCATGTCGACTGTTTGATGGCATTAATAGTTGCTTTGGAGAATTTATCAACTTCATCGTCGATGTCGCGCGTATTACTTATACTTTTTGGATAACGATAACAGTAGATTAGTATACTTATTCCAATTTACTATTCCTCTTACCTCCTCATCGAGCTGGATTCTATTGATTTGTGCCGATAAGGATATCAGTATCGGGCAGTGGTTAGAGTCGAGTTTCGGTAATACTTTTTGATGAATGGGAGAATTAAATTTTTTGGTGAGTACAATATCTAAGACATTTGGAGTGATGTTTGAATTGGACGCGTATCTTGTTGGTTCATTTGGAGCTAATATGTTGATCTTATATGCAGTTGCAAAATCTGATAGCTTCTATCCTTGCCACGATGTCGAGTTACAACCCCACTTTTTACTATTGAAGTCTCCTAGTAATAGTGTCGGATTGTTATCACTGAAATACATCTGTATGAGTTTTCCGGAAAGGTTCTGTTAGGGGGTTATATCCTGCTATAATAGTTAAAGTTTTGCCATTACTTTCAATTCGCACCCGACAGATTCCAGGTTTCTTGGCGAGGTGTCGGAACTTGCGCGTGTTTAACGTTCTTCAATATAAATATAGCTACACCGCCTGATGCTATATGAAAATTTAGTTATTGAAACAACTACCAACTGTGTTTGCCTGGTCAAAATATTGAACATTGCAGCAATAAAATAAATGATGAAATGATAAAAAAATTGATGAAGATTGATAAGAAACGTATGTATTCATGAAGAATTTAATGAATGACTGTGTACACGCACATAATTTCCATTGATCAAATAATAATTTCTTTTATTTCCATTGGAATATAAGAATTTTCTACAATGAAATCAGGGAGTCAAGAGAGAAGAAATAGCTTTACATGATGAGATTTGCACGGAAAGAATCAGACACTTCCTATTGTAGGAATTGCCTTTCTGGTTCAAAGAGCCTATAACAATAAACAAGTACGAGTATTGTCTCAAAACACTGCTTTGATGACTTAAGGTATTTATCGTAATTATGCGACCAGTCAAAATCTGTGTGTTGAACGTGTGTTGTAATACCAGTCAAAACCTGTGAACATGTTTCCCGTAACAAAATGTATTTTCGTAATTTTTCCCTTAGAAATAATCGTAACCAAAGAGGCTGCTGAAAAGCCTCTTAATGGCCGGCTATCGTTAATTTACCAACCGCCGATCGTTGAAAACAGTACAAACAACTGCCAACGTTTCGGTCGCCATTCTGCGACCTTCCTCAGGGCGTAGTACTGCGCGGAGGTGGGCTGCGCACGGGTTTATAAGCAGTTTCTCTCCGTCCGGAAGCCTAGGCTCTCACTTGACCAACCTCTACGGGGAGGAAACATTTAAACTCACTCGTGAGTTCTCTAATCTACGAGACAAACGAAAACGGAAGCTGAGCCAGCTCGCTTTCCTCCAGCGGTGCAGAGATGAGGACGTGCTTCCGTCCTTTCTCGAAATCCGTCACCAGACTCAGACTCAGGCGGCACTACGTATTCTCCGTAGAACGGGCTTCGCTCTCCTACGCGAGAGGATCCGCCATACCAGGATGCAACTTTCTAACATCGAACGAAATTTGTTCAAAATTCACTTAATTCAGGCAGGCAGTCTTAGTAGATCTGATTGGACCGCACTTGATACGGTTTCGGCGGATTCCGCGGAACGGGTACTTGAATTAGCCAGAAGCAAGCAAATTCGCAAATTCGACAAACTGAAGGCGAAACAACATCCTGAGGTTTTCGGGGTGGACGCAACTAGTACGGTCGTCAACCTTACGGACAAAGAGCTCAACATCGCCACTGTGTCTGTATTGAGCAAGGGCCTCAATTTCGCGCCCGTACCCGAACGTGTCCCTAACGCGGATATCGTGGCAGCGGTGGAAAACGCGGTCTTCAAACTGCCTGCGGACCAGGCCGACTACATCCGCAGAGAATCGGCTCGCTTCTTAGCCCATGCTAAATTGCCACGAAATAACTTGCCACGCGAGGAACGTGTAGCGCTGCGAGAACTACGGACGCGCGAGGACATCGTTGTATTACCTGCGGACAAAGGTAATGCTACGGTGGTCATGAACACCGTCGACTACCACTCTAAAGTGGAAGCGTTATTGGCAGATCAGACCTATACTGTCCTACGAAGCAATCCCGTACGGAAGCTGAGAGAAGAGGTCGCGGCACGGATAAAAAACTCGGCCGTTATAGAACCTGAAATCAAACCCACGCTAAAACGTGGCAACAGCTGGATTCCCAGACTCTATGGTCTTCCCAAGATTCACAAGCCTGACGTGCCGCTGCGCCCCATCGTGAGCGCTATCAACTCCCCCACCCACCCCCTTGCCCGCTATGTGGCCGACAAACTTCAGCCCTTGACCGACGACATCAAGTCATCTGTCAAGAATTCGGCCCACCTTATTGACATTCTCAAGGAGCAACGCATAAATGACACGGACATCCTCGTCAGCTTCGATGTCACGTCTTTGTTCACTATGGTACCTGTGGATGAGGCGACTACCGTCATACGAAAAAAGCTTTCCACCCGGGGCTCACTACGGAATGGGCTGACTTAGCCGAGTTCTGCCTCACGTCTACTTTCTTCCAGTACCGGGGACAACTCTAAGGCCAAGCGGAAGGGGCGGCCATCGGCTCCCCTCTCTCGCCGGTGGTGGCGAACCTATTCATGGAAGCCTTTGAAACGGAAGCACTAGAGAATGCCCCGCTGAAACCTACACTTTGGCTCCGGTACGTGGACGACACGCTAGTAGTGTGGCCCCACGGTCCTCACACACTAGCTGATTTCCTCCAGCACCTCAACAACACACACCGCAAGATCAAGTTCACCATGGAAATAGAAAAAGACGGAAAACTGCCTTTCCTGGACGTGCTGGTGAGTCGTAAAGCCAATGGAAGACTGGGACTCAGTGTTTACCGGAAACCTACTCACACCAACCGCTACCTGCACGCCGGTTCTCACCATCACCCGGCAACGAAACGAGGGGTCCTGAAAACTCTCGCCATCAGAGCAATTAGGGTATGTGACAAGGAATCGTTAGACTCCGAAATAGAGCTCTTAAAAAACACATTTCGAGCTAATGGATATAGTGCCAACGCTGCCAACCAAGCTGTACGGCAGGCAACGACCACCTCTAGCACTGCTGATATCACCACATCTAATGATGATGATTCCAATCGCAGGACGGCCATTCTACCGTATATACGAGGGGTTACTGATAAAATTGGAAAGCTTTTGAGCCGCTTCGACATCAAGACCGCCTACAAAGCTCCTACAAACTCGGACAAAACCTCGTGCGTGTGAAAGATCGCATACCGCCTCTCATGTCATCAGGGGTATATGAGATCCCATGCAGCTGCGGCAGCAGTTACATCGGCGAGACAGGACGGACCATAGAGGAACGGCTCCGAGAGCATATCCGCCACTATAAGTACAACAACACTGAAAAGTCGGCCGTAGCCCTCCACGCATGGGGAAACTGGCCATGCCATTTTATTTGATGACACCCGCCTCCTAGCCAGAGAAGACCGCTGGGGAACGAGAAGAGTAAAAGAGGCAATAGAAATTATTAAACATCCCCAAAATCTAAACGCTGATAAAGGCCTACGTCTGCATGACGCCTGGAAACATCTTTTTCACCTGACCGAGACCCGGCACGGGGCCCCCTGCTCCATGTCGTCCGATCACGCGCGGTGCGCCTCCCCCACCCCGCCCGGGGAGCCCTATCCCTGATTGGCCGTTGCACTCTCTCCGCATTGGCTGATCATCCGGCCTATCAGCGGACGGAGAGAAACTGCTTATAAACCCGTGCGCAGCCCACCTCCGCGCTTGAATAAATTCCCGCCTCGCCAAGGATATTGGCGAGGGGAAAATTGAAAAAAAAAGAACTCCGCGCAGTACGTCGCCCTGAGGAAGGTCGCAGAATGGCGACCGAAACGTTGGCACCTATGCCCTGGACGCGGCGTCTCCCGGATAGCCAAGTTAATCATCGAGCGTAACGAAATTTGCGTGGTTAGACGGAAGAGCGGACCTGATGGCCCGAGTCTCGCTACGTAAAATAAGGCATTAACTAACTAACTAAACTAAAGCAAGACGTGGGGAGCACAGTCTGGAGCCAGGCAGTTGAGCGGGAGATCGTAGGGTCAAGAGAGGATGCGAGGAGGGGTGGAGAAAAGGGTATTAGCAGGGGAACTGACGGAATAAGAAAACGTCTAGAGTCTGAGGAGATAAAAATTGGATGATGTTGGAAATGTTGTGGAAATGAATGTTGATGGAAATGAAAAAAGAGAAGGTGAACCAGGAGATAGAGGGAAAGGAGAGGAAAGGATGAAGAAATGTTGAGGCGGAAGAGATGAGGAGGGATGAAAAGGATTTAAGTTGGAGAAGAGAGGAGTGGAATGGGTGAACAGTGGAACTCTAAAGAAGATGAGGATAAATCAAGACAGTTCAGCAGTGGAAAGAGAGACGGAAAGGATAAAGAGGGCAGAAGCGAGAAAGGTGTGGAATGAAAAGGAAGATGCAAGAAGGTTGGACAGTAGAGAGGGCGGGTGGAGCAGGGGGGGGCCAAGGGGGGCATGAGGGAGGCGGACAGGGGGGGGCGGGGCGGTGAACGCCCACCGCTCCGCAAGACGACGTGCGGCAATCCATTACGCGGAGGGGAGGGGAGGACAGCGGGCGGCGCGCCGCGGAAAACCCCCGCGCTAAGTGCTTCGCTCGGAATGAAGCCGTCACCCGTCGCCGGCCCAGCGCCAGGGGCACCTCCTTTGTGTCCGACGACGCACCCCCCCCCGGTGGCCCCCCAACCCACCCCACACCCGCACGTAACCTCTTCCCTCCACCCTCACTCACACGCCGATTGATTAATTGATTTTTTCGTGCTTCCGGACGCGTCAACTGCTTTGGTCATTAGTCCCGTTAGTGTAGTGCATGTTTTTTCGCGGGAGATGGCGGTGATTTTCCCCCGCTGGATAGCGAGATCCGGCGCCGACCTACCGCCGGCTAGTGGGGTTTCCCCCTAACCAGGACTCTCCCACCAGCGAAGCACCGCCCCAGCCGGGACAAGCTCTAAGCTCCCGATCGGTCTCCTGGAATATGTGGTAGTGTAGTGCATGTTAGTGTAAGTGTGTGTGGGTGAGGAGAGGAGGAAGGGTGAGGATAGGAGAAGGAAGAGGAAGGAGAGATCGCGTGCGGTCCATGGCCCGTTTGGTAGGGTACTGCTTCAGCATTCGCCTGGTGTTCATCGGAAAAAACACGAAAAAATACCGATCAGAGCAGCCGGGCGCCAGAATTCTCCTCCAGACAGCGACTGAATTCGACCTAGCAGGAAAGCTAGTGTCGAAAATCCTGCCGCCGTCAGGATTCGAACCTAAGACCTCCCGGTCAGAGGCGCTGCAGTGACATCAGTTAATGCACTGAGTTACCATCCCCAGTCTTTCCACCAAAAAGCCGCAACGCCATGCATGCTGCAACCATTTCCCATCACATGCCCTTCCATAATCCACGCCTCACACAGCTCATAGGTAATCCGTTTCACACTACCCAGTCCTCACACGCTTGCCTGCCCTCTTCCAACGCTCTTAACGGTCACACGCTACAATGAGGAGTCTTGCGATGTCGCCTACAACTGCACAGTACCATGCCAACTACTTCGACACACCACACGCCTCACTACTTCAGGGCGTACCACCACGCCTCACACGGCGCACAAGAAATCCCTTTCTCACCACACACGCCTCACACACCAACCTCTTCCGACAATCCCAACGGTCCACGCAACGACGAAACCTTCGACACTCGCCACAACTCGCATTGTACCATGCCAACCACATCGACCTCACACACTAAGTACTACCACTTCTACACATAAACACCGGACCGCCAACCCTAGCCAACTCCGGAATGCCAACTCTAGCTTCGCTCGTGGCACATAGCGAAGTCGCTTGCTTTCACCACTGAGATCCAGGTTGATTCCCGTTGAATCTCATGTGAAATTTGTTCTAACAAAACGAGTTTGGCTGCTTCACAAGGGCCAGTCCAACCCCTGTGAAGTGTCCTAAACCCTGCCCCTATCCTTATTTCTTCCCAATTCTGGCCGCTGGATAGTGACGCAGGAGCGCCTAGCGGGAGGCGCGTACTCGGAGATGCTACCTGGCGGTCCTCTGGACATGTGACTACGACCTGATGTAAAATGACTTACAAGGTAATGGAGAATTACTCCCGCGCAAAATAATGGATAATTACTCCCTAGAGCAAAGCGCTCAACGCCCCTTAAGGGGCTTGGAGACGCGTTGCGTCAATATGTAGACGCAACAAATTAAAAAAAAAAAAACCTTCCGCAACAAAGAAGCCTCCCTCTGTATTGAAACTTCGGCTCCACACACACATCACACGCCACATAACCAACTCGTCTGTCCCCCACGCTGCTCTCCAAATTCCTACCTTCCGTGATGCTGTTCCCACATGAAGCTCTCTGTTACTATATGCCTCGCGTCTCGATGTGTCTAGAGTACTTAGATGGGCGATTCTGCACCCATAGCTCTTCTGTCCTCCACGCCTCTCTATCGCCCCTATCTTCCCCGCTCTTCCCCTGGCACCGACAACGCAGCCGCCCCCCACCCCATTCCGCTGCCTCCACAATCCCTATGAAAATTTACTAGTGAAAACCGATATACCAACTTATGAAAAAAGCATCATGAAGCTAAATAAACAAATATATAATACCCACATGGATACTTTACATATATAGAAACATAAAATAACACAAAAAACATAAAAAAACAATAAATCGTACATCAGTAGGTTCATCTAGCCAATGCGAAAATGATCTAGAAAAATTTAACTTTGTTTTGCAAGCAGTGTCTTAGAGATGAATGAAGTGTTTTACCCAGTGGCGTGTGGTGAAATTTTTTCTAGGGAAGCAATTACATTTCAAATGGTAGATTTGTAATTATTCACAGAAATAAGACGACAAATGCTGAACCGATAAACACATGTAGAGATCACCACACGCGCGCAGTGATTCACGCTGTATGCAACTGGCCGATTGCTTCCAAAGGCGAGCTCGACTGAATGAGCCTGCGCGCGCTCACCACACGCGCCAGCAAATCTGGTGATCACAGCATTCCGTATGAGACACCGGATGCAGTCAGAACAGTGCTTTCAAAGAGATTTAAGGGCGATTTCTACCTACTCTATTGGTGAAAGTAAAATTACGTCTTGTAATGATGAGATTGGGACGCGCCCAATTTAAACTGTTTGGACTTGGATAACAAGTAAATGATCTAAATTACTAGTCAAGTGGTATTAAAATGTAAGATATTCTTGAAACTTATGGGGGAACCAATGCTTCCCTTGTTTCCATGGAATAAACGCCCCAGGGTTTACCTATTCCACAACATTTAAGAATTCTATACCGACTCCACAATTGTTCTGAGGCAGGTGTGAGTTTCCATTTTCTAATAGTTCGTTCTGCTTCTGATTCCAAAAATTCTGTAATTTTTTTAATATGAAAATAATTTCCATCCACCAATTAACACTTTTGCCACCTCATATTTTTAATTCAAAAGAAGCATAGTTTTAGCGTGCATTTATTCCAACGGTATCGACGTTAATATGCATGCATTTTTTCTTCAGTTATCGAAACCTTCATGTTTACACAGAGGCGCCGAAAATAATTCAACTTTTGCGACTTAACTCAAATAGAAATAGTTAGAAGCTCTCATTGGTGTCAATAGAGCTGAGGCTGCTTACGAAATAACTTTTAAACCTCGAGTACTACGTAATATCATCTCTCTGAACATTAAAGGTAACGTATTGACTTTTTGTTTGCATTTATCTGGGTGTACGCATGTTTGATAAAATGTCCATGTGCAGGGAGAGAAAACCAAATACGTAGCACGTATTCTTGTAAAATCTTGGGCATGACCTTCGACCAAAAGAACACCTGGAAGAACCACATTTTCCTCCTAAAGATCGAATGCAATTTCAGGCTGAACATATTGAAGATATTACCATCACGAAAATGGGAAGCAGAGTGTTTAATTCATTCTTATCGTTTATTCAAGTCATATTATACTTAGAGTTTATTCAAGCCATATTATTATTCAAGCCAATCTAGATTACGGAGCTATAATCTATATCTCAGCTAACAAATCTACACTACAGACGCTGGACCCTATTATAAATTCAGCATGTAGAATAAGTTTAGAAGCCTTTAAGTCAAGTCCTATCAACAGCCTCATTGTAGAAACAGGATTACACCCTCGCGATTGGCAGTGTAAAAAACTACGTCTAAAACTGGCTTCTTAACTTCAAATTCCTCAATTAATCTGTCCTTCAAATGTATATTCATCGCTTTTTAAACAGATTACGAATCTATCCTTGTGAATTATCCAAAACCACTTAGGAAAAGAATCCCAACTTATCAAGGTCAATTGAATGTTGAAACTCCTCACATTATACAGAGAAGAATTCACCCTATCCTCCCTGGCAAACCATTAAATCTGAGATTCCCCTGCAGAGATTCCCAGATCCTTAATCTCTCCAAAAATTGTTCCATCCCATCTGAATTCTCTTTATGAAGGCTTCCATGATTTAGAAAAAGTATATACGTATGTATCAAAATAAGAAAACAAAGCAGGTTTTGAAATTATTTCCACGACCCTAATAAAAAATTAATAGTTAATGAGTTTCAATGCAGTTTCCAATTCAAATAAACAATTCTGTACTCCATTGAAAATGGACACTGTACAATTGACTGATGTTAAGGCAACAATCTTTTAAGGCCCCTCAATTCAGTCAAACATAAAATGGAACGTCCATTTACATGAATTGAACACAAAATTCAGTTCATTATACTACGCGTTCAGAATTCTTTCAAATTCAGTTACCCTTCATTCTGCTCGTTGTGTATATTTCGCGAATGTTCATTCCCGCCGGAGATATGGCACAATATTCTAGGGAAATACGTCTTATAGCTCCTATACTTTTGGATTACTAAAAAGAATTGTACAAATAATAACCAAATCCCACCCACATGATTCTTGTAAGCCTCTCTTCATTAATCTAGAAATTTTACCATTACCTTGCCTGTTGATTACGAATCAGTGTTTGTTTTTGTAAAAAAAATTGTATTAAATTCGATGGAAAAGTTTAAATTCCAAGTAAAATCGTTTCTGTTGCATACCTGTTTCTATACAATTAGAGACTGTACTGAACATCAAAAACAAAGTAACATTAATTTTAACAGTGATATTTAAAGTATTATTTGCCATTTGGACTGTATATTTCTAAACAACCTGTAACAAGTCTTGTACCGCAGTTCTGGGTCAATGACCCCCATTTCGATCAGGCTTTTCGTCCATTTTCCCTGATACTTTGAGTAAATGCTGAGATGGTCCCTTGTTTTGCTTCTGAACATAAATGTTACTTCATTATCTGTGCACGTCTTCTACAATTCAATGGGAAATACAGTTATTCAAATTATCATTCTCCATGTTGTCACTGCAGAAGTATTATTCTTTCATGAAGGACATGATGAGGGATAAGAGCTCAAATTTATTGTTGATTTGCCCTTGAAAGTAGATTTCATTACATCGGAGCAAATACGTTTGTTAACAATCGTTGCAAAAAACCCTCATTTTTTTCTATATTCAAAATTCAATTAGTACGTGGTTTAGGGTAGGGATCACAGAATTTTGAAAACGTGCACAGAATTTACTTCTTCGCACAGCACGTCACACAGAGTTTTTGACGTTACATAAATAATGACGTTACATAAATAAATAAATATAAAACCCTCACAATACCTTTAGATTCAGGTTACTGAAAAATTGTCTGGCTTCTCTGGCAAAGCCTGAGCCATTCTCAAACCCATTGAATTAGTTCCCTACAACGGAGAAAACCGCAAAATAGTGATTCACTCAGACTCTACGGCTACCTAGAATGCACATAACCCAAAGAATACAAGAACTTTTATCTACCCAAATAAACAACGGTACTTTTATGAATATTGTTCGGATTCCAGCACATAAAGGTATATTAGGAAATGAAAAAGCAGATAAGGCTGCTAAAGAAGCTACTTCATTATCGACAATGGACAACAGTGGGAGTTCTCTCAGATATTAAATTATACCTTAAAAATATGGTTATGAAACAGTGGAATTAAAAATGGCTGACTACCTTCTGCGAACTTCACCTCGTAAGGAAATCCGTTATCGAACGCGCTCCCCCAAACCTCCAACTCACTAAATTTCAACGAGTCTAAATTACCAGACTACGTATTGGCCACTTTAATCTTTCCCACATTAATCTAATAAAGAAACTGACCCATTATCCATGTCCTAAATGTGTATTCCAAGTATTTACATCCCATATTATTCTGGAGTGCCCTGAACTAATCCATATAAGACAGTCCTTTAACTTAAAAGATTCTTTATCTCATTCCTTCTCCTCCCCAGAAGAATGTATAAAAGTTTACAAGTTTTAAAAATCTCAAAAATTGACACCGTAATATAAAAATCATCGTTTACAAAACATCCAGTACAAGAATAAGATTCATTAACAATTGCATATGTGGACATGTACAAACTGAATAAAATATTATTTCAGTAAATGAACCTTCAGATCATTTGCATTCACAAAAATTTACAGCTATATCTGAGAGAGATATTGCGGGCACTGACGTGAATCTACCCTCTGCGGCCCTCCCGGGTTAATGGAAAAATCATATTCTAACGCCGATGTGTGCTGGCAGTCTTACCTTCTTTTCATTTCAGAAATCTCTATTCTAAAAGGGAGGCCGGTTATTGCAAAGTCGTCCACAAGATTCGCGGAAATCTTGGTTGTACAAATCGAACGTCTTTGGTTTCAGAGATGGTACAGTTTGTCTCATTAATCATGAACATTCCCGAGAGAAAAATATACACACCCGCAACAGAACCCTTAGAAACACCTTTAATTTCGTCGTTTACTTCCCCGTTCCCCGAGCAGAAATCAAGAAACTCGGCTTATACACGCAGATCACGGCCCTTCTCAGAACTGCACGCAGGCCAGTGGCTAAGCAATTAGGCGGTCGGTGGCCTCATCAAACGCCATCCTTCCACCGTGCTATGTCACACTGCCATCACCCCATTCCTACCTTCCAAGCAGCTCATCTCTGCACCACCCCAACCCTTCCCACACTCCATCCTCTGCTATCGCCACCTTTCCCTCACCGCCACCCCATCGCCACAGGCTAAGATATGCACAAAGGAGCCGTGTGATGTATATTTAATTTCATCCGGTCGGAAACCCACACCGGTGCGGCCTCGCACCGCCTCGCCTCGCCTCGCGCTGCCGCGCCCGCCATCTGCATACGCGACCTCGAACTACCCGCTCGCGCGTATCCCTCGCCCGCCACCGTCCTCCGCCTCGCCCCGCCTACCTCAGTCCAGTTTCGTCCCCTCCTGCGCCCACATCCACCCTCTGCTGCCCCGTCCCGCAACATCCGCCACCGCCCTACCGCCGCCTCGACCCCATCCCTTCCTCCTATCTCACCTCATTCGCTGTGACCCACAGTTACGTATACACAGGCTGTTTGAGAATAAATGTTACAAACTTCTAGGCCATGATGAATATGTTCTGTTTTTGACAGTGAAGATGTATTGGTAAATTTCATATAACAGACTTATACATGTGACATCTCCCGATTTTTAGGCAACTTCCTATGTATTGTTGTTCGGTAGGTCACGGTTTGACGAATCAGGAAGATTCCTGTACCTGCCGAACATCCATAAAATGGAGATACCTAAAAATCATGGCAATTTCCCAATTTATATTCCTTGGCAAAAAGTGATCACTTTCGACCCTTCTACATACCCTAGAAGTTTGTAACATTTATTCTGAGACATCCTGTATATTTACGTATGTACCCGGAGAGGCAGGCGCGAGGTGTTTAAGTAAATGCGGAAAACTTGAATTAGTTTTAGCAATCTGCATAATGCGACCGCGTCGCCCGACCCAGAGTGCACGTCTGTTTTCAAGCGCCAGGCCCGCCGCCACCGCCCGGCGACGTCGCGGCGCCACCGTCGCGGCGCCCGCGACGCCGCCAGCCGCCGACGTCACCCTGGGCGCCTGAGACGACGGCGGCAGCGGCCGCAACGTCTCTCTCCGTGAAATGAATAATTCACCTGCACTCTGCATCCCTTTGCTTAACCAACTCGAATTTTCGCGCTCTGTGTGTGAATGCGAGTTGACGAGGGCCACGCGGAAATAAACTGAAGCGGCGAGCACTGTTTACCAAGAAACTGATAATTCAATACCCAGCCGGGCGGAATAAAAATAAATCTGGTTTGTTTTCGAGTTCGCGGAAGCTGAAGGTTGAATTCGATGTGTGTTTGGTGGAAATCGAGTGTTTATTCAAAATCGTTTCCGGAAGAACGAGTTGCAAAGGTTCCCATGCAGAAATGAGATTGCGAAGAGCTGTGAGAAATTTTCTTGCGTGGTCATGTAATTGTGAATTTAATTTGGAATACAATTTCTTTAGCGACAACAGAAGGGATCTTTTTTCTTCAAGCTCGCGTAATCAATTGGCAAATACTACACGGAAATGAGTTTTAAGATGTGTGATCTAGAAATAATCTTCTATAAAACTAATAAAACTAAATCTTCTAATAACAATCCACAAAAGGAGGAAATTAACGAGATCACGAAAGAGGATCATACAAAAGGACGAGTAAATCTAAAGGAGCCAGAAGTGAATTTGTACGGTTTTAGAATGCTTTCTCTTCAAGGAGAGGCATTAATCTTCTCCCGTTTAAATGTAAAGAATAATTAAATAACTTGAATTTTCAGCAGTAAAATGATGTTTCCTTCTTAACTAAAAATTTAACACAATTATAAAACAAAGATTGTTACAATTTCTATATTTTCACAATTTTTTATTCACGATTACTGGCAGACGAAATAAAGAAATAAAAATAGGTATTAAAATTATCTTTCAGTAACATTTTCTTCGTTTTCTGAATTTAGGTAGAATGGGCAGATTTGCACGGAAATCAATTACGAATCAAACGTCTTGACCTCGTAATTATTTTAGTTGACTACCAATTGTGTACTGAAAACTTCAGCAATATTGTAATAGAGATTTACCCACAAGCGTTCCTTTGAGTTTGATGACTTAAATGTGTTATTTTTGTTAGTGATAATTACAAGAGAAAATTAGGCAATTTATAATAATTTCAAGGGAAAATTAAGGTGAGTTCATTGAATAGTTATTTTAAGAATATTTTAAAGATTTGGGGGTAATTTCTTATAAAGTAAAGGTGTTTTCTGCAATTTGTGCGCGAATTCTGCAAGAATTAGAAGTCAAATACGTTTATTGTGTTAAACACGTTCCCGTTTTGTGGCGTGGCACGTGAAAATTTAAATAATACACTGCGAATACAACTTTTTTAAGAATTAATTAAGATATAAATGTTTCTGTGCTACTCGTACTTGAAATTGTAAAGAAAATTTTGAGTCTTGTTGAAAGAAGCAGGGAAATTCTACATGTCATTGCTACAAAATATTACTTCCGAAATATAACTTGTAATATTGACAAAAAAAACAGAATCAGTAATTACAAAAATTGGTAAAGAGAACAAACTGGGTCCTGGATGTCCTGGAGTTACTGACGATGTCGATGACGATAATCATCCCACACGATGACACTCAGGAAGGTTGCCTACTTCCACTCATCGAAATAAATACCTATATAATATATGGTGAAAATTAGACAAAGTGTTGCAATGATAAAGTGATAAAATGTAACAAGGTTTTTACCGATCAGCGCAAATTAAACAAGCCATCAACAATTTGCTTCCTTCAAGAAAACGAAAATGTAGTATAATTGCCAAAACAATAAAATAAATAATTGTATTAAAAGAAATAACTCATAGTTTCAGGCGAAAATTAAATAGTTCACGTAATAGATTTTCTATTCAAAACTTTCAATGATAAATATATTTCTGGCATTGAGTTCATTGTATAAGGTATGCAGAGTATTCACACA
This sequence comes from Teleogryllus oceanicus, assembly GCA_964035755.1. Classification (NCBI taxonomy): domain Eukaryota; kingdom Metazoa; phylum Arthropoda; class Insecta; order Orthoptera; family Gryllidae; genus Teleogryllus; species Teleogryllus oceanicus. The sequence continues at coordinate 226,089,900 of CAXIVR010000002.1, read as the reverse complement.
CATATGGGATGAGTTTTTAGTCTTACAATATTCTTCGTAAACAGTATGCGAGAAAGTAAAAATAATTAAATTTAATAAAAAAAAAAATATAAAAGTAATTTCTAAAATGGTATGGTAATATTCTACAAAAAAATTTTATTAAAAACGAAAGGCCATTATTCCTTCTTTACAGTGCGGTGTTACAACAATGGGTTACAACAGTCAACAATGACCGCTCATCTATTCGTTTTCACCTTCAACACAAATAAAGGACGCAATTGTAAATTAAATACAGAAATATAATATAAAAATAATTAATAATAAGAAAATGAAATATGAAATAATATTTAAATTCTAACTTACATAGCATCCAACTGCCTCAAAACATTTAAAAAATTACGATCACATAGCACAGGATTTTCAGAGCGGATGTCTACTTTTGACGCCCAATTACTCTAAAAATAGTTATATGTTCGAAAAATTTAACATGACGTTACTTGAAGATCTGTTTCTGATGAACACATTTCATTAAAAAAAATGTTACATTCATAATTATAGTTGTAGGAAGATGCCGAAAATTTTGAATTTTTTCAATTTTCAAAAATCAGGGTTTTCAACCAACATGAGATCTGCGCCATTCTCTTAAACATCCTTGGGATCATCCAACAACAAAATTTAATAAAAATGGATGGCCATTTTTTTAAATTTTGAAAATTATAATTTTGGAGAACCCTCCAACATTGCTTTTAAAATTTATATTCATCAAATTTTGGAAAACTCGAATGATAGGTTTAGCCGCTAGCGTTGTTCACAAACAGATGGACGGACAGACATTTTGCCGGCAATCGATTTTTCGGTATCCAGAACCTACAAAACATGGATTCTGGTTACACCATGGGTTGGAGGATATTTTAAATTTAGCCGGTGGCTTTATCAATTTTTTCGTTATCAGGGCCCTGTAATAAATTTTTCTGGCGAAAATTCGCCGTTTTTTTTCCCGCTGCATTACATAACTTTCACTTCGTAAGAGGTTCCTTTTTAAGCGCGAGAAAGTAAAAATCCAGAATTATCAATAATAACGTAGGTAATGATCTTATGGTAATGTCGCTGGTAATAACCTAGTAATTTGGGAAAAAGATGTCTGGTGCCACTGTTTTCATTCTTAAGTTCCTGTCTGTCGTATAGCAATCAACATCATACCTAATCTGAAAGTATGTAGTACATATGTATATAATTCCAGTACATATTCTCTGATTAGCTCTGACGATGGTCGGAACGCGATCGAAAAGGTCTTAAGAATAAAAATGTTACTAAATAACATATTTTTCCTCATATCAAGAATTATTACCATTATGAAGGCACAATTCACTCATTGAAAATAATTTATTTAAAAAATGTGGATGTCTATTCCCATCGTTTTAAATTATCCTTAGAATTCTAAATTTAAAGTTGTTTCGAATTTGTTTTCTCCGAACCCTTGTCAAATTGTTCATCTTGTCAATGTTATTGGCGAAAATTGGATTCTTGTATCCCGCGATCAGAAAACATGGGCGTCCCATCAATTCGAGGCAACCAATTACTCTTGTGAAACGCTTCACCCAGCGCGAGAATACTGTTCGAGGCAGAACTTTAATCAATTTGAAAGCAATTTGCGGTATTCATTCACCATTAATGCGCCTACGTTCTGCATCACAATATAAATTACTCCTGTTTGCTATTTGTTTCCGAAATGATTCCCGCCTCGATTAATTGCTGGCGTAAAATAATTGTCAGCGCAGGAAATGAACCGGTTAAATATTGAGGTTTAACATAGAATTATGGATACAGAATCATGTTATTTAAAAAGAGTAAATCAAATTGCAATGTTAAATTATTTACATTTTTTTACAACGAATTAGTAAACAACGTTTAGCTGCCGGGTAAATGAGTAATGAATGTTGTGAACCTGCAATATTATTTACTTATTTGTTTTTTAAAGTCGTATAATATTTTTAAAAGATTAATATTAATAACAGAAAAATAATCTAGCAAACATTCTTTTTAATTAAAATTTTAATTAACCTACTATCAATAATAGTTGGCAAATAGTATATTTCACGAAAAACGTTTCCAAAGAAATATTGCAAGTTGTAAAACTGAACACAAAACAATCTAATATAATATAACCCTATCCATACTCTAGTAAAGTGCCACAAAATTAAAACATTGTTCCTATGATACGACGACTAAAACCGAGAGCGGTAGCTCAGTGCATCAACTGATGTCACTGCTGCGCCTCTGAACGGGAGGTACTAGGTTCGAGTCCAGACGGCGGCAGGCTTTTCGACACTAGCTTTTCAACTAGGTCGAATTCAGTCGCTGTCTGGACGAGAATTCTAGCGGCCGACTGCTCTGATCGGTAGTTCTCCGTGGTTTCTCCGATCAACACCAGGCGAATGCCGGAGCAGTAACCTACCAAACGGGCCACGGGCCGCGCGCAATCTTTCTTTCCTCTTCTTTGTCCAATCCTCTCCCCTTACACACACACACACACACACACACACTAACATTCACTACACTCCCAGACATTCCGGGAGACCGGTCGGGAGCTTAGAGCTTGTCCCGGATGGGGCGGTGTCCCGCTGGTGGGAGAGTCCTGGTTGGGGGAAACCCCACTAGCCGACGGTAGGTCGGCGCCGGATCTCGCCATCCAACGGAGAAAGATCACCGCGCATACCTCGAGAAAAAACATGCACTACACTAACGGGACTAATGACCAAAGCAGTTGACGCGCCCGGAAACACGAAAAAATCAATCAAGCAATCAATCGAAGACTAAATTAGTCACGTTATGAAGCTCAAATCATACCTAGCTTCACTTCGAATCAAAATTATAAATGATGCATAGTGAGATGATACCTTATTTTCTTTATCAGATGAATTCTTACTCTGTGGAAAACTATCACTGATGGAAAAGCTATTTGCGAAATCATGGACTTATTTTCATTAGATACTGTATTCCATCCGATCTTTAAAATATTTTATTATTCAATGCAATGCTTCACAACAAATTCAGTACCACGAACTTCAGAATGAATTATTTCAAATTTAATGTTTTCACGATTTGATGTGTTCGGAAATTTTTTTCAGATTTTGTCATCTGACCGTGGACATATATGCACGTAATATGTATATCTTCATTCTTATCCCAACGAACGCTCCTCTTTTGTTAGGATGGACCACGTAGTTAACATTTAAATGAGTCAATCGCCTGTGCAAATACGCGTTGACGTGCTGTTTTCCAATGCGACTTTTTCAACTGTTTTACAACTGTTGCCGCGTTCTCACAGTTATCAACGGTCAGACATTGTAAATGATACATATTTTGCACCCGCTTGGCTTTACTGTAGCTATATTAAGCACTATACATCCCTGCTTAATATGAGTCACTCAAAGATGTCTTACCCTTCTTTCCATTGTCCTTGGTGTCGATGTCGCCTTTTACTGTAAAAATACTGTTAAAGGTCTTCCGGCAGAATAAAGCGCCCTGATCCGATTTTAATGTCACATTTCTTCTTCCTTAAAATTATTCTATAATTTTTGTCCCCAATTTATCTGGTTTGAGTAGTTCGTAATGACATTCCATAGCAACTCAAAAACTTTCAAACCTCGAACGCAATCCGTGTAACAACATAATAGCAAGCTGTTCCTCATTTATGATCACATTTATATCATCCTTTTTATCGACTGTACCTGCAAAAATATCTCCAGATGTTTTCGAGAATGACAGCTCTCACTCATTTTTCAAGTGTAAGACACTTAATTCAAGCGCCGGTCCCTCCGAATTAAAACAATTTTGCAGCTTGTGCCAGAATTCTCCTGATGTTGTACCATTTGCATTAATCGTTATTTGACTTGGACAACCAACAGAATTAGATAGGACATCGCTTTCTGATAATTCCGTTTCCAAGATTCAATAGCTGCCAAGCTGCTTTTCACAGGCTCTGTTTTTTTCTGATCGCAGCTTAAATATCCCCAAGCGTCATTCTTGATTACCAATGCACGAATTTGCCTATTTCAGGTATCACTGTTCTTACGCTCTAAAGATTCGATAGGTACAACAGAACTTGCATTCAAAATTGCTGATCATCACGATCAAAAATACCGAGAAAATAAATATTCAACTGACATACCGACAAACTACCTAAACCTCACGAGAGTCGTATTAGAATGTCTCAGCTTTCGTATTCACGAGAATAATGCCTCCTGTCTTCATTCAATTACTTTTCATAACTAGAGCTCGGACAATGCCCTTTTTGCCTATTTTATTTCTTTGAATGTATTTTTAGGCAACTTACCCCATTATCAATGTTTACCTCAGCAATGGCTTTTGCAAAGTTTTTATAATGCCTATGTACGCCTATTTTAAAGATGATTGCATAATCGTGCGTTAAGAGCCTATATTGAATTTTCCGCATTTTGAATACTTTTTCACTTTATTTTGTTTTCTACAATCATATGTTGAGAAATCATTATGGGTAATTTTTTACCAAACAAGTAACAACCGCGTAAATATGCCAGGGTGTCCTCTGATCGAGAAGCTCTATATCCTGTGTTCTTGTTTTAACGCGTCGACCGGGAACAACGCTTATTGACGTATGAGAATTTGACACCGTGCTTGTTACTTTATGTATTTCGCCGAAACCCGTCGGGCGCTTCAGAAAATTACTTTCCTTTTTACAATCTTCGCAATGATTAGTGAGCTCTCAATTCTTTACCAAGAACAGAAATCTCTTCAAAAATAGCGCTCCCGGCATCTTTCGCGTTTTGAAAGGTAGAACAGAGGGAGTTTTCTTCGATAATTTTGTATTGGTTTTAAAGTTTCGTGCATGCCAGATCAGCAAATTTGCTGTTCCTGTTAAGCATGCTTGCTACAATGCCAAAAGAGAAAGTTTCAAGAAGTGCATTGCTAAAAGAGTGTATTTATGGAGAAGATTTACGGCGGACTGGAAATATAATTTATTGCCAGTATTGTGAAAAGACGGTAAACGGAGCAAAAAGCTTTTTACAGCATAAAACATTGCAACGCATGCGAAAAAAAGGGAGAAAAACTATTCAAAGCTTCTTCGGCAAGTGCAGTCAAAAGATGAAGACAAGAAAATAATTCAACACAGACTTATGCCAACCCGCAAACATTTATTTATATTGTAATATATCTATTTCTTCAGGACCCTTTTATCCTCAATCGATCCATATGTCTCCTTGTAATTGATAATACAAAACACCCGTGTCAATACAAACTATTCTTATTTAAGTGTGTAATATGTAATAACCCGAGTAATTGAATCGCGTATAATATCTGTTGCGGCGGTGTCCGCCACACCAAAGCGCGCGCCGCGGAGTCGGCACGCCGTGACGTCAGCGAGCGGGAACTGGGCAGCCGAGCAAAGAAGGAGCCGGCCAATGAGGACAGAACGGCCGGCGCGCGAAGCCTCTACGAGGAGACGAGTCTTCGACGCGCAGCAAGATATAATGGGCAGCCGCCGGGGAAGCGGCAGAACAGTATACAGAGTGTTTAGAGAGTAACTTGTGCTCGGATTGTGTTTAGTATAGTGATTGCGACCAGGCAGTGTACAGTGATTTTTTCTGGTTTAACTGTGGTGAACTCGGCTTTGGACTTGGACTTCGACTGAACATCTGGTGACTCAGCTATTGTATATAGGTTTACTCTCTTTTGGATTTTGGTGCAACTATTGTAAAGGCTGAGGGTTGTAATAAAAATCTTCTTATTGTTAATTTGCTGACTTCCATACATAACAATATCAATTAATTAGTTTATTTCCACATTGAGTTGCAGATTCTACACTACTCTGAACTGTTAGAGTAGAATCGAGAAGCGTTGAACGGGAAAAAATGTAGTAGAACGTTTAGGAAGATCTCATCCTGTAGATTGCGGTGTGAGGAAGTCTTTTTAAGACCATCGACCTCAAAATTTTAGTTTTTAATGCAACACAATGCTTTGTTGTGATGAAATAATGCGATAAAGTAAATGTAAATGCGATAAAGTAAAAAATTCTATAATAAAAGAAGGATGAACCACATTATAACTCCACATTAAAGATTTATTCGTGGAGAAAAAAATTGATTTGAAGAGAACATCCCTATTATACATCACTAACTTCAACATAGTGATTGGAAGTAAAAAAGTTGAACTTTTGCAACTTTCGAAAATTCAATGAAATTCCGACGACAGTTTTAGAATTCAGTGAAATACAATATTCGCAGTTTTTATGCGCGTGTATTGCTCTATTCGATTAATTAATTGGGTTACTAATCCATCAGATAGATCAGAGAATGTCAATTTTGGTGATAATTCTGTTCATGGTTCAGTTGTTGGCGTTGTTCACAGACCGACAGAAGGACAGACAGGCAAAGGCATTTTGACGTAAATCAATTTCTCAGGCTCACGAAACGTGGTTTTTGACTACACAACGTGTCAGATGAAATAATGTAATATAAAAGGAATAATCCACTTTTTCACTGTCACCTACAATACCACTTATTCTTCTGGAGCACTATAATATTTTCTCTTCATTACATAGTAGTTTGTAAAATAAAAGCATATGCCATAATATTAGAAAATCCTACATTTGAGTTACAAGCCAATGTTTTGAGTTATGTTAAAAGCCACTCACTTAGTGAGCAATTTGTTCAATTATAACTCACAGCCACAATCGATCTCTGACAGTTGTCATCTTTTCTCAGCACCTTATTAGTTTGAACCAAAAGAAATTATCTGAAAACAGAAAAAAATTTGGATAATATTCTTCCTTGTTCATTTAGAAAATAATCAATTCATTCTAAGGCACAATACATCTATTTCAATTTTTATTGTGCCTTAAAAAGTTCCTCTATCTCCCCATTTGCCAATATATTCTTTAGAAGTCTTTCGTTATAAGTTCCTTATTTGATTTATTGATTGATTTTTTTCATGTTTCCGGGCACGTCAACTGCTTTGGTCATTAGTCCCGTTAGTGTGGTGCATGTTTTTTCTCGGGAAGATGTCGGTGATCTTCCCCCGCTGAATGGCGAGATCCGGCGCCGACCTACCGTCGGCTAGTGGGGTTTCCCCCTAACCAGGACTCTCCCACCAGCGGGGTACCGCCCCAGCCGGGACAAGCTCTTATCTCCCGACCGGTTTCCCGGAATATGTGGTAGTGTAGTGCATGTTAGTGTAAGTGTGTGTAAGGGGAGAGGATAAGACAAGGAAGAGGAAGGACAGATCGCGCGCGGTCCGTGGCCCGTTTGGTAGGGTACTGCTCCGGCATTCGCCTGGTGTTGATCGGAGAAGCCACGGAAAACTTCCGATCACAGCAGCCGGCCGCTAGAATTCTCCTCCAGACAGCGACTGGATTCGACCTAGCTGAAAAGCTAGTGTCGAAAATTTAGAAGTTCCCCTTTCATTCACTGAGAAATTGCCCCAGCCTTAACGGGCTTGTCGATCAGAGGTCACTATGTGACTACCTCTCACGCTGTGGCGCTGTCGTACACCCCCGGAATAAATTTAATCAAATTAAGTGGCCGCGCACGGGACATTAGAATTGCTAAATGCAACGATTTGTCAAAGAAAACGTAGGCAGGAACCCTAGGTCTGAACCATGTATGCAAATTCTCCCACGGTAAAACACGTTACGCGTAAACCATTGTATTAGCAAATAACGTGTCAGTAGCAGATTATGTCGCACCTCAAAATATTTCAAAATGTCATTAAAAATATGTGAAATTATTTTGATAATACCTTAGATCAAATTTGCATTAGTAAAAAAGTCACCAAACTATCTTTATTATCGTAAGGAATTATGTAATCCTGCCAGAGTCCTTAAATATGTTACATTATTTAAATAAAAACGTCAAGGGAAGTTAAAATTGTGACGTCGTAAGGAGGGAAGTGTTTTCTGAACAAATTTTTAAAAAATGTGATATCCCTACTCTAACCCATTTACAAGTTGAATTGTGAATACAGAGGGAGGCAAGTCACGCCAGATGGGGATGAGATACGTTCTTAGAGTTCATAGAGTCTTCAAATGATACGCCATAATTCTTAAAAATGTAGCTAGAGCCCTTAAGAAGGTCGCTAGAGCCTTAAGAAGGACGCTAGAGTCCTTAAGAAGGCACGCTAGTCTTAAGAAGGCACGCTAGAGTCCTTAAGAAGGCACGCTAGAGTCATTAAGAATATACGCTAGAGTCCTTAAGAAGGTACGTTAAGAGTCCTCAATAAAGTACGCTAGAGTCCTTAAGAAGGAATGCTAGAGTCCTTAAGAGGGTACGCTATAGTTCTTAAGAAGGTACGCTATAGTTCTTAAAAGATATGATTCTACTTGCTCCATCGGGTAAAATGAACAAAATCCTGCGCACGCATCCATCTAATCTTCGTTAAATTTTATACGTGCGCGTAAATAAGAGCTTCTGAGGCTGGCACACATTTCAGGAAAAACGTTAGCTGAAATTAGTTTGACTCTAATATCGATGAGAATTGATTACAAATTAGTGAAAAAAAATATACATGAAAGTAATCTAAATACAACGATGTATATGCAATATTTGCTTCACGTGAGCTAGAAATAAGTAATTTACTGATTACTTTTAATTTCATTTTAGTAAAAAACTTGACCGTTGACAGCGAGTAAAACTTAATTTATCTCTTTGCCACCAGATTTTCGATCGGCCACATCGGGTAGTTTTGAGTCTCTCTTTAATGGGTCAATTTTCTCTGCGGATTCATGACACTATACACTTTCGTCCTTGCAAATCTCGTCATTAACCGTATTCCGAAGTCTACCAAGAACGTCTAATTTTCCCCTTCAGTTTCACCATGCCTGTTATTAGCGCAATAGCTGGCGGTTGACTGTACCTCACCATCCTGTAGCCTGTCCCTTGCTAGAATTTGTTGGGCTGTTGCCTGAATGAGAGCGCATCGCCGCCTATGCTCAGAATAGCATTTGCGTATCTTTTAGAATAAAGTTACCCAATAACTCGTTTTCCAGCTAAGTTTAGCTCAGAGTAGCATTGCTGCTATTTCTACAGCGACCCTGACTTCTAAAATTCGAGTCCTGTCGGTGGCGGATGTCCTCCACTAGAAATAACAAATTCAACCGCTGCCTAGAAACAAACCTAGCCGTCGGCTGCTCTGATCGGTAGTTTTCCGTGGTTTTTCCGATCAACACCATGCGAATACCGGGAGCAGTACCCTAGTAAATGGGCCACGGACCTTGCTGACCCTCTGGGGGGTTCGCGGCCATGTAGCTGGTCACGATCTCCGGTGGAGAGTTGTAGACGACGACCCGGACCCTACGTTTGACGGTGCAACTCACATCGTTAGCCTCAAGGTGGAGGCAGTGAGTAGACTTGCTAAACCTCGTGTTTCCAGGCTTTCCCAGGAACCCATCAGTTGGGCTACCCTTAGACTGAATTCGGCCAACGGACGTCCGTAAGAACGTTCTGGATCCCACATATAGAAGTCCAGAAGGGGGAAACGAAATTTCCCGTCGAGTAGCCTGGGTTCCGGCGATAGCCTTAAGGTGGAGGCAGCGAGAAAGGAACGGAAAAGGGGCCCAGAAGCCACCCGGACCTTAGTTCGGATTCCCCCTGATGGACTCTCGGCTTCGTCGCGGCAGAGGCTCGGCACGCTGGTCAAAGAGAAGAGACTTGTTCCCGGCGCCTGCCTCCGTCACCGGTACTAGCCTGGATAGCTAGGAGCTCTGAGATGGCAGGGCGGCCCCACCCAGGCATTTACTGGGGAGGTTGCCATGAGGGCAAACTGCGTTCCGGCGGGATCCAGATACCAGCCTGTCGGCGTACCTGTGCGTCGGCGTCGGCTGTGGATAAAAGCGAAACACTTAGGAGCTCACCCCGGGAATTGTATGGCCCTTGGTAGAACAAGGAATTGTGTGGGGTGGCAGCCCACGCACGGTCAAGACTTGCGCGTTCTATACTTCCTCTTTCATGTCCTACTCTCAACCCTTACTTACACACATACATTCACATGTTCTGCTCTACCATAGATGCGAGGAGACCAGTCGGGAGCTTAGAGATAGTGCCAGCTGGGGCGGTGTCTGACTGGTGGGAGTTACCAGGATTACAAAAACCCCGCAAGTCGACTTGTATGTCAGTGCCGGATCTCGCCATCAATTGCGCGAAGTTCACTACCATTTCTCACGATAAAAACATACAAACACTTCCGGGACTAATGAGCTTAGAAGTTGATGCGCCCAGAAACACGAATAACTCAATCAATCAATCTGATGCGCTACATTCTTGCGTTCGGATGCGTATGATGGCTCCGAATAAGTTCGGAGATATATGTTACTCATCGCTGAAGACTCAGTATCACAGTTTGTATCTCTGCGCAGACTATTTGGGCAGCAAAGCGACCGCGACAGGCAGCATGAAGGCGGCAACAGCAATGGCGGTATTTGCGGGCCAGACCCAGTGAAATGGGCGAGGACAACGGAATGATCCCACAGTTCCGCCATGGACGGCCCTGAATAATAAATACCATTATCGGCTAGCAATAAAACGGCGGTGATGGCAATTCATCGCGAGTAGCGCGCGCCAATGAATAATGCCCTTTCGGTTCGCGCGCCCAATAATTGGCGGGCGGCCGACGGCCAGACGGACGCTGGAGGGAGGGAGACTTCGGGGTGTGATGGCGCATATCGGGAGAGCGGGTAGCGGGAGGAAGGGATTGAGAAGAGTGCCGCGTCGCCAACCAGAATAGGCAGGGCAGTTTTGCGAAGGTGGAGATGGGAAGAGGTGGAAAAGACCTGCGTAACGTTGGGAGGAGCGGAAAGGAACGAGAGGACTTCGTGTATCTGAAGGGCCGATGGGGCCCTGATTGAAACTGAAAGACGTAAGGACTAGAGAGGCTGGGGAGACCGCGGTGGGCCGGGATTAGTTAGAAGAGAGCGAGAGGGCACTAGAGGAAGAAAATAGGGAGAAAGGAAAATAGTCAAAGGGTGAGGGGCGCGGGAGAGGTGTCGGACGGGCCGCGCCGTGCCGGAGCTGGGTAGGCTCAAACGTGGCGGAACGAAACCGACCAGACGGAATGGGAGAAACTTTGACACAACAAAATGGGTAGGTAAAGAATGGGTAGGGAGGTCGTTATGTGAGGAGAGGGGATGAATAGGAAGAGGCAGAAGCGGAACGGAGTGGTCAGAGAGAGCCAGTTAGAGTAGGTCGTAGTAGACAGAGAATGGCACGAGACGATACGTGTCGAGTTAGAACGCGGAGAAACCGACCTCCACAAGTCGGGAAAGGACGGGGTATGACGGGACTGGGCGCAGGTGAATGCGGTGGGATGGGATCCATTGGCCACCGTTCGAAAAGGGCGATGCGAGGGAAATGGGGAGGGAGGGGTCATACGTCCTGACAGAGCGACTGATTGATGCGACGTGCGATTTCCGTGGGGGGTGACGTGCGATGCGGCCCCACGTGACTTTTGCCTGCCAGTCCGGAAGCAGCCTCTGCGACCCTATACCCACATATGCACACGCACATACTCCCACATGCACACACCCATAGCCACTGGTGGCACTCATATACAGATGCATACACACACGTGCGCAACACCGGGAGCGGTACTCTGTGCATCAACTGATGCCACTGCAGCGAATCTACCGGGAGTCCCAGGATCGGGTTTTTGACATTAGCTTGCGGCCTGGGTGAGGCCGGTGAGTTTTACAGTGGTTTCTCCGGTAAACCCCAGACGAATGCCGGAGCAGTACCCTTACAAACCGTCCAGGCCGAGCGTGATCTTTCCTTCCTCTTCCTTGTCCTATCCTCTCACCACACACACACACACACACTTACACTGACACTACCACATAATCCGGAAGACTGGTCGGGAGCTTGGAGCTTGTCTCGCCTGGAACGGTGTCCCGCTGGTGGGAGAGTTCTGGTTAGGAGGAAACTCTACTAGCCGACGATCGGTGATTCTTTTCTCTCTCGGTAACGTGTTTTACCGTGAAAGAATTTGTATAAATGGTTCAGACCTAGGGTTCCTGCCTAAGTTTTCTTTGACAGATTGTTGCATTTAGCAATTCTAATGTCCCGTCCGCGGCCTCTTAATGTGATTAAATTTATTCCGGGGGTGCGTCACAGTGGCACAGCGTGAGTGATAGCCAAGTGGTGACCTCTCTTCGACAAGGCCATTAACGCTGGGGCAATTTCTCGATGCGACAATGAATGAAAGGGGAACTTGTACATTTTTGACACTAGCTTTTCAGCTATGTCGAATTCAGTCGCTATCTGGAGGAGAATTCTAGCGGCCGGCTGCTCTGATCGGTAGTTATCCGTGGTTTCTCCGATCTACACCACGCGAATGCCGGAGTAGTACCCTAACAAACGGACCACGGACCGCGCGCAATCTATCCTTCCTCTTCGTTCTCCTGTCCTCTCCCCTGACACACACACTTACACTTACATGCACTACGTGACCACATATTCCGGGGGACCGGTCGGGAGCTTAGAGCTTGTCCCGGCTGACGCGGTGCCCCGCTGGTGTGAGAGTCCTGGTTAGGGGGAAACCCGACTAGTCGACGGGAGATCGCCATCCAGCGGGGGAGATCACCGCCATCTCCCGAGAAAAAACATGCACTACACTAACGGGACTAATCACCAAAGCAGTTGACGCTCCGGAAAAACGAAAAAATCAATCAATCAATCAAACGTGCGCACACACTGCCAAGATTGTAGAAGAGATGTCATGTTAGTGAGTTACTATTCCACTCTCCGCAATGCAATGCTTACAGACAGTTGCGTGAGGAGGATGGAGGTGAAAGAAGACTTTGTTTTATTGCGTAAAAATTTCACACGGAAGATAGCACGGGCTGCCTAGAGTCAACTGAGGATTTCCATCTACCTTCGTAAAACAACTCACATTCAATATCTCAGCTTCTGCAATGATGTCAACACAAAAGCTTTGTCCTTACATTGGAATCTTTCATCGCCATAATATTCATTTTCGAGGGTATTTTTTCGAGTACAGGGTAGGGGTGTACCTCGAATTTCGGTTCCCAGCCAGGTATCTCCGAACAGTGGGGCACCGTCCCAGTTGGGACAAGTGTTGTTTCGCCAACGTATGTGGGAGTATAGTGTGGTTAAGTCTGTGTGTTCGTGTGTGTAACTAAAGAGTGAGTGTAGAACAAGGAAGATCGCGCGCGATCCATGACACTTTTTTATTATTAGTACTTATGTAAGGACGCTTTTCAACTACTAAGGCCATTAGCGACCACTGTAAGTAACGTTTGGGGTAACGTCTACACTCAAACATCCATGTCCCGGACGGCGTTCGAACCTACGACTCTTCAGCCTCAGTGACCTCGGCTATCCAGATCGGCCAAGGCCCGTTTCTTAGGATACTGCTCCGGCATTCGCCTGGTATTGATCGGAGAAGCCATTGATCGGAGAACCCACCAGAGCAGCCGACCGCAAGAATTCTTCTCCAGACAGCGATTGAATTCGATCTAGCTATGCGACTAGTGTCGAAAATCCTGCCACCGTCAGAGCTCGAACCCCAGGACCTCCCGGTCAGTTTATTGCATTGACATCAATTCCCCAAACCACCTCAGACGGTATATTCTCTCATCAAGAATATCACTCGTTGAATGAAAGAAGCAGAATATTTATTTATTTATTTACTTATTTAGTCAAAAACAGTCAAAAACTGTATGTGACGTATGGGGGAGAAAATCATCTGCGCACGCTTTCTTATAAGAAAACATTTAACAGACATGTATTTTAATATATGGATATTTTGTGTGTGAATACAAACATACATTTATTAAAAACAGACGTTTATTTGAATTTTGTTGTTTTCTGTCATTTTAATGATTTGCAGCATTATATACCTGCGTGTAGAATACTTGAGACCATGTGGCAACACTGGCTCTGAATTTGACGAAACATTTTCTGTATCTAACCCCTCACCAGGTGCACGAGAGTACTTCGATATTCGGCACCCTGCGTATCACTTGCATAGTTGAAAGAAGCAGAGAACGATACACAGAGGGCATAGGATTGAATCCCGCAGTAGGGTTAAATGTTCCCATCACGTGTTCATGACACGCAGCTGTTATGTTCAATGGCCACGATTTGTATTTCCCTATACGAACTGCTAATCATCATTCATCCCACCCCATACCTTTTATAATAGAGCTCAGTTGAGCCAAAGGAGTACCTCGGCAAACAAACAACTGAGCTAGAGAGACCAAGTCCTGCAAGGGGAGGGGGATTTCAGAAAAGGGTCTATAAGACGGAGAGTTTCTAGGGATTGAGAGTTAGGTAAATGCAAAGGGCACCTAATGGTCCGGTAGAAGCCGAATGAGGGTCACTCAGTAACAGGGATCGCAATCGGTGGCCGCAAGCGGGGTAGAGACCACATTACATTTCTTTCTAGGGCTTTTATCCAGCAAACAGCCGGTTACCCTTTACGTCGCGATGGGACGCATATTCGACCACACACTTGCGGGCTCCTCTGATCTGGGGTTAGCAGAACGCGAGGCCCTCCGCGACAACACATACAAAGTCAAGGGACAAACAACCATGCCCAAGGCGGGAATCGAACCCGCGACACTTCGGTGGCCGCTGAGTCGGTACTCGCTCTTAGCCACCTCGGCCATCCAGGTCGGCCAACATTAGATAATGGAGCAAATTAGTACAAGAAAAATCACCAATCTCTTTGTATTTTTAAAGTTGTACAGGAATATTTTTGTTTACAAATCCACATAAATCTACGCTCTAATATTCAAAATATAAAAAACTTTTTAAAAACAGTATTGTAAATGAATGTATTTATTTGTCTTATTTATTACTAGTATAGTAAATTACTCATTTTTAACTAGCAATAATTATTTTCTACGTATGGGGCAGACAAATTGATTTTTTTTTCGTCGATAGTACGCTCTGATGTAGTCTACAATAACCCAGTGGTAAAAGTTTAAGCTTGAGTTACAAAAAGAATTTCTAAAAAAACGGCTCCAATTTATTTCTTTAAACTTTGGTAAGGAGAGTGATAATGCACTCTATAAGATCACATAAATGCCATATTGTTCTATTCTTTGTTGTAGTTGTTTTCCAAAACATACAAAAATTACATTTTTTCACTTTTCTCTCATATTATTAACATTTAAAATAGTGGCAATTTGTTCCTATTATTGTATTTAGTACATATGCTTTAAATAATGTCAAATAAAATATTTTGAAAACCCAACCGTTTTCGGTGAAAATGAGCTCAAAATTCCGCATTTACAGAAACTCCAAACCCCATTTTCTCATACATGGCTCAACATTTTTCTCTCAATTTTTTCCAATGTGCAGTGCTAATTACAATGTTAAAAATGATATTCATTTTGCTTTATTTTTTTTTGTTTTCTTCAAAAAATACACAAATGTATTTTTTGAAATATCCCTCACGCCGTTAATATGGTTATTTCCAGCAATTTGCCAGCAATTTTGTGTTAAACTACCTCAAATGACTCTAAATGAATATTTTCGAAAACTCAAAAAGTTCTATGAAAAAGAGCTTTAAAGGGTGTAGCCGAATAAAGCGGTGAAAAGTGCCCCCAATCCAAATCGATAGCCGCGTTGATCGTGTGAAAGAGAACAGCAATTTTTGCCACAAGATGTCGCTTAAAGCATTACTTGTCTGCCCCAGAGTGTTTCGTAACTCCAAGGTGTTAATGATTTTTCCTAATCTTTGAGTTTTGTTGATTAATTGATTGATTTTTCGTGTTTCTGGGCGCGTGAACTGCTTCGGTCATTAGTCCCGTTAGTGTAGTGCATGTTTTTTCTCTCGGGAGATGGTGGTGATCTTCCCCCGCTGGATGGCGAGATCCGGCACCGACCTACCATCGGCTAGTGGGGTTTCCCCCTAACCAGAACTCTCCCACCAACGGGGCACGCCCCAGCCGGACAAGCTCTATGCTCCCAACCGGTCTTCCGGAATATGTGAAAGCGTAGTGCATGTTAGTGTAAGTGTGTGTGTAAGGATAGGACAAGGAAGAGGAAGGAGAGATCGCGCGCGGTCCGTGGGCTGTTGGGTAGGGTACTGCTCAGGCATTCGCCTGGTGTTGATCGGAGAAATCACGGAAAACTACCGATCAGAGCAGCCGGCCGCTAGAATTCTCCTCCAGACAGCAGCTGAATTCGACCTAGCTGAGAAACTAGTGTCGAAAATCCTGCCGCCGTCAGGACTCGAACCTAGGACCTCCCGGTTAGAGTTGAGTTGTGTATTTTCTTCTATTCTGATAAGTTATTTAAGATACGAGTGGTAGAATTGACATTTTATTTTCCGAGGAGGAAAAGTTGCGACACATGGCTATTAGACCGAGTGGCACAATCATACGAACGAAATAAAATCACTTTCATCAAATGTGTCATACACTATTTTTAGTCATACTTGCTGACTTTCATCTTATTATAATTCATGTATAAAAATCAGTTATTAAAACATTAAAGTCAGTGGTAGCTGATGCGGTCTGACGAATGTTTTTCGTTTTCTTTGTTGCATTTACAGATTTATCTGAATAAATGAAAATCGTCTCACATTTAACCCTAGCGACAGAAATAGAACGTTTAACACGCTAAGCATACGCTGAAAGAAACGCTTTTCGTAATGGTTGTCTAATTTTTTTTTTGGTTTAGTTAAGTAACTATGCTTATTAATTCCACGAGAAATCGTTTATTATCATTATGTTAATTGTGTGCGTGCAATTGAAACTTATGTAATTAAAACACCACAACTGCCGATCAGAATTCAGAAAAAATATCAAATTAGTGTAATTAAGTCATCATATCACAGACGTGGCCAAGGTATTTTCAGTGGCCATGAAATATAAGCAAAAATGAAGTACATTACAGATTACTTAAGTCAACTGCAAACCAAAAAAAAAAAATTAAAAAATTTGCATTAATAAAAAAAAATTAACATTAGTAAATTTATTACATTATATAGCATATTACATAATATTACAAGAACATTACAAATGTAAAAATATAAACGTCAGTTGTGTTTGCCCGTTCTAAAAATTACACCAACAAAACTGAGTCAAAAGCGACTCTCTGATTTTTTCCTTTGTTATATTTATACATGTTATATTCTCTGGCATGCATGCCTGAACTGTGTTAAATTGTGGAAAGAAATGTTTATTTATTTATTTATTTATTTTACGTCAAAAAAACAGTTAAAAACTGCGTATGACGTGCTATGGGGAAAAGTGAATTGTGTGCACATTTTCAAAATTCTGTGATCCCTACACTAAGTCATATACTACTTAAATTTTGAATTTTGAAAGGAGAAAAAACAAAAACTCCATGTAGTAAAATATATTTTCAAGGATAAATAAGCAATAAATTTTGAATTTTGAAAGGAGAAAAAACTCCCATGTAATAAAATCTATTTTCAAGGATAAATAAGCAATACATTTTGAATTTTGAAAGGGAAAAAAAAAACTCCCATGTAATAAAATCTATTTTCAAGGATAAATAAGCAATAAATTTTGGCTCTAATTACTTCCTGCCGCGACAAAATGGAAACGATAATTTGAAGAATTGTATTTCCACTGAATTCTAGAAGACGCGCACAGAAAATGAAGTTACATTTATGTCCAGAAGCAAAACAAGGGCCATCTCAGCATTTGCTCAATGGATCAGGAAACTGGACGAAAAACCTGATCGAGATGGGGTCATTGACCCGGAAGCTGTAGTACAATAGTTGTTACAGGTTGTTTGTACTCATTTATACAGTCAAATGGTAAATAATGCATTATGTATCAGTGTTAAAATTAATGTTACTTTTCTTGTGATGCTTAGTATAGTCTCTAATTGTATAGAAACAGTTATGCAGCAGAAACGATTTCACTTGGGATTTAAACTTTTCTATTGAAACGATTTCACTTGGGATTTATCTGGCAAAGTGTTGTAAAATAATGTACATGTATTGTATGTGAATTTTTTGTAATGAGCTGTTGATACTGTCACCTGGTGAATATGATTTCTACGTCGAGTGTTATAGTAATAGACTTCGGCATTTTCTGAAAATATATTCCCGCCCTTGAGCAAGTCATTTTTTACAAAAACCACTGATTCGTAAATAAAAAGACACGGTAATGGTAGAATTCTACATTAATGAAGAGAGGCTACATGAATCACGTGGGTGGGATTTGGTTATTATTCGTACAATTCGTTTTTGTAATCTAAAAGTCTGGGAGCTATAAGATGTATTTCCCAGAATATTATGCCATATCTCAGGCGGGAATGAACATTCGCGAAGTATACACAACGAGCAGTATGAAGGCTGACTGAATTTGCAAGAATTCTGAACGCGTAGCATAATGAACTTAATTTTGTGTTCAATTCATTTAAATGGACGTTCCATTTAAGGTTTGACTGAATTGAGAGACCTAAAAATTTTGTTGCCTTAACATCGTCAATGGTACC
The DNA here is from genome assembly GCA_964035755.1 of Teleogryllus oceanicus. Lineage (NCBI taxonomy): Eukaryota > Metazoa > Arthropoda > Insecta > Orthoptera > Gryllidae > Teleogryllus > Teleogryllus oceanicus. The sequence continues at coordinate 226,071,448 of CAXIVR010000002.1, read as the reverse complement.
TTTTTTAAATTTTCAAGGCTTTGCCAGCTTCTTATCCGGAATATGTTCAATATCTTCTATTCGCAAACATACATTTTTCCTCCTGGCTCAGAAGCAGTAAGACGTCATCAAATGTATGCCTCGATTGGTAAATATGTGTGTCAATGTTTTAAACTTAAATTATTCTTAAATGGAAGTTAAAAAATATTGAACGTAATACACGGATTAAGGAGTATAATTGAACACGTGGTAAATAAGTAAAAAAGACGCTCCAAATGTTCTTGAACATATTACCCGTACAATTATGTACCTGTTGATCGACTCGTTTCGTTCATTATCGTAAATATTTATTTGTGCTTCATTACTTTTAAATTAAGATGCTTCAATGTTTTCTCTAATAATTACATAAATAATATTTCCCAAACATCATACTTGAACTGACATCACAGTATGCTTTAATTGTGTATCAGAATTAACATTATTTTCTTTTAGATATTTCCATATAATATTCTAGGTAAGGTCTACAAAACCCACAAAAACACACAAAATTATATGCGGAACCGAGTACGCTTTTAGTGAGATGTATCGTTCAATATGAAAAAAAGTATTTTTGTCTCAAGAAATTCTACTATAATTGATAATCCACAATCAAGCCGTTACAATTTAAATAGTGAATTGAATAACTAGTTAACGAGGCATTAATAACATAACATCCCGAATTTCTGGAGATTCCGAATTTTCAGAGTTTATAGACTCGTTTAAAAGCTGTTTGTAAATATTAAATTCGTGTACCTGCGATCACAAAAGAGGGACATTCAACAAAAATTCATAAAATAAAAAGTTCAATTATTGATATCCGTGACTCAATGAAATAACCTGATCAGTGTTTACAAAAAAAAATATAAACTCATTCGGTAATAATCATGTTCGTCTACAATTTCCACGATGACTAACGAAAGTCAGAAGTCGGGGTATGGCTGCTGAAAGCCAGCATTCCATCAACAGCGTTCCTCCCCTTCTGAGGATATCACTCCAGCGGCATACAATCTGCTTCACAGGTAATCAATTGCCAGCCAGGTAAGCTGGGCGCTTTCTAACGGGGCGATAAACAAGTTCACTCGCTAGGTCGACGAAATCGGCGGCTTTCTTCTCAAAGCCCCCCCACCGCAGGAGGCGATCATCGCCCATAATGAGCACGGCTCAGCAAAATCCACACAGCTCGTCAGTCCCCACCCCTCACCCTAACACCCCTTCACCCTTGAGAGGTGCAGACGCAGGCTCCACGCGCAAGTGTATAACGTGAATCTTAGCCGCGCGCACCCTCATCTATCATCCCCCCGCGCCCGTGAATCACCTCGCATCACCCGCGCTTCACCGCGTGAATGCTAAGAGGCCCATCGCATTTTCTGCGCCCCGCCACCGCCGCCGCCGCCGCCAACGCCGTGCGCTAACGACGAAGCAATGGCGACGCGGGGTTACCCCAAGGGTTGGCGACAAGCGGGGATTCCCGCCACCCAGGCCTGCCACCCTGTCCAGGGGTACCAACGCAACGGGCACTCACCGTCAGAAAAAAATGAACACAAGGGGTGCTAACTTCTTGTTTATAGAAACGCCCCTCGTGATAGCTTTTTCAGGAGTCACTAGACTTATTTATCACAATATGATTATTAATTTTGAAATGTTTCTGAAATTACTGTAATTAATATAACTTCTTTTGAACGGATATAACACAAATGCAAGTGATTATGAAACTGTTGACTACTTTGAAGAGGTAATGGCGATGAACACACCGCAATTCATGCTCTTTTAAAACATTGGTGTTGTTCAGAAAGAGCAAAAAATCGTGTTCAAAGAATATTAAATTATTTTCGGTTTTTAGTTTCCCTTTCTTTAGTTTTTGAATGGCGAATTGTGTCTCACTCGGACAATAACTTCACTTAAAAATAAAAACCGTGGAGAATTAAAACTTTAGCTTACTTAATAGGGGTCAATTAATTCTTTAAAGGATTTATTTGTAAATTTCTTTTTTCTAAAACCCTTTATTTTTTTGACAAGTGTCTTGATTTGACAAGTGATTTTTTAATCCTCCACATAGTTCCATCTTAAATGCATCTTATATTCATCCTGCCTTTAGTCGTCTAGTAGCTATTTTTTTATTATTACGTCTAGTAAACGTGGAAAAACAGTTGTGATGAAACTAGATGGAATTATTGTTAGCATTCATCCATGTAATATTGATGAAATATTTAAACAAGTTACTCTTTTCCCAATAGTTTTAAAGGGCTCCATTTATTGTTAAAATTCATTTTTAATTAGATGATACTGAAATTATCTCTTCCAATAAAACATTTTCAAATATTCAAGGCACTGAAACACAAAGATTATCATTACTCTCTTCGTGCTCATTTTAAGCCCATTCATCACTTGTCCTGTTGGGAGACAACATTCTAAACAAAAGATGCCGAATAACGCGATGCAGATGCAGCACGAGATCTAACGAGCGCCCTTTTCGGAGGAGAAGGCGCTTAGCCTGGGCCCAAGCGGACAAGGGGCAACGAACTTGTTAATCAAATCAGCGTAGGGGACAGGGTGGCCCATTGGGGTCGCGGTCGGGGGGGGGGAGATGTGCGAAGCACCGAAGAGCTTAGCGGACCGGCTACGAAAGCTCTGCCGGAAAGGAAGGGGCGTCCGCGAAATTCCCTACAGAAGACTACGCTACACATCGCAACCCTCCACTGCACCATGTTTGTAAGTCCATCACATAAGCTAGAATACGAAATTAAGAATAGCATTGCTCTTAACATCCATTTGATTTCTACAGTTCCGAATACTTTCTGTAAATATTTGAAAGAATTTTGCCGACAATTATTCCAATATGGTAGAATATTTTCACGGATCCGTTCTCTGTTGTACTACTTTAATTTTGTGTCTGTGATTCTCTGTACTGAAGTATGTAGGTTTATGCACTCCCATTTACTTTCAAGCCCTATAAACTGTATATGGCTAATACGATGTACAGGGTCTTATTTTCTGCGCTGTTTTAACTTATTCATAGGCTGATTATTTTCCCTGTGTCTTTCAAAGTAAATTTAGACTTTTATGCTATATCCATTCTCTTTCATGTCATTTTGATCTCAAATAAACAAGGTCCAGGAAATGACCGAGATATATGGAATGGAAGTGAAGCTAAGATGTCCCAGAGAAGGAGAAAGTAGAGGAGGTTGATGTGAGATATTTTTCTCATTTTCTAAATTTGATCTCAATTTTCTTCTTGTCGGTGACTGAATTTGATTTTAAGGGTCGGAGAAATAAAGGACTAAACCATATAAAATATACAAGCAAATATTTTTGTAAATTAACACATGACAGTTTTGTATTATGAAATACACTTCCTTCCTGATTGATATTAATATTACTAAATCTTGATAATATTTCCAAACAATTTATAACCATTATGAAAGGGTTAATTTCTCTGCTTATATCAATGTTATTATTTATTTTGTTTACACTGCTATGCTGATAAATTCTCTCAAAGTTAAAACGTTGTTATTTTGATTCTACTTTTAAATTCGATTGTGGGTTTCGACATACGTATGTGGACGTACCCCTACCTGTCGTATGTGGACGTGCAATTCTATACAAAATTATGATACTGAAAGTTCTGTTGATTAAAACCAATTATTGAATTGATGGCAAGTAACAACAAATTATCAGCCTTTTCTTTTTCAAAATAATAAGAATTTAACATTCAATACGATAATATAACAATTGATATTGATTTCATTACTGACGTACTTATACTTTTTCAAAAATTAAACATGCTTACTGTATCTTCGCGCCTATGTGACTTCCAGAGTCTTCCATCTTCTGGCTTGAAATCGTCCATGGATGTCCTCGTCGATGTCCCTACTATCGTGATCTTGCCTAACGTTAGAATAAGAGTACAAATGTTCCCGGAGTATTCTATACTATTTATTACTTTCATAAAATTCAGAAATTGGAACCAAGTTGATTCGAGAGCGTGACTTGCCCTGGCTCTGCTTTGGATGAAATACCTACGTGACTGTATCTTCAGCTCAACTTATTACAAATGACAAAATACAAATTATAACTCAAACCAGAATGATATCATTGACGTATTACTTAATACAATACGAAATTGTCCAAATTAGTTATAGGTTATCCGCTTCCCTGTCATTGAGCTAATACTCCTCAAATAAAATAAAATTGTACTGTTCCGTTTGCTTACATGCGTTCTGTTCCGCATCTAGCAGTGAACGCTTCAACATTTCTACAGAACCACGGCTTTCAATGCCGTCTTCACACCTCATGCTTGTAATGTTCCCGAGGCCGTGTTTCGCAAATGAATAGCGCTCTGATATCAAGCATGGAATACTATAACTTGTTTATTGGTCGTCCTGACAACGTATATTCATTGATTCCCAGAGTTTTATCTGCATATATTCACATTGTATTTCTAACGCTTGATGCCTTTTTTTTCCTATTCAAAATAAACTCGGGGTTTTCTTGCCTGACACAGTATACGCTTGCTGATACTTTATATACGCATACTGTAATTTTATGAACATATTTTTACAACGATGGCATCTTCATATTGGTTTGTTGGAAAATTATAAGATCTTTATTTTGAAACGGAAAAATGTTATTTATAATGTAGTCCCAACCCCTTCATTTTATAACTAAATAAATCATGAAATAAAACAATGTAGGCTTTCACGGCCGGAGTTGTAGTCAAAGATCTTTTCCGGGCTGAAGGGCCGTGGTCCATTGGAAAACATATTTCCAGACGTTTCGTCCGCAACTACGGCAGACATCCTCAGTGGCGATGTGGTCTCGGACGAAGAATCCTCCTTGAAGGTTCCTCGGTGACTGACAGAAGTGCCCGGTCCGCGGGGATATTTATACCAGCGGGACTGTGGTGGGGGGCGACTATTGATTGGCTCGGGCCGGGTGACGTGGCGGAGACGCTCACTCTGTGTACGTGACTGTTGTCATGTTCCCGCGTGCCTACGTGACCACTGGTACGTCTTTGTTTTTCATTGGGTTTTGCTTTGGCTTGGTGGATTACGGGGATCCAAATCGGATTGATTTTCATTGCCTCCTCCTTTCTATTGAAATTCCGGAGATGTTTGTGAATTTCAATGGCTTCACGGTTTAATCGTGCATGGTAGTGAGCTGTGGTGGCTAAAACATCCACGACTTTTGTCGTATGGAGCCACGGAGAAAATACCCTCAACGGTTTCCTCGACCATCTCAACAGGGTCCATCCTCGCATTCAGTTCACAATGGAAAAGGAGCGGGACGACAAGCTGGCCTTCTTAGATGTACTTGTTACCAAGAATGCAGATGGATCACTGGGCACACTGTGTACCGGAAACCAACTCATACAGATAGATACCTCCACAAAATGTGCAATCACCACCCAAGTCAGAAGAGAGCCATGATGAAAACTCTGGTTAATCGTGCAACAAGGATATGTGAAAATGACAGTTTATCCGAGGAATTGAGTCACCTCAACAGAGCTTTGCAGGCCAACGGATACTCTGCAGCGGAAGTCAAAAGAGCACTCCATCCAAAGAAAACTTCACGCAGTGAAACAAATGCCAACCAAACACTGAAAGTAAGCCTACCATATGTGAAGAACATCACGGACCGTATAGGTAAAGTGCTAGGAAAACACAATGTAAAAGCCATTTTGAAGCCCACTTCACAGCTTCGAAACTTATTCCGATCTGCCAAGGACAGAAGAGATCCATTATCATCAGCAGGGGTCTATAGAATTCCATATTCCTGTGGCGCAGTATACATTGGCACTACACACGGAGCATCAACACCAGGCTCTCGAACACAAAAGAACTGCCGTTTTGGCTACACTGAAAAGTCAGCAGTAGCCGAACACGCTTTCTCTGGCCGTGAACACAACATAAGATTCGAAGACGTGGATGTTTTAGCCACCACAGCTCACTACCATGCACGATTAAACCGTGAAGCCATTGAAATTCACAAACATCCCGGAATTTCAATCGAACGCGAGGAGGCAATGCAAATCAATCCGATTTGGATCCCGTAATCCACCAAGCCAAAGCAAAACCCAATGAAAAACAAAGACGTGCCAGTGGTCACGTAGGCACGCGGGAACATGACAACAGTCACGTACACAGAGTGAGCGTCTCCGCCACGTCACCCGGCCCGAGCCAATCAATAGCCGCCCCCCGCCACAGTCCCGCTGGTATAAATATCCCCGCAGACCGGGCACTTCTGTCAGTCACCGAGGAACCTTCAAGGAGGATTCTTCGTCCGAGACCACATCGTCACTGAGGATGTCTGCCGTAGTTGCGGACGAAACGTCTGGAAATATATTTTCCAATGGACCACGGCCCTTCAGCCCGGAAAAAATCTTTGACTAAATAAATCATTGTACTTTAAAATGACTGAGGAGATGATAATATACTCAATACGCAATTGCTTTTTGTTCAGAAACGAGGTTTGAAAACTTCTCGACAGATGTTGAAGGAGAGTGTAGGATATCCAAACATGACGGCCTGGGGCAGGGTGAACAATGTTGGAGGAAAGAGGTTTATCCTGGTACTTTCCAAATTTTCTCCCGATTAGCTTACTCAGAAGTTACTCTATTTCATTTTTAGTAACGAATTAATCCTTCCTCTAAAAGATATGATTGGGTCAAGAAGGTATATTGTCCCTCCTTAGCAATTGCAATGCTTCTAATTACAACATAATAATAGATAAAATAATGTGTCAAATATTGCTCATTCATTGTCTTGCATAAACAAATCCTTTTGCATTATTATATTGGCACTTCTTTCCAAAAACGGTAGTTTTACTTCATAGTGGAGTTTTAATAATTTTGCCTTCTTACAGATTTGATGGTCGCCAATTTGATTAAAATCAATATATTAAACAAAGTAATTTTTTAATCGTTATATGGAAGGATTCCAAGAAAATTTAGAAAAGGAACTCAGGACGAAACAATAGTACTGGTGAAAATATCAAAAAAACAAGGTGTTCTTATAAATTGCTTCGGCGATTTTCTAATCCCATTCTGACAAGCTTACAATGTTTTCAGCACTAAGTTGGCACCACGAGGCCTAGGTGGCCACTGAAGAGCAGGCAGTGCTAATCCTCGACGACCTCAATTGGCGCGCGGTTGGACGAACAGACATGAGGACGAGTGCCGTCCACGACACCCGTTCTGCATTACAGACTTCGTGCGCTCAGTGCGACCATCCGATACCCTCTCTCGCAGATGAAAGTTCCTTAATGGAACACGGGCCACTTGTCGCCTACTGATGTCTTTTCTGGTCGTAGTGGCCCGCTGACAAGCTTTTCTCATTACGTGTGGTACTCCAACTGTTGGTGCGAAAGCTTCTCACGGTGAGCTACTGGGTCCAGTACTGGAACATCTGGATTATCAGAACGACTAGGCATTGCTTTCAAGTAAATTATATCACTCCTGCAGCGCCTCTGACCGGGAGGTCCTGGAGGATTTTCGACACTAGCTTTTCAGCTAGGTCGAATCCAGTCGCTGTCTGGAGGAAAATTCTAGCGGCCGGCTGCTCTGATCGGTAGTTTTCCGTGGTTTCTCCGATTAACACCAGGCGAATGCCGGAGCAGTACCCTACCAAACGCGCCACGGACCGCAAACGATCTGTCCTTCCTCTTCCCTGTCCTGTCCTCTCCTCTTACACACACACACTAACAAGCACTACACTACCACATATTCCGGGAGACCGGTCGGGAGTTCAGAGCTTGTCCCGATTGGGGCAGTGCCCTGCTGGTGGGAGAGTCCTGGTGAAACCCCACTAGCCGATTGTAGCTCGGTGCCGGATCTCGCCATCCAGCGGGGGAAGATCACCGCCATCTCCCAAGAAAAAAAACATGCACTACACTAATGGGACTAATGACCGAAACAGTTGACGTGCCCAGCTACACGAAAAAATCAATCAATCAATTATATCACCCCCAGTGCGATACAACCACAGATTTCTGGCCAACCACTATATATCGTAAGTTTGATTACGGCTGAGGTCATTTCGTTCATGCAACGTATCTGCAGAACAAATACTGCCGACTCTTTAGAGGAAGTGGTGTATTCGGATGACTTGTCAGTATCTCGGTCATAATATTGTAGTCATATTACGGCTGATGTACTCGTTATCTTCTCGAACAGGCAAGAGCATTCGGACATGGTAGCCTCGAACTTCACAAGTATATGTTACAAAAATAATGTACTAAACCCTCGTCGTCCACATTTTGACGCGCTACATTTTCAACGTCATTAGCCATAACTGACTGAGAGTCCTCAAGAAACAAAAGTGAGAAAATATAACGTGTAATAGCAGGAAAATGAACCAGGCAAAAAGGCAACATCGGAAAAGCTGTCGAACGTGTAAAATATTTCAATAACAAATTTATTAATTTTGAAGTTTATGGATCAGTTTTTCCTAGACAAAACTAGCGGAAACGCGGGTCACGCCATAAATCATACTTCCTCATTAGTATGGAATGAAAAATATAGATGATGTAATGAATACTGAACTTACAACTCTTCACTCTACCGGAAAGTAGAATGAAAATGTTGCCCTCCCCTGTTCTCACATGAACCGTTACGGATGCCAACACACAACAATGATTGTTTAGAAGACTTCCAATAGCGATTTAAAGGTTTAGTTTGTGACCCGTCCACATGAGCACTAGAATCACTTTACTTTCCACGTGCCCCGCTGTACATTAAAAAACGTAAATAACATCATTTAAACCGGTTCTCTACGTTGACAAGTTTACAAATGTATTCACTTTATTCAAATAACAATTTTCTTACTTCCTAAACTTTTCGAACAAACTATATAGCCAGCGGTCACGAAAGACTGGAAATTCCAATCGCCAATTACTTCATTTCACTGATCGAATCGAAAAGAAAGAATGATTTGAAACAACTATTCATAGCAAACCTCATTCCCACGGTGAAAGCTGTTAGAAACAAAAGGGAAAAAGTCTAGTCGAGCTGAGAGTCCATTTCTCACTACTGCAAGGTAAAGCCAGTCGGTAAGAGTATGTGCCGACTTTTCGTTTAATAAAATACTGTTACATGCAATATGCTTGCGTATTGCACAACTATACCAAATTAGAGAGCGGCACTTTGCTGAGACACCACCTTCGCACCTCTACGACAAATTGTTCTTCCACGTTTCCTTCTTTAATTTAGGCTTCTTTCGACCAGCGAGAGACCTGTGCAAGTCTTTGCACCATCTACATTTGCAACCATAATTCTGAGATTATCAGTTATTTCCTAGAAATATACAAGAGGTGTGAGATGGAGTTCCTACGTTCTTCAGCAGACTTCGAGTACTTTAGGAACTCTTTTAGATGAACGATGTACGAGACCCAAAGACAATGTGTTTTATTTTTCAAACCGTACCTCAACAGTTTCAAGCCATGTCGCTTGATAATCGAGTCCTTTGCATCTGCCATAGGAAAAAGGCATTCATTAACTCTGTATGTATTCATCTTTAAAAACTTTGACACTTTTCTTCTGTGAGAAGCAAACTTTCTCTGAAAACCACCGGTTAGAACTATTGTGTACTCGAGTATTTAAGGTTAAATGTAAGTATCTGACTGTCTCAGTCCAAGAAATTAAGCGCGAGTAAAAGAACCATTTTCTTCTGTGAAAATCATGGAAAGGTTGCAGAATTAACAAATTAATTTTAAATGGATACCCGTGAAATCGTATCTGATGAAGTCACATATCTTCAATATTATTAATAAAAATGGGAAGTATTTTGCGAGTCCTTATTTACGCACACATTTATCCGCGTTAGTCAGTGAAGTGTGTGGGCTAAGAAAGGATCCACAAAAGAACAAACCATCTCTTGTAGATGCATCATATAAACATTGCCTCGTAGAATGTTAAAAGGCAGAGGAAGGAGGGAAGTAAGTTTTCGGCAATCGAAAAACATTCTTTACAGCCCATACCTCCTTCCACTCCTACCTTTCTATAAAGGTATAGTAACCCATTTCTTTGCCTCTTATATTCAACTTTGTCCCTTTCCCCGCTCCCTTCTTTTAAGCACCGAACGCTCACTCTACCACGCGGAACACAGTGGCCAGAAATGCTAATCTCAGCAGCAAAAATCTTACATGTAAAACAAAGTTCTTTGGATAAAATTGTGATATTATTTCCTGAATTCCTGGAAATTCAAATGGGAAAAATTCAAATGGCACAACAGTTGCCAAGTTTTGTCGTTTGTTGACGGACAAAAATACTGCAATCCCTTAGTAGTAAGCTTACCATAAAGCAAGAGAATTTAAGAAAATACCAGAAGTCTGTATTTAGTACCATTATTCGTTACACCTCTCATCCAAGGTGCGAAGTAAAATGAAGACAGGGTGACAACAATTAAAACTCTAAAAAATTAAATAAAGGAAAATAAAAGTCATAAATTTAAATAAACATTAAAAAATACATTTAGAATTACTATTCAACTAAAATAATTATTATAGAAGGGTAAATAAGTGAGAAAAATAATAAATAGAAATTTGCTCGTCTTTGTGTTCGAAGGCTCTTGTGGTGTGGAGACCAAAAATGAACAAAACGCTTGAAAAACAATCTTTTCGATTTTTCCAAAAAACAATTTGAGAGAAGGACTCAAAAATACTCCAGAAAGAATTTTCATGCACATAATTGTAGATATAAATTTAATTTTTTTTTCCGAAGCATAATACAGAAACGTTTATGTAAAGTTACAAATAAGAATGGCAATATTGTAATATATTAACCGTAATTATATCGTGTTCTGTACCTAACACAAGTAAATGACACTTTATATATAAACAAAAACCTACTATATACTCACGCAATTACAGCCACAAGTATACGTACCTAGTAATACTCACATATCCTACACACTTATAAACATAATACACACATCAATTGCAAAAATTGCAAAAAATAAGTTACGAGAAAAAACTCTTTAAAAATTGCTCATTATTTAAAAATCAATTTTTAGACCAGATTTCAGTAAATATTCTATTTTGATATTATACTTTTGCAACATTTATTTTTTTCCAAGTTTCAAAAATCAGAGGGTACACCGAAAAAGGGACGAGAGCCAATTTTTAAGTGTCTTTTGATACATTCGAGAAAAAAATTTAAAAACTTGAAGCCATTTTTTGATAAAATAATTATATAAAAATTTCACGCAAAATTTCGCGAAAATTACTTATATTTTCGAAAAGTTCTACATGACCTTATTTATTTCAAGATCTGACTTTGATCAAAAAAAAATTAACAAAAAAAAAAGTCGCTCGCCAAAATTGCTCAAGAGTTCTTTATACTATCCTTGGATAATTTTGAGAACATTTTTCAGAAAATTTGCAAATGTTGTGAATGTTGTCTTCATGTCACCTTCAGAAATCAAAATACACGTTTAAAAGCCGTAGAACGTCCAGTACAATTAGATCGATCTGGGAATATCATTTTGGTTAAATCGTGTGAACGGTTTAGCCGCCATTGACCAGAGACGGACAGACGGACAGACGGACAGACGTTTTGCTGTCAATCGATTCTTCGGTATGAGGAAGGACCCACAAAACGTGAATTACGATTATAGAATGTGTTAAAGGAAGTAATTTACTACACATCAGAACAATATTTATTCACTTTGTCACTGCCAGGACCCGGCAAAAGTAATTTACAGCCCAGAATTACAGCACTACACCTCCTTACGAAGTAAGGCGAGAAAGTAATAACATACAAATAATTTTACTTTTCACGTCCCTGCACTAGTTTTTATCAATTTTGTGTGTTCAATACTTTTTCACTGTGATCTACACATTACTTTTATCGTGACTTTCACTTCATTTGTAACACATTGATTAATTTCCTACCATTGTCTTAAAAACCATTGAGAAAAACTTAACTATCTCCAAATTATTGCAATATATTATTGATGGGTTTACAAAACGTTAATTTTCCTACACCCAGCATTTGAATTCAAGGGTCTGAAAATAGATGTGATACATTTCAGGACATAAAGGGTAGAAGATGCTAATAATTTGTAATATGAAGAAAATATTATACCTTGTATACACATGTGACATTGATATACAAATAAATCATCATGCGCTGACGTTTTTCAGATAGACATTCTGAATTAGTCAAAGATTATCCATGAAATTGGAAAACACTAGTGCAAGGAGAGATTTCTTCCAATAAGGGGCAAATGCCATCTGTGTAACTTCATTGCAAGATTTTACAGCGTATGTTCCTTTACAAAAAATTGTCAGTTTTGCCCCCTACTCCTGCACGTCTTGGAAGTTGGTAACATATTTTCTCAAACACTCAGTATATTGTTGCATTTAAGCTCTAAGGCGGACACATGAGCGTCGCGTAACGGACGTTACAACGTACGTGTATTCACTGAACTCAGTACTACGGGCAGACAAGGAGAACATAAAAGATGTCGCTCAGTGCGTTTGTACGCCATGCCCCATTCGTATCTGTTAACTTTGCAATGCACGCATTTTTAGCGTCCGTTAAAACGCGTTCGTGTGTCTCAAGCCTCCGACTGTGCTTACGCCCACTGTGCTGGAGGAAATAGCGGGCAGCGAGCGGCGTTTGCCGCAGGATGCACGATGGCGAAAACGCCCACAGCACCGGCGAAACGGGTCATATAGTGACGCCAATAACACCTAAAGGGTTAAACTGCCCCATTCCAGAGAATTCGCCGTCGCGGGCAGTCAAAGTACATCTTCAAAAGGAAGCACAGGACTATTACGAGCCCAGGAGACATTAAGGTCTGCCTCTCTTCTTCATAACTCTGGCCAGGAAATAACTTTAATAGAGCTGTATAACCTTGCTATATAAGCAATATAAGGACCGCGCACCAACAGAAATGGCCGTTCCGCGGCTACCTTACATACGAAGGAACGGCAATCCGAATAATACCAAAAACAAAGTGGATGGAATGATAAAAGTTTATGGGCGGAGGAAACGAACGCAAGGTCCTCGATGGGCCTTTCTGGACGGCGGCGGAGGGCCGGGAAAACCACTTAGCCGAAATTGGAAAGCTTTCCCTTTTCGGAATTCATTGATGTTACAACTGCTCATATCGCATTCAAAAGCGCTTGCCCGCTTCTTAAAGAGGCAAATGGGCGCACGCGTGTTTGCGGGGAACGGTCGTCGTTTTGTGCTCGGCCAAGCGAGGGAGGAGGGGCGGGAGAGCGGGAGGGATGACGAGATAGAGAGAGTCGCCATACGCTCGTCCACTGACTGGTGAAGTTCCAGGTTTCAACGACAGTCAAATTTTGGGATGGGGATCACCAGCATAATTGTTGGAAGTTTAACGTTTTTTGTTCGTTCTGCCCTCTCACACCACGTATTTTGAATACTCCTATTTGGTTTCTTTCACTCTATGATGGTAAGAACTAAATAAAAGCTATATTATATTACTCTTTCGACTTACGTTATTCAAATATTCAGATTTTGAACAAGCATTGTCACTCTTATTCTCTTCCATGTGTTAAAAACGATATTGTACATTTTTAATTATAAATATTTCCACAAATAAGAACAATATTTTAATAAAATAATTACAGTAATTTAATACAAAGTCTACCTAGTACCTACATAGCCAAATTCATAAACGTTCATATATTTCAGAAAGCTTACTACTGAAGTTTCAACTACTTCACTGTAAGAAAACAAGTAAATGAATTTTATATTAACATTTATTATAAATGTATCTTTCGTATTGACGATAGTGACTATTTACCTCGCCGTGCCTCGCTTTATTCAGATTTCCTTAGTTTGCACCGGAAGACCTACTTGATCGTCTATAGTCTTTGGAATTCCCACTTGTAATCGAAGTGCTGCGCTCGTCAATGACCTAGCCCCCATCGCCGTGGAGATGCCCAGTCCACGGGTTGAGCGTTGCGTAATCAGCGCCGTAAATGCCCCGTGCCGAATTAGCAGTACCAACGCAGCTCTTCCCATCCGCCTCTCCCCGCCTTGTACCGCGAGAGGTGGCTCTGTCATCTACTTAAGTCACTGCAGTGCTTGTGGCTGGGAGACTCTAGAGTTCCACTCCCGACGGTGGCAGGATTTTCCACATTAGCTAGACAGCTAGGTCGAATTCAGTCGCTGTCTGGAGGAGAAGTCTAGCGGCCGGCTGCTCTGATCGGTAGTTTCCATGGATTCTACGGTCAACACCAGGCGAATGCCGAAGCAGTACCCTACCAAACGGGCCACGAACTGCGCGCTATCTTTCCTTCATGTTCCTTGTCCTATCCTCACCCGTTATTCACAAACTCTTACACTCAGACGCACTACACCACCACACATGCCGGGACACCAGTCGGGAGATTAGAGTTTGTCCCGGCTGGGGCGGTGACCCGCTGGTGGGAGAGTCGTGGTTAGGGGGAAACCCTACTATCCGAAGGTAGGTCGGCGCCGGATCTCGCCATCCAGCGGGGAAAGATCACCGCGCATATCCCGCGATAAAATGCCCTACACTTAGGAGACTAATGACCTTAACTGTTGACGCGTCCGGAATCACTAATTAGTCAATAAATAAGACCCCGCAGGCTGCTTGACCTCCCCCTCTCCATCTCTGCTGCATTTGAAGGAGAAAATGGAGAACAAATAAGAGGGGAAACAGATGGATAAAGAAAAGTAAAACAAGAAAAAAGACAATCAAGAAAAACTAAAAAGGAAACAAGAAGAGTAACATGAAGGAGAGAAAGGTACAACTTGTGCCGCCATTTTTAAAAGATGTTCTGATGTAATCTTCGCCGTACAAAGAATTTTTATTCAACCTTATATTCATGTATGAAATAACTCGTCGCTAAGTTTACTATTTCCATCTTCTTCAGTAGCACTGTGTATTAACAGAAGGGTTACTGCATGGCCGTTTCAAGTTCTCCTGCCCATCGCCTGTGCACCGCGAAGATCCTTCAATCAATGGCACGTTGTCGAATTAGCACCGCCGCGATCGACAGTGTCGTGTTAACATCAACGCCGCTGCCGACGCCGCCCCCTCCCCGCCCGACCCCGCCACTCTCCCCCCTCCCACCCCTCCTTTCCCGCGCCGCCTGCGCTCCCGTTGTCGCCACAAATTGCTCCTTGGCGCATACAGCGACGTTCTAATTAAGCAATTTCCCCCTCTAATGAAGGAATAATGAGGTACTAATTTAGTCATCTCTAGCAGATAATTAAAGTGCAGCGCGGCGGGGCGGGGCGGGGCGGGGCGGGACGGGGCGGGGCGGGGAGGCGACGGCGGAAGACGCGCGCTTCCCGACGAGCTGACGAAGCGCAGTAAGTGGGTCAAGAGCAAAGAGTTGTTGCGTAAAACCCGTTATCCCAAAACGAGCAACGGGCTTTATAATATAGTGCTGTTGTCACGGAGCATTGCGATAATCTTGCGATATCGGATAACAAGTGAAAAGTTTTTCTTCAACAAGATGCCAAGTAGCAGCCTATACCTTATTTTAGAGAGATATAGTGTTAAGTCGCAGGGGGGAGGGTTTCGCTATGACGGTGACTGTTAAATCTACACAGAAGTCATGGTGCAAAAGTGGAATTTCACAGTGGCTGGGAAATATACGGTAAATTTATAGAGTGGTTAGTGATTCCGGACGCGTGAACCGCTAAGGTCATTAGTCTCGTAAGAGAAATGTATGTTTTCATCGCGGGGGATTCCGATGGTCTTCCCTCGCTGGCTGGCGAGATCCGGCGCCAACCTATGTCGTTTTCCCGAACCAGGTATCTTCCACAAGCATGGCACTGCTCCAGCCGGGACAAGCTGACTTACCCCCAAGCATAGGGAAGTGTATTGCATGTCTTTGTGTGTGTGTGTGTGTGTGTGTGTGTGTGTGTGTGTGTGTGTGTGTGTGAGAGAGAGAGAGAGAGAGAGAGAGAGAGAGAGAGAGAGAGATTCAGAAGGAGTGAGATTAGGACAAGGAAGAGGAAAGAATGATCGCGCGTGCTCCGTGGTACGTTTATTAGGGTACTGCTCCGGCATTCGTTTTGTGTTGATCGGAGAAACCAGCGAAAACTACCGATCATAGCTCTGGCCACCAGAATCCCTCTCTAGACAGACTCCCTCTTCGACCATCACAACCTAATGAGATGAATTCGTCAGATATCAGTAATTACATCCACATTTGCAATTTCAAATTCCTCTCCAGGTTTCAAACCCCAATCAAGAGAACATATTCTAAATCTTGTCGCTCACGGAGTAGGCCAAAGCAAAGAAAGAATTAATCAATCCAAACTTTAAACTAACGACGACTATAAATCTCCGTTTAAAATTGAAAAAGATACGCGATTAAAACAAAAATAGATTAAATTGATGAATGAATATTCGCTTCCCTTGAAAAACTTACAAAGTGATCTGTTAACTTCGTGGATGTTCATAAATGCTGCTTTTAAATCGAATCGACGGTTTTATTCCAAACGTTCCCTCTCATTTTGGAACAGAACTCTGCTCTTCAAATCAAAGCAAAGGGTCTACACTGACCGCTAAAAAGGCAAAATCCATTTCCACTGCAAGTTTTAATAAGGCTCTCCAATTTGCGATTGCATCACAAATCAAAGAGATCGTAGGGGGCGAGTACAGACGTCGAAACTGAGCGTGGGGGAGAGGGGGGAAGGGGGGTTGGGGTGGAGAGGAAATTGGGAAGGCCTCTTCCGCTTCGAAGCAACACGAGCCAACTCTGTGGGGTTGTGATGAGGGCCTCGTTGATTTCCAGACGTAGCAATAAGCGACCACAGGTAGTTAATATTACAGCACGATTCGGTCACTTTCATCAGTTGGGTGAAGAGTTTTCGACAGGATACTTACAGCTAGCATATTGTAGCCTTTCTCAGAGCTGAAATATCTTTGAGCATTAATGATTTGGGGTAAGAGTGCGTTATGGCGGCGATAGATGGCACCTGGGAAGAGGATGGGGCAAAACCGAAAAGCTATCCCAGACAAAGCAAACTAGAAAACTAACTAGTACGAGAAAGTCTGATCCCCACTAGTTATCTCATTCTGTGTAAGCAGCATGCTAGGAAGTATTACAATCCTGTGGGGGGAAACCGTAATTTTTCGGCACAAAATCACTTATTGCAAGACCCTGGTAACGAAATGGTGGACGAGTACTTATATTCTTCGTTTTCGAAGTACATTACTTCCTCTAGTGTTGTCAGAATCTATTTATAATGAGTCCCTGATACCGAGAATTTGGATTACGGCAAACTTTTGCCCATCCGTCAACTGTCTGTCAACAGCGCTAGCGGCTAAACCGTCATCAAGCTTTTCAACAAAACGTATATTCCCCGATTGTTCTGACAGTTGTCGCGGCTCCTTGAATTTGAAACGTATACATTGGTTTTTAGGTTACTTTGCCCAAAGCCTCAAGAACATTTTGAAGATTTTCTCTACATTTATCCCAACTGTTTATTTATTTTTTCCACTGATACAGCAAAAGCCTCTTAAAGAAACGACTTAGGTTGCATTTTCGTTGTATTTTGTTCCAGGTATAATATTTAAATGATAATAGGCAATGGGTTTGTAACCTTATTTTTATGCCTGCATAAGGCGATATACTGAATGTCCTCCAGCTCCAGATGTTGAATTTATATTTGGTATTATTTTTGCTTGTCTGTATAATTTGCTGCAAATATTGTAAGAGTTGATATTTATTGTTTGATTCTTTTTCAGAAATAAAAAAAAGGATATCATTCCTGATTATCAAAATAATTTCAAATATTCACTGCAGGCACTTTGTAACAATTTGCTTAGACTAATCAAGTTATAACTGAAGAGTTAGTCGGAGAGGAATTGCAACATGTAATATTACATAACCGTTAAGTTCAGTAATTCAAGACAGTGTGTGCTGGTGCAGCACCTCTGGTTTTATTATTTAGGTTACAGAATGACTCAGAAGACCTGCAGCTGCTTGCTGGATTTCGGATTACATAGTCTCAGAGAATATCTCTATCATGGGAGGGGGGCATGGACACCCTTCTGTGGTGGATGCTTCATCTCCCGTCCGTTACAAGGGGAATGAGTGCTGTTTGGGGAAGGAAGAATGCTCAATCAGTTACAAGTTGCTGCTTTTTTTCAAACTTAATTTATTTACACTGTGGTTACGGCACACGGGCAGTTGATATTGTTTTGAGTAATAACCGTGCAAATGACTAGGAGGAGAAAGCAAGAGAATTAAAAATATTTTATTTTGAGGTTCACATGTACATGTTGAAAAAATATCACTTCTACTAAAGAATACAATAGCGGGTGCACGCGCGGCGTCAAATTTTGGGCGGCAAATTTAATTGAGACACGCTCTCTAATTAACAATAAATACATTGATCATAGCGTGTGGGCGTATGTGTTGCTTGGGACTTGGCTGTAGGGGTCGAGCAGCGTCACAGTCGGTTGCTCGAGCTGACGATTCGGTTTTGATTGATTGATTGATTTTTTCGTGTTTCCAGGCGCGTCAACTGCTTCGGTCATTATTCCCGTTAGTGTAGTGCACGTTTTTTTATCGGGAGATGGCGGTGATCTTCCCCCGCTGGATAGCAAGATCCGGCACCGACCTACCGTCGGCTAGTGAGGTTTCCCCTAACCAGGACTCACCCACCAGCGGGGCACCGCCCCAGCCGGGACAAGCTCTAAGCTCCCGACCGGTCTCCCGGAATATGTGATAGTGTGGTGCATGTTAGTGTAAGTGTATGTGTGTGTGTGTGTGTGTGTGTGTGTGTGTGTGTGTGTGTGTGTGTGTGTGAGAGGAGAGGACAAGGAAGGGGAAGAACAGATCGCGCGCGGTCCGTGGCCTGTTTGGTAGGGCACTGCTCCGGCATTCGCCTGGTGTTGATCGGAGAAACCACGGAAAACTACCGATCAGAGCAGCCGGCCGCTAGAAATCTGCTCCAGACAGCGACTAAATTCGACGCCGAAACGTCAGTTATTTCATGGAAAGTAACCGAATTTGCCTCGAGCGGCCAGGCAGCGTCATTCCGACTCCTTGTGTATTGCCCCCATCCTTTAGGACGAAAATTTGTAAATGTAGTTCACTGCATTTCGGATATCTTCTTAAGAACTATGCTAGCATTACTTACTGTGTGCTTTTTTATGGCCTTCTTGTTCAGTTCATGCAAATTAATGAATCCTGAGTTCTATCGTTATAGTAGCAAATATATTTCTACGTTTCGAAAAGCAACTTTGTTCTCTTGTAGGAATACCATTACCTTAAGAAAGGTTGAAGAAAAACAAATTTTGAAATATTTCAGATAAAGAGAAGTTTTCGAGTTTAGAAGATAACTTTCGTGTGCAGAAGGGCATTTTGGACTCCAAATGATGATGTTGGTGATGATCTAGTCAGATATACTTAGCTTTTTTGTCATTGTCTTCTTTCATTATTTTTGATTAATAGGAGGGGTTTGAAAAAAAGTCAACCGCGGATTTTACTGCTTTCGTCTGAAATAGTTTGCTTTAGTATGAAGCGATTCGTATTTACAAACTGTAGTCATACATCAGAGGAATAGAATTCATATGCTGGGATTTTTTTGAGGGAATGATTACCAAAATGGTGGGTGCCTATACTTTTTCCATGCATTGAAAATATTGGAGAAGTATTGTGGATGGCATTGAGAGCTAACGCCCGGAAAATGTAGCCATGTACCACGAATCAGGATATGATGTTAATGTTGATCAAACGTCTGGGTAATATTTTACAAAATATGCTTCACAAGTGTGGTCTGTGCAAGTCAATATAGTTTTGGATCTACGAACTAGACATGTTGATACAGTACACCTAAGTCAGTAATGCAGAAAATAAGTGCTACTCCCAACAGTAGCGTCGTAGGCTGAAAGCCTATCTGATGAGTCCGACAGGACAAAACGCTGATTGTTACTAATTACTTTCTCAGCGCCCTTTCGGGTATTACACTGGACCAAAACGAATGTCCGGCCAGAATGGACCCAAAGGTCAAGGTCGGGTCCCTGAGATGGAAATATAGCAATGCGGGAATCACGTGCTCTTTTCAGAGTGTCGCCACGTACAAATTACTGATACAGCTGGATAGCCCCAGTTTTGCCTTGGTTTCGACTCTTCAGATGCGGACAAGTCGCATGAATTGTTTTTCGCACTAAATATGTGCAAGCATCAGCTAATGATGAACAGCTTCACGGCTACTTGCCGTTAAGTGATGTCCCTGCACTGGAAATTCTATTCGTCTGTGCAGCGCCGTCACAGCTCGACTGGACGTATCGAGTAACTGAACGAATCGCGGGAACCATATCGCAGTGTATATTGAGCGCCTCAGGCAGGATGAACTACGGGAAGAGACTTCCTAGTGCAGGAACATCACTTAAGGCAGCCACCCGTGAAGATGTTCATCAAGAACTACTCCCATTGGAAACATGGATGAAATTTGTTTTATAATTTCATCATGTAACACATCAAGTTCCTATCGGGATGAAACATGTAACATATGTAACACATGTAAAATATGTCAAATAAATGAGATACTGTATGACGAGAGCGTATGATAAGTGCAATGAAAAGAAAATGTGTTTGTGTTCTATATGAAATTGGTATTCTTTGAAATTAAATGTTTATAACATTTCTCTATTATATTTGTGAAAGCAATATTATTCATAGATAAAAGTTTACTTTTCAATGTATCACCATGTACTTGCGCATTCCGTTTAAGATGTTTCTTTAACTTCCATTCGTCGGAATTGTAATGGCAAGAAATGATTAACAACATCGTAGCACAATAACTTCTATTATACACTAAATTGTTTTTAAAAATACTATATTGACGTAGACAAATATGTTTGCAATATTTCGCACATTATCACTGAAGGATTGGAGTCGAATCGACTCCTCTGTGCGTTCTACGGGGTATTGTTAAGTCAGTTCTAGTGTTATTGAAAGGTAGTGGGCCACAGAAGGTTTATCACTTGCTATAATTATACGGTTCGATTAGCAATGTAAATGAAGATATTCATCTGAAAGAAAAAATATAAATAATAAAATTATTTACGCAATTTCGGTTACTTCAAATACTAATTTGCGTTGGCATTCCAGTTAAAGCAAAGGGGTTTTCAAATTTATGTTTAGCGCAGTGTACATATATTGTGTCGTTTTCTGACGCTGCAGTCATTCTCAGCCGGGAGACATTTTCAGAAAGAGAAATCCGACTGGTCGAAGACACACTTTTTTCGTATTTACTAATATTTTCTACATTCCAACTACTTTTTCATGACAAAAACTACTTTTGTATTAATTATTTAAGAATTGACGTTATTGATTATTTGCATATTTAATGTTAATTTTGAATGATATAGTTTTTGTACAATATTAAACGAAGGAGGTCTCGAAAACGGAAATATAAAGATTTTGATTACCGTGTCAGTGTTTTATAGAAACATATTACATGTAATATATTCTACTTTTCATAACATCTCATCATTCAAAACAAAGCACCGAACTGTAATTATCTTCATATGTAATATTCAATCGCAAACATTTCTTTAAAACGTTAATTGATCTTCTACTTATATATTTAACCGATCGATAACATCCTCAGCCGAAACGAGATATTAGTTGGTTCAGCATATTTCAGATCATACTTCAAACTCTCACTTTCTTTAACTTCAGCAATTCGATGTTTTTCCA
Source organism: Teleogryllus oceanicus (assembly GCA_964035755.1). NCBI lineage: Eukaryota > Metazoa > Arthropoda > Insecta > Orthoptera > Gryllidae > Teleogryllus > Teleogryllus oceanicus. Next base: position 226,049,758 of record CAXIVR010000002.1, on the reverse strand, counting down.
CGCTATTTCCGGACAAGCAAGCACTAACTGGTCCGCGGGAAACCTAACGATGTTATTAATATTTCCCCCTGAAAGTTTCTGAATGGCGCACGGGGCCTTTTAAATGGAGGAAAAAATTGAGGGTTCAAGTGGGCGACCGCCCACGTATCGCCCAATGCAACTCAGGCGCATCGTTTCCGAGCCGCGGATTCGCTTCTGAACAGTGCCACTCGTCCCTATTCACGAGGGACCAAACTCATTTTCCAGGAGAGGTAGATCCAATATGTACTAGACTGTTGATAATGTGGTTACGCAATGGTATCGTTCGGAACCATAAAATCTGATTCCGACGAAAATTTTCCATTAATGTAAGAGGCCGTTAAAAACTGCATATCAATTTCATTGTGATACCAGAAGAATAGCAATGAGGTGGGCAGTGCAACAGTGGTCTCTAGAGTAAATTATATATATATAATATATATATATATATATATATATATATATATATGAGTAGAGAGAAGAGAGAGAGAGAGAGAGAGAGAGAGAGAGAGAGAGAGAGAGATGGAGCAACATAGTGAATACAGAACTATTTAAAAAAATGATTTATTCCAAAAACGTTTTACACACGCCGAGCAACAATAACATACGATTTTAAAGGGAATAAGGTCAAACCAGGATATAGGAAAGTGCCGGAGTTGAATGACAAAACTATCCCGTCAGGTTAAGAAAGGTTCTCATAATTAAATTCCTAAAACCAATGCATGAACTTCTATCCTGAATGAAGAATGAAAAATCTACGCTTGAGTCCATGATAACCTCTTCCCTCTGCTCTTCAAATTCCCGTAAGGGTGACGAGTATTTAAAGGAATGAGCCAGGCTAGCGCATTATTTCATAGAGAGACATTTTTAAAAATTATCTCTTGTTATCTGAAACAAAAATAAATCCTGCAAAATAAGCAGCACTCGATATCACTGTTGAAAGTTAATTTGGGAATGAGTCACGATGACTGGAATGAAGAATCAACTTCAATCTCTACCTCTGTTCTGTTTCTCTGCATTACGTATACGAGATAGTATCAAACATTGTATCAAAGATTGAAGAGGAAGACGATCAGAAGAATGAATATCAAATAACTCATACGAGCACTAAATACCTTTCGGTAAGGTAGCTTTCGTACAGATAGAAGCGATGTGTGGTGCACTGTGCCATCGCGGGGTCCGGCGCTCCCTCCCTGGCGGGCGGCATTGCTCCAGTGGTCGCAGGCACAGAGGAAGTCGCTGCCGACGCGGGCCCGCCACCTCCGACCCGTGCGTCGCATTGGCTACGCATTCGGTGCCAGCCCACCACCCGCCGAGCTGCTCCGTCCTCATTCGATACACCCTCACGCAACCACTTGCTTACGCACGTCCGATTACCGACACGCCGACTCACCGCACGTCCGATCTTACCGACACGTCCGATCTTACCGATACGTCCGATCTTACCGACACGTCGATCTTACCGACACGTCCGATCTTACCGACACGTCCCGACTCGATCTTACCGACACGTCCGATCTTACCGACACGTCCGATCTTACCGACACGTCCGATCTTACCGACTAACGTCCGATCTTACCGACACGTCCGATCTTACCGACACGTCCGATCTCACCGACACGTCCGATCTTACCGACACGTCCGATCTTACCGACACGTCCGATCTTACCGACACGTCCGATCTTACCGACACGTCCGATCTTACCGACACGTCCGATCTTACCGACACGTCCGATCTTACCGACACGTCCGATCTTACCGACACGTCCGATCTTGCCGACAATTTCGACCTTATCGACACGTGTTGATTCCATGTAATTTTAATATGATTTTAATCTTGCTATGTCATCGCTGATTTAACTATCAATAATTAGACAATATGTTCTTTCTTACTTGTCCAGTATGCTGGCATTTACATTACACAAACCTGAGAAGAGTTACTACAATATAACTGTCATCAATAGAGCTCGGACAATGTCCTTTTTGCCTATTTTATTTCTTTGAATGTACTTTTAGGCAACTTAATCCATTATCAAAATTTACCTCAGAAATGGCTTTTGCGTGGATTTTATAATGCACATAAATTCATATTTTAGAGAATTTCCTTATCGAGCGTTTAGAGCCTATAAGTACCTATTTTGAATTTTCATTTTAAAAAATTTGTTCTCTATACTTTGTTTCCTACATCCATGTTTGAGAAATCACTGATGGGTAATATTTTATCAAACAAGTAACCACCACGTAAAATCTGCCAGGGTGTCCACTGATCTTGAAGCGCTTTTATCCTGTGTTCTTGCCTGTAATGCGTGGAGCAAGGACACCGCTTATAGACGTATGAGAATTTGACACCGCGCGGTTTACCTTATTTATTTCGCCGAAACCCGTCGGGCGCTCCAGAGTACAGGAAATTGCTCTCGTTCTACCGATTTTCGCAATTATTAGAGAGCTATCTATTCCTTCTCAAGAACGTAAGTCGCTTCAAAAATAGCGCTCCCGGCATCATTTGATTTTTGAAAGGTAGAATTATACAAGATAGGTGGAGTTCTCTTCGATAATTTTGTATTGGTTTTGAAGTTTCGTGCATGCCAGATCAGCAAATGTATTGTTCCTGTTAAATATGCTTGCCATAATGTCAAATGAGAAAGTTTCAAGACGTGCATGGCTAAAGAGTGGATTTATGGAGAATATTCACGGCATACTGGACTTTTTTTTTGCTAGTGTTGTGAGATGGTTAACTGTGCAAAAATACTTCTTACAACATAAACACATTGCCACTCATGCAAAGAATGCGGAAAAACTAAATTTCTTCAGCATGTGCAGTCAAAAGATGAAGACAAGAAAGAAATTCAACCCAGACTTGTGCCATGCTGCAAACATTCCATTTTCAAAACTTCAAAATCCAACATTTAACCAGTTTAACCAACAAAATATACAAAATATAAAATTCCACAGGAGTCAACTCTTAAGAAATATTATCTAAATCTGCAATATGTTTTAACAATCGAAGAAATTCGATTTGTTTATAGAGAATTATATTCATCCTTTCTGTAATACGGATAAATATTAATATTATTCAACCATAATGCCCATTTCCCTACCTATTTTTAATTATTAAATGCCTATTTGTCTGCCATTTTCAACCTTTTTAGTGCCTACATGTCCGACCTCTATTCATCAATAACGTCTTTGAAAGCAGGATTCTTACTGTTGTTGCTGATTAATTTAATTTTAAGTTTTACACTCGTAGCGAGCATTTGCAAAAAGAATGCAGTCATGAACTGGAAACAGAAAAAGAATATACCGGGAGCGGTAGCTCAGTGCATCAACTGATGTCACTGCAACGCCTGACCGGGAGGTCCTAGGTTCAAGTCCTGACGGCGGCAGGATTTTCGACACTAGCTTTTCAGCTAGGACGAATCCAGTCGCTGTCTGGAGAATTCTACCGGCCGGCTGCTCTGATCGGTAGTTTTCCGTGGTTTCTCCGATCAAAACCAGGCGAATGCCGGAGCAGTACCCTAACAAACGGGCCACGTACCGCGCGCGATCTGTCCTTCCTATTCCTTGTCCTATCCTCTCCCCTTACACATACACTTACACTAACATGCGCTACACTACCACATATTCCGGGAGACCGGTCGGGAGCTTAGAGCTTGTCCCGGCTGGGGCGGTGCTCCGCTGGTGGGAGAATCCTGGTTAGGGGGAAACCCCACTAGTCGACGGTAGGTCGGCGTCGGATCTCGCCATCCAGCGGGGGAAGATCACCGCCATTTCCCGAGAAAAAACATGCACTACACTAACGGGATTAATGACCAGAGCAGTTGACGCGCCCGGATACACGAAAAAATCAATCAATCAATCAGAAAAAGAATAGATTGAAGAAGAAGGTAATGATGAACGGGTGAGTCGAGACTGCTAGCAAAACCAGCTTCCATACGCTGCGTATCTCGCAATGCCCATCCCCTGCTCGTCGCGCCCGCACGCTCTTGCCCCGCCTCTCCGCCCCCGCAACCCCAGCACTCGAGTCGCTCCCTCTCGCGGCGCGTGCCTCAACAGGGACCGCCAGACAATATCGCTCTCTCCCGTCCCCTCTTCGCTTCGCTGCATCCTCCAGCACCGCACGGCTCGCGCCGGAGGGGAAATCTCAATACAGAGTCTCGTGAAAATTTCTCCGCGTGGAAGAATGAACCGAACGGACAAACTTGCGCGGAAAACGAGGGGAGAGGGGGTTCCGATGCAGAAGTGGGGCCTTTAAAAATCGCTCCGGGGCCAAACGTCCGCCGACCGGTTCGCGGACTCAAGAGGCGGCGGAAGGCAAGGGGCCGCTGGGTAGAGGAGGCACGGCAGGCCTTGGGCTGTTGATCTGGCCTCTCCTCTCCGACTCGTCCCGGTCCTCTTTTCGCCTCTTTCGCGGCGGCGACGGTGTAACGGTTAGCGTATCGGGCTGTTATACCCAAGTTCGCGGGTTCAACCCCGATCGAAGCCGTGGATCGGGCGAAAAAATCCTTAGTATGCCTTCCTTCGGAGGGGAAGTAAAGCCGCCTGTCCCATGTTATGTCCCGGTTCCCAAGCAGCATCCTCGCATCGAAGATAGGTAAAATAATTTTTCTTCAAATTTCGCCGTTAAATGCTATTGCAATCATTTCTTATAATAATAGAGGTACAGAAACCTTAGGGTTATGCTTAGAGAATTATTTTGATGGATGGGTGACTATGAAGATATAAATTATTGTTGACTGATCGTTCATAAGAGGTAGGGAAGGCGGGCGAATACTGACCTAACATATCGAGAGTTCATTTCATTCAGCACAAATTCCTTGAAGATCGACGTGGATTTAAAAGTATTACCATCGGTGGAAGACAATCCGACATCGTTTTAAAACAAGGTTTGCCGTTATTGGTACTATTGGTAGCTTCTCACTAACAATTTAACAGAAAAGTAAAACAAAACTAATTAAACTGAAAATTAGTCATTACAAACGATTCTAATTTTGTTTTAGGTCAGTATGTAAGGCAGAGATTCATGTCGAGAAGTTAGCCGCGGAGAATGAGGAAGAGAGGTATATGGATGATTAGATGAAGAGTATACGATTAATTGATTGATTGTTAGTGATCCCTGGTGCGTCTACTGCTAAGGTCATTAGTCCTGTAAGTGTAGTGCATGCTCTTTCCTCCAGAGGAGGAACTCCGCCGGATGGCGAGATCCGGCGCCGACCTACCGTCGGCTAGCGGAGTTTTCCCTAACCAAGTATTTCCCCCAGCCGAAACAGGCTCCATGCTTTCGAGTGGTCTCCCGGTATGTGTGGTAGTAAAGTGCATGTGAGTAAGTGTGTGTAAAGGGTGAGGATAGAACATGGAAGAGAAAGGAAAAATCACGCGCGGCTCATGGCCCGTTTGGTAGGGTACTGCTCCGACATTCTCCTAGCGTTGATCGGAGGAACCACGGAAAACTACCGATCCGAGCAGCCGGCCGCTGGAATTCTCCTCCACCTCACCTTCTCCAGCAACCAAATTCAACCCAGCTGACAAGCTGGTGTCGAAAATCCCGTCACCATCGGCACTCGAACCAAGGACCTTCAAGTCAGAGACACTGCAGTGCCCTGAGGCACCTCTCCAGGTAGGAGGGTACGAATGGGGGTGATGAGTTTATGGAGGAAGAAGAAAAGAAAGGGGAAGCAGGAGTCGAAGATTGACAAGGCATGGCAAGATCGGATCAAAGAGACGGGGGAGGCAAAGGAGAAGGTGAATGGGCAAAGGGAGGAAGAGATGGAGGAGAAAAGGGCTGATGACGGCGAGGAGGAGAGGGGAGAATGAAAGAGGGGGCGGGGGCGGCGTAGCGGTGGGGGCGTGCGGTTGCAGCCCCGTGTGTTGCGCAGCGGAGCGCCCTGCTTGTTAAGAGTCAAGGAGCGGCGAGGGGCCCTGCGACATGGAAGGTCCATGAACCCACGGCAGAAGTTTGATCACAACGATACAACTTTCTTTCTAAATCCGGTATTTTTCTTTCGTAAGACAGATTTGTTTAAAACATATTACATTATATCTGCGCGGCGACGACTCAGGAGGGAAGTTGATTGGTTAGTGATTCCGGGCGCGTCAACAGCTTAGGTCATAAGTCCCGTAAGTGTAGCACATGTTTTTCCTCGGGAGATGATCTTCCCGCACTGAATGGCAAGATCTGGCGCCGACCTACCGCGTCGGCTAGTGGGGTTCCCCCTAACCAGGACTCTCCCACCAGCGGGGCACCGCCCCAGACGGGACAAGCTCAAAGCTCCCGACGGGTCTCCCGGAATATGTGGTAGTGTAGTGCATGTTAGTAAAATTGTATGTATAAGGGGAGAGGATAGGAAAAGGAAGAGAAAGGAAATATCGCGCGAGGTCCGTGGCCCATTTGTTACGTTATTGCTCCGGCATTCACCTAGAGTTGATCGGAGAAACCACGAAAAACTACCGATCAGAGCAGCCGGCTGCTGGCATTCTTCTCCAGACAGCGACTGAATTCGACCTAGCTGAAAAGCTAGTGCCGAAAATCCTGCCTCCGTTAGGACTCGAACCTAGGACTTTCCGGTCAGAGGCGCTACAGTGACATCAGTTCCAGGTGTGAAGTTAAACTTCAGAGGAACAGGAATAAAAAAATATATGATGGGTTGGCATTATTGCTCTCACGACAATTTCTTCCGGGTTTAGTATTGTTTCATTGGATATTGTGAAAGACGCTGATAAAAATAGTGTAGGTGTGATTTTCGTTCAACCCTCATTTTTTTTAAAATTGCAAAAGTTACGAATAATGCAGGAAACTATTTGCAGTTGTAGCATCACTAGTTTAATTTTCATTTGTTAATTATCTGGAAAGCAGATGCTAAGAATGTAAATGTGTATTAGTGAGTACATTACAATAGACTGAAAACCTAAAACAATCTGTTTACAAACCCAATCACACTAGATAGAAAAATATAAAAATACTGACAGACTAACAAACACAAATCAAACAAATGTATCTCATACAGCTATATCATACAGACACCATTAGAAAAATATAAGTATTTTTTTATTCGTGGAAGGTAACATTCTTTTCTAATTAGAAAAGAAACTTCTGTTTCATTCTACCCAACGGCGCGAGTGACGGAGCGTTAATGACTCCGGCCGCGGAAGCCTGCGAATCCAACTACACTACATCAACACACTGGCGGGAGCCTAATACTTGTCCCGGCGGGGTGAGTGTCCCGCTGGAGCGGAAAATCTCACCTGCCCATGCAAACAGCGATAACAACGATAACTACCAACACTACCAAAAAACTACCAAAAAAAAAAACACAAAAAACTACAAAAAGTACAAGAAACACAAAAAACACAAAAAACACAAAACTACAAAAAACTACAAAAACTACAAAAAACTACAAAAAACGACTAAAAACCTTCAAAAACTACAAAAAACTACAAAAAACTACAAAAAACTACAAAAAACACAAAAAAACTACAAAAAACTACAAAAATCTACAAAAAAGACAAAAAACGACAAAAAACAACAAAAACGACAACAATAACAACAACAATTATAACAACAATTACAATAACAACCGCAATATTATTAACAATACTGTTAATAATAATGTATGTAGTTAGCATTTTAGGCTCAGATTACTGCAGCCAGTTAGCAAAGATTCCAGGCCTGTGCCCCATTTTTTTTTTTTTGTTTTCTGTTGTATTATCCACGTCGGGGTGTAAGGGAGGCGAGTATCACGTTATCCCATAAATAAATAAATAAATAAAATAAATAAATGTCTTTATTGGTGGCGAGGCTCAGGCCATTTAGCCTGCTCTTCCGCCTGACCACATTTAGAATTTATATTACAATAATACATAATAAAGGGAGTCATTCAATGAAAAATACGCACGCAATTTGGATGAAGAAAAATCCCATCACCCCACCTGACTTACGTGGCCTGTTGAATCTTTTTCTTACGTCAAACAGGTATAGAAACTGAGAAGAAATGGATTAGAAAGCAACATTTTTCACATCATTTTTGCCCCGAACGGGAATCAAATACGGGTCAACCTCACAGAATGATAGTACGCTATTCATGGGTTAGCTGATGATAGATGATAATGATAATGATAATGATAATGATAATGATAATGATAATGATAATGATAATGATAATGGTAATGGTAATGGTAATGGTAATGATAATGATAATGATGATGATGATGATAATGATGGTGATAATGATGTTGATGTGATATGATAATGATGATGATAATGATAATGATGATGATAATGATAATGATGATGATAATGATAATGATGATGATAATGATAATGATAATGATAATGATAATGATAATGATAATGATAATGATAATGATAATGATAATGATGGTGATGATGGTGATGATAATGATGATGATAATGATGATGATAATGATGATGATAATGATGATGATAATGATGATGATAATGATGATGATAATGATGATGATAATGATGATGATAATGATGATGATAATGATGATGATAATGATGATGATAATGATGATGATAATGATGATGATAACGATGATGATAACGATGATGATAACGATGATGATAACGATGATGATAATCGATGATGATAACGATGATGATAACGATGATGATAACGTGATGTAATGATGATAACGATGATGATAACGATGATGATAACGATGATGATAACGATGATGATAACGATGATATATGATGATAACGATGATGATAACGATGATGATAACGATGATGATAACGATGATGATAAATGATGATAACGATGATGATAACGATGATGATAACGATGATGATAACGATGATGATAACGATGATGATAACGATGATGATAACGATGATGATAACGATGATGATAACGATGATGATAACGATGATGATAACGATGATGATAACGATGATGATAACGATGATGATAACGATGATGATAACGATGATGATAACGATGATGATAACGATGATGATAACGATGATGATAACGATGATGATAACGATGATGATAACGATGATGATAACGATGATGATAACGATGATGATAACGATGATGATAACGATGATGATAACGATGATGATAACGATGATGATAACGATGATGATAACGATGATGATAACGATGATGATAACGATGATGATAACGATGATGATAACGATGATGATAACGATGATGATAACGATGATGATAACGATGATGATAACGATGATGATAACGATGATGATAACGATGATGATAACGATGATGATAACGATGATGATAACGATGATGATAACGATGATGATAACGATGATGATAACGATGATGATAACGATGATGATAACGATGATGATAACGATGATGATAACGATGATGATAACGATGATGATAACGATGATGATAATGATAACGATGATAATGATAATGATAATGATAATGATAATGATAATGATAATGATAATGATAATGATAATGATAATGATAATGATAATGATAATGATAATGATAATGATAATGATAATGATAATGATAATGATAATGATAATGATAATGATAATGATAATGATAATGATAATGATAATGATAATGATAATAACAATAATAATAATATAATTGTTACTAGTGGAGTGACTGAGGCTATACGGCCTGCCGTTCCTTTTTAAGTTCTTGAATACATATTTATACAGAGTTACTTGTACACCTTTTAAGAGGAGGCGGTGGTCAAGTGGCACATTTACAACTGGGAGAGTAGAACTAGGAACAATCCTGGGATTAAATAAATCGCGTCGAATCCGAATCTCCTGAGTTCACGCGAGAGAAATACCAACTTCTAGTATACAAATGTACTACACTTACGCGAATAATGATTACTGGTAGAAGACGCGCTCGCAACAATAGTCACTGAAGGCAGGAAGAACCCGGAATGAGGATAAGAGCGGCGGGAGGGGCGGGGATTGCGGGGAGGGGAGGGGAGAGGCGGGGAGGGGCGGGGATGGTGCGGGGAGGGGCAGGGAGGGGCGGGGAGAGGCGGGGAGTGGCGGGGAGAGGCGGGGAGAGGCGGGGAGGGTTAAACGCTGCGGCACCCCTCGTTGCCGACCTGGCGCACGCCCCTCTCGCCCCAGGGCGCGGAGCAGGGGCAGAGGCAGGTAAGGGCGAGGGCGAGGGCGAGGGCGATAGGGGTTGCGCTGCCTTCGGCTCGCAGCCCCTGAATAAATGGTGAGCAAACAACACACGCCGCTCGCGATGCGCGCAAGGAATACGCGGACGCCACGCCGGTGAGCAGGCGAACCACGGAGGGGATTATGCATGAAGATTACCGGGCAGGAAATTTCGCAACTCCTGTATTGCTCCTGAGAATACGCCCGGCTCCACGCCGACACATGCGAGTTTCGTTAGGCACTGGACTTACGAATTTTACCGGTTTCTTGCACACCACGTTTGACATGCATATTGGTCTCGCCAACAGGATGGGGATTCTCCATCTGAAAGAATGATCAACGATAACAAAGAGATCATGGATATGATATTTTTTCTTTAGGACATGAATGATTTATAGAGAAGGTGTAGAACCGAAGAAAAAAACGGTATTAAAAATATCCAAGAACTTTATAAAAGAAACAATACCGATTAGAAGTGTACTTCACATTGTTTTCTTATAAGTGATGCCTGGGCTTCAATTTGTTAAATACGAAGTTAATATAAAAAATTCTAGTAGAATATTAGAGTTCCGTTTGATACGTTTCTCGAAAAGTGTTCACTTTAAAGTTTTAGGACATGTTAAGATGAACCTGTTATGATTCAGATTTAATAAATATTCTATTTACATTTTCTATTTTTAAATCAAATGTACTTGTTAATTCCGCTCAAAAATTATTATTCTCACTATATTCATTCCACGCGTACAATTAAAACTCCCCAATTACCAAACACAACTCAGGAAACGATAAAAATCGTGTAAATAATTATCTATGGACACAAACAAAAGCAAGCACATCACATCACTTACGTAGAACATCAATCTGTAACAGTTGTCAACCAATTGTTAAATACGTCTATTTATACTGAGATACACAAACACAAAATACAATTACTTGAATAGGAGAATGTTACCCAGATGCATGTGGCCGTTGTAATGTGAAATACCTGTATTGTCTTACACATGCAACTTCATCAGACTGTCTAAGTTTGTCCACAAACTCAAAAGAGTGATAAAAGTTGACTAGTGGGGGCAACATAAAATATTAAACATGAATAAATTAAATACACAAATGTACAAGTTATTTGTGTAAACATACTACAAATGTGAAAAAATATAAACGTCAATTCTATTTAGCCATTCTGAAAAGTATGCAAGCAAAACCACTTCTGATTCAGAAGTGAATTGCTGTGCTACTTTCCAAAATGTATAAATATTATACTATCTCTGATATGTGTCTTTACTTTTTGCCTATTCAGATTGAATGTGACATCATCGAATGTATTTATCGAATGCTATATAGGTAAAAATTCTCAAAATTAAATTTATTCTTAAATGGAAACGAAAAAATATCGAACGTAACGCGTGTAAATTGCACTCGTGGTAAAATATTCGCCCTTATCGTCGGTCATTTTCTTGAACGAATGCCATCAGTGCAATTATATCCATCTTTATCAACTAGTTCTATTAATAGTAATTAACGAAAAGAGTGTATAAAGAGGGGGTTAATTGCACAAGTAGTATGTTCAAGAAAACGAGTGACTATAGGATCAAGCTTTCTTTTAGACCAGAAGTGCAATTATACCCCTTTATACACATGTTGCGTTCAATATTTTTTCGTTTCCATTTAAGAATAATTTAAAGTTTGATAAATTCAAGCACATCTTTACATTTCAAGGTATGTGTTACATATTGCTTGTGAAAAATATCTGTTTTAGTGGGCGTTGCATGCGTGTTTGTTTGCAAGAAATATTTGCGTATGGAAGATACTGAAGATTTGCGAATAAGATACTAAAAGAAGCTGACAAAACCATGAAAACATTACTTCCCACAAAAAGTTAAGGCAGGTATGAGAGAGAATTCAACATGTATAAATCTTGGGGAAAAAAACTAGTCATTTTGGCATAGTTTTGGTATCATATACATTTTAAAACAGTTAAATAGCTGACGTTGACATTTTTAACATTCGTAATCCTAAAACTAAATGTTTACACGTAAAATATTTGATTTATTCACTGTAAATATTTCATGTAGTTCCATATGTCAGCTAGCTTAACGTTTACTTCCCCAATTAAGTTTCTTTCATTCGTTGTTTATATGTAGTTGTTGTTGAAGGTACGTAATATGTGATGCACATGGCCGACTGCAAATACCTTGGCTACGTCTGTGATATAGTTACTTAATTAAACGATTTCACTCCTTTTCTGAATTCTGATTGGTGCGTTTTTAATTGCGCGCGTGCTATTAATATAGCCAACCATTTATCTTCTTTTTCTAGTTTTTTTCAGCCGACAGCGGTTACCCTTTACGTCCCGATGGGACGCATATTCGACTATACACTAGACCAACACACTTGCGGGCCCCTCTGATCTGGGGTCAGTAGAACGCGAGGCCCTCCGCGACAACACGTACAAAGTCAAGGGACAAACAACCATGCCCAAGGCGGGACTCGAACCCGCGACCCTTCGGACCGAAGCGCTGAGTCGGTACTCGCTCTTAGCGACCTCGGCCATCCAGGTCGGCTGCCAACCATTTATACCAACACCAAATATAACGATTTTTCATGGAGTTAATTAGCACAACTAAACGAAAAAAATAAAAATTCGTTAACAATTAATTACCCAATTCAATGTATATCTCCAAACACTGCTTCTAAGTATCTTGGCTTGAACATATATAAAAGATTAACTTGGAAAAATCACTTAATATACTCGAAAAATAAAACAAATATTAAAATACTTAAACTTTATCCATTTATAAATAAAAAAGTCTATCATCAAAATTGAAACAGCCACCACATTATAAATCAATAATCCGCCTTCCTCACATGTGCATGTTCAATATGGGTGGCATACCAAATTTATATAAATTTACATAAATGTATACAAATTACATAAATTTTAACAAAATTGAAGTTATTCGAATGAGATTCTTTAGACCTGTTTTAAATATTCCAGGGTTCGTTATAAATAATAAGAGAGAACTTTCTTTTGAACCCTTTCAAACATGGATGCAATAAATCATGAAAACATTTATATTCTTTATTTAACTTGTGCCTAGACACACAAATTTTCCATTTATGTCAATCAGCTACCCCTTCACCCTGAATTAAATCTCATACTTCAAAAGATTTATTACATCCTCCTTAATTCCCTATAGTACCTTTTCAAAAATAATGAATTATGAGAAATAAAAATCACTGTTTACAAGTCCCTTCCTAACTAAATAAATCAATATTTCTTCTTGATTGGATACTTTTATTTGCAAACATATATTGACAAAGTTTTTTATGGCAATCATTTATTCCAGCAATTGCACAACGTTTCGTAACTAGTTTTGTTACATCATCAGGTGCTTAGTGAGGGAACTGCTATCCCATTGAATTACCTCTGCAGTAGAACAATCGAGGAAACATTACGAAATTAACTCACACTCACTGCAGGTGATATCAGATAACTAACAGTTGGCGATCTTCCTAACTACATCTAAGACTATTGTTTATGTTCGTGTGTTACAATATGAAATAACTAACTTAATTTATGTAAAAAATCTTCAAAACTTGAAGCATTATTTGTGATAAGGAAAATAAATAATTTTAAAAAATGCGCTGTTTAAATATTTCATTCTGAGTAATATCTTCCATGGAAATAATTCATGATGTTCAAAGGCGATTGATCCTTTTCAGAGATGAAATTAAGCAACAGCGCCTAAAATAATTCATTTCCGTCCCAAAAAGTTTTATTAAACTGAAATGTGGTTCTCTTCGACATTGTTTTGCACAGAATACAAGTTACGAAGCAATTTATGCAAATGCCAGAAAATAAATGAAATACGCTTCCATATGTCGGAACTTCGATGAAATTTCCCTACAATTTCTTTAATAACAAAATGTATAAGGGAAAGCGGATATGAATATCATTTGAGAACACTCATTTTGCTCGTTTAAAATGCAAAAATTTCGTGGGGTGTTTTGACCATGCGTAAATAACAAATTCCGTGCCGGCTGGACTCGCCTGGGATTAAGATGGGGTGAGGATTGTGGTTGGGGCTACCATCGACGCCATTCTGCATCCTGCAATTAAAACTGACCGCAGCATTCTTTCGACGAGCGGACAGCCGAATAATGAAATATTTTATAATTATTAACTTGTAGCTGCTCACGAAAAGCTGTCTTGGATCAAGGCGGGTCTGTTTCGCTCACGTACCTTCAGAGTGTTTTATTTTTTTCAGAGGTAAATAAAATGTATGATGGCCATTATTTCTGTTTTCGAACATTTTTGTGGCATAGCGTAACGATTTTCTTTTTTCAGATATTAGGGGGAAAATTACAAGAACACAGTGGATTGCGGTAGTTTAAAAGTAATATTTTCGTATATGACTGAAATAGAGGGAAAACTGTGAAATTTATTTTAGTCTCAGAAGTGCCAAGTTAGTATCCAGAAAAAATATACTGACATATCGAAGAATGCGTACAAATATTAATGTTATTATTTTATTTTTTATCATTGTTTTCATGTTCGAAAAATTAATTAAAAATGAAAGGGAGCAGATTTTACTTCTCCCCTAGTACGTCACACAGTTTTAATTGTTTTCTGTCGTTATAGTAATTAATTCGTCGTAATGAAAATACTTTTGCTTGATATCTGATGGGTTAATGCTAATTACCAATTTCTTAAGATTTGTAAATCTTGTTCGTTGTTTTTTCATTGTAATAGATCATTATGTGATGTGTATGAAGTTGTTTCATCAGCAAATAATGCAATTTCTGAATTTGGTAAGGATGGTAGGTCAAAGATAAAAATACTCAAGAAAAGGAAAAAGTGGAATTCTTGAGGTTCGCCGATTGAAAATGAAAATACGTCAGATTATTCTGAGTTAATTTTTCCTTTGAATGATGGGTTGTAATACAACTCTTAATTAAGGATTTAAGTAATTGGGATTCCCATCTACGTGTTTATATAATCCATTTGCAAACTTTATGAAGATATTTTTCAATCTAAAATATTGCTAATGTATGTATAAATTTTTGAAAATTGGTAGCAATATAATCAGTTAATCATAAAAGTTGATGATTGTAATTTTTCTGAATCCAAATGATAATTATTTCTGGATCCATATACTTTTTGGTAATGTATTCTGATAAATAATTTTTTGTGATCTGGAAAGTAATTTTTCTCAAAAAGTTTTGATGGAGTGAAGAGATAATTGGATGGAAGTTAATTGCAAGAGAGTGATCTTTATTGGTTAGAAATAGGATGAAGGATGGCTAATTTCCAAGATTTAGGGAAATAGTTTAGTCTCACACGTGCATTGTAAGTTGATGTTAGTGAACTAATGATTGGAGAAGGCAACTGTTTGAGAAGATAATTAAGAATTTGATCATACCTGAAATTTTTAATTTTTTCATATTTTTATATTAAATATTGAACTTTAAAAAGTGAAATAAAATTAATTTTTCTGTACTGTAAAAGGTATTTCTATTTATGTGATATTGCCTTAGAAAACATATATTAAGAGAAATTATTTGTAAATGTATCTGTAAAATGTTTCTCTAATATATTTTCTTTTTAAGATCTATTGTTCGTTTTCTGATATGATAGAAATTAATTGTTTTTTGTCTTTCGTTGTGGTGTTAATTGCTTTCCATAGAGAATTTGAATTTGGTTGAATATAAGAAGTAAATTTTTGAAATTGAGAATACTATATAATTCAAGAGAATTTTAACTTTCTATTTCAACTTTAATCTTTTTTAATAGAAGTGTTTTGCAAATTTCTTCGGATTTTATGTTTTGAAAAAATAGGTTATAATATTTCCTTATGGAAATAGAATTTGTAATTTTGTGAGTGTGTTATTTTGGGTGGTAAATATATTATTGTTAAAGTATTTGAAAAATATTTATGCCTGGTCTCTTTCTGTATTAGAGTACAATTTATCTGGAATTTATTTAGTCTTATATTTTCTTGAAAAGTTTTCCAATTAATTTTACCTTTAATAAGTGCATTACTAGTAAATTTTTTAGTTTAATTTTCTGAAGGCTAATTAACCGGCATAATTAATGCTGGAAAAGGATACAATTTTAAAATTTATATTTTTAGAAATATTTGTATCTAATATATCAGGAAATTGTGGGAAATTTGATTTGGTGTTGTTGACGTTCTTATAAGAAGAAATAAAAGAGGTCATCTTCGTCAACATATTAGCTTTATTAAGATAGCTGGCTTTCGACGGCTTTGCCGTCATCGTCAGTCTCGCTGCTGTCGGCAAAAGTCGGTCGACTGTGCCATTGAATTGCGTCACATTTATTGTAAACAGGGTGAATGGTAAGGATAGACATATGTAAATATGGCGGCCTAGCAACGGTAGACGAGTTGTCGTCAAGGTCAACAAACTTCATTGCTTTGAATCATGGGGCGCGGCTAGTTAATAAAGTAAACTGTTTGGGGATTGGCCGAGAAAGCAATGACAGTCTGGGGCGTGGCTAGTTGATTTTGTAAGTAATTTAGGGATTGGCTAGGCATGGAATGACAATGTATTTCGACGGAAGCGGGCGAAATTTTCTGACAAGAAACAGTGGAAAGTATGGACCGAATTTTGAAGGGCTGAAAGAGGGGAATATGGAGGCATTCCGACTTAAGCCGTGGTGCTATGCGGATCGTGTGAAGATAATTGATGTTGGGAGTTTGGGAATTGTGAACATCTACTTTGGAGCGTATGGTTGTCGGACTAGAATATTGATGTATGTGCGAAAATTGGAACTTGGAAATATTTCGAGTGCAGCAGCTAGAATTTAAACTGTGAACGTTTTTCAACAGTCGAACAGAGTGGGGCGGGGCAGAGTCGACGAATCGAGTGCGGTACATCTTTCCTCATTCATCGCCCACTTCCTTCCTCAGAACCAGATGACGTGAGGCTCTGTCATCAGGGGCTCAGTCTGGACGTAGCAGCGTCGGAAGGCCAAAAGCGACACCACTTTTCGCCCAGCTCCTCACTCTGGAGAACACGGACGTCGAGCGGGCTGCTGCGTTGACGCGGGCGACTAGAGTCCTTGGGCGTCCTCGGCGTCCGCGGGGACGAGCAGTCCTCACGGCGCGGCGTGCTGTAATCGACTTTGCAAAAACCGCGGAGGCGGCAGCGAGGCGCGCCCAGGAGTCCTGCATTGTTAATTGAGCTTCTAATTGCAATTCTGTAGCGCCGACCGCCCGCCTCCGCAATCCAATTTGAGAAGCGCGCCGAATCACCCAGCCACCTCGCCCCCCCGTTCCCCTCGCTTTGTCCCCCCCCCCCCCCCCCTGCCCCCCCCCCCGCCTCCCCCGCCCAGCTTGTCCCCGCCCCGCTCGGCTCCGCCCCGCTCAACTCTGGCCCGCCCCGCCCCGCTCGGCCCCGCCCCGCTCTGTTCCGCCCCGCCCGCTCCGCCCAACCTCCCCGCCTACTATCCCTCTCTCCTGGCTTCATCTCGCTGCGCAGTCCATCTCCATTGTGGATGATTTTAAGTATCAGCGAAATCATAGACTTTGCTAACTCTAGTAGCAGGGTGCTCTATTCGCCCCCCTCCGTTATTTCTATCCATTCAAGCGGTAACCCGAATAGAGTTTTAAAAAACTGACAATTGGCATTAACTGATGTTTCCTCCCCCGTGGTGAATCAAAGACCAGTCTGATGGTCTAGTCAGAAGCCCAATTTCCAATTACCTAGACAGACTACATTACCTAGGGAGATACTAGTATGCGTGTATTGTAGGCACACCAATGGCGCCCGGTACGGAATTCTATTGGTGGTGCCAGTTAGTGTTGCATCGATATTCATGTAACATCGATAACAAAACATCGTTAATAAAGCACCGATCAAAAAACATCCATGTTTTTGAACATTGATGCTATGTTTTAAAAGTGGTTTAGTAATGTCTAAAATAAAATTTGTGGAACAAAATTTAATTTTTCAGGCCCATGTTTATTATTATAATGGACGAAAACAAATTTGATCAAAAAAAAATTCTCAGCCTGAAAGCCTGAGCGCCAACATTGGTCTCAAGAGGTCACAGCTTCCTGAGTTCGCCTTACGCCCACGGCGTACGCCGCCTCTCCATGTGCGAAACACCAGGGCATTGGGGTCATCCCGGGCGAGAGATAGTCTGCTCGTTGAAGAGATAGTGCTATTGGCGGCTCTGTGGAGCAGAACGTGAACTACTGTGCCACTTGCACTTTGACGCTGTGATACTATATAACAGAAACCAATTCAGCGTTCTTTATACAGAATTAAATGGGCAGACATCGCGCCAATCCGTAAGTGGCTCAAAGTTTCAGGAGGAAGCCGACAGATAGCATTACGCCCTGTGCGTTTAAAGAGAATATTCATAGGGCATCAAATGACTAAGCGCTCGTTCATATGAATTACTATAAAGAAAAATATTTTGAAGTAAAGATATTTTATACACACATTTGTGGTGAAAAATTTATTTTCTTTCTTTTTTGTTGGCGGTGTCATGGCACATTGCACCACCATGGGCACTACCCTACAAGCCACCACTGAGGCATGCGAAGAAGTATACATAGTTCACACGTTAATGAGCTACGGCATTTGAAGTTCTTTTAAATTTGCTTGCTTGATTGATTGATTTTTTCGTGTTTCCGGGCGCGTCAACTGCTCTGGTCATTAGTCCCGTTAGTGTAGTGCATGCTTTTTCTCGGGAGATGGCGGTGATCCTTCCCCGCTGGATGGCGAGATCCGGCGCCGACCTACCGTCGGCTAGTGGGGTTTCCCCCTAACCAGGACTCTCCCACCAGCGGGGCACCGCCCCAGCCGGGAGAAGCTCTAAGCTCCCGACCTGTCTCCCGGAATATGTGGTAGTGTAGTGCATGGTAGTGTAAATGTGTGTGTAAGGGGAGAGGAGAGGACAAGGAAGAGGAAGGACAGATCGCGCGTGGTCCGTGGCCCGTTTGGTAGGGTACTGCTCCGGCATTCGCCTGGTGTTGATCAGAGAAACCACGGAAAACTACCGATCAGAGCAGCCGGCCGCTAGAATTCTCCTCCAGACAGCGACTGAATTCGACCTAGCTGGAAACGAAAATCTTGCCGCCGTCAGGACTCGAATCTAGGACCTTCCGGTCAGAGTCCTGCAGTGACATCAGTTCCTGCACTGAGCTACCGCTCCTGGTTTGCTTTAAAACACAGGAGTCTCATAATATTCTCTTGAAATTTAAACTTATTGCAATAAACAAAATACGTCGTATGGCAAATATTACATCAGTGTTATCACATGAATTACTTAAGTTTCTTAATACATCTGCAAATAATAGTTACAAAATTATCTTCTGGCAAATTAAAAATTTCTGTTTAAATTATTATTTTATTTTTGTAACAAACTTTACAAAAACCATTTCTGGAACGAAAAATACAAATCTGAATAATAATTATTAAACATTTAAAAGAAACTGTACTCTCATATTCACACACATTTTGACGTACCAAAACATCAGTCACTTCGAGTTTCATCAACATTTATAGGCAACTTGGACGCGAAACGTTTCATCTTTTCGTTACCCAGAATATCAAACAGCGTTTCTTTGAGATTGCAGCACTCCATTCCAAATTACTGTCGCGACGTCAGAACATGTTGATAACTTATACCGAAGCTCAACAAATTCTCGCCGGGACGTCTTTCAGAACATGCAAACACATGTGCACAAGAGCATTTATTTACGCCATCTGCAGCTGAAAATTATAATTTTCGCTCAACTACTTCTTACCATTTGGAGAGACCGAGGTCGTAATTAAACTCTCAGACATGTGACTCCCGTGGAAGAGCTTTCATACAGCTTGTCCTGTCCAGCGTTTGCCGTTCCTCATTAGTAGACTAGCGTTTGATGGCTAATGTCCAGCTCGTCTGCTCTTTTCATGACAACTCTGGCATAAAATACCCAGGCGTCATTCGCCAACCGTGGTGGAGCTAGAGCTTGAGGGTTCGCGGTACTCTTGATGTCTTCTCTCAAAATATGTGGAAACGAGCTCCAAAAGTGAATGTTTTTTTGGAAGAAGGGATGTCCGTGCATGGTGAAAAGAAGCAGAGATGAGGGGAAATATATATATATATATATATATATATATATATATATATATATATATATATATTACGAATAAAATTAATCTTCGGATTCTTATAATCCTTAACAGAAAATTATAACTTTAATATAAATGACAGGATCCGAGGTAGCTCCAATCATTAAACTATATTTTCACAAATATAAGCACCATTTTTTTCAACAATTTTAAAAAAAAATTAAGAGGAGGCTAATAAACGATTATCTTGGATGAAGTAAAATTTTTTTTTTCAAATACTTTCAAGTATATCTAGAAACAAAGCAGGAAAAAGAAGGAAAAAATATTTTCGGTACATCGCCTGCAATTTTTTGAGAACCTTCTGACAATGAAAATTCCAGTGAACTATCCGTCTTTGCAACGATAGACATACCGACGTTTTCCAAACGTTTTATGCAAAAACGGACAGAGGCTAATGTGCGAAGCGGCCAATGATTGAGAAATTACGGCAGTAAATCACTGTCATCGACAGTTATCAACATCTTAGACATCGATGGAACAATTTTTCATTATAATACGAAATATGGGTAAACTCACCTACGAACTAAGTGAAAAATGAATCGTGTTATCGCGTTAACGTGAAGATATTCTAAGTGCGTGACGTGAAGATATTCTAATATTCTTCTTCGTAAAATTTGTGGCTATATTATCACTTTAATAATTATTTTGTACAGATACATCAGACTCCACGTTGTGAGAGTTGAGATTTATTAATGTTGGTTTTTATTGAAGAAGTAAGAAACTCCTGTTTCTGACTATCGGAATAATTGCATACGCACACTGCAGGTGCTTCCTATGAATTTGTTTGGACTTTTTCAAGTGATGGCTGAAATTAAGACAGAAATCTCAATATATTACATAGCCGTTTCCAATAATGCGAGAAATTATGTGCCGTTGTGCCACCTAGAGTTTTACGTCGGTACTCGTCTTAGTTTCTTGCTCTTACTTCGTACGAAGAGAAAGTATTGTAATTGTGCGCCGGCTACGGCAATTCGACAGAAAGTCTTATTGCTAGGCCCTGATGAGCAATTTTCACGCAATTTTGCGTGAAATATATTTTCTCAAAAAAACCGGCATCAAATTCTATCCACTCATATTTCTCAAACAAAATGCACATGATGTTATTTGAAGGTCAGTCTTTGAAGAACAGATTTTATTGAGGAAAAAAATATCTATCTTCAATATTGTAGTTGTAGGAGGACGCCGAAAAAAAATTTACTTGTGCAATTTTCGAAAAATTAGGGGTTTTAACTAAAATGAAACCTACGCCATTCTTTTAAGAGACTTTTACACTATTCCAGAACGAAGTTTATTAAAAAATTGAAGCTATTTTTGAAAATATTTTAAACATTTTTTCAGGCTTCGTGTAAAGTACCTCCAAACAATTAAAAACTATAGTTTTTTGTTTTTAACGGCTGTCGCCGCTTTTTGCTTCTCAGTTTCCACCTCTTCCGATCTTCCCAGTCTCCATCCTGCCTCCGTTTCTTCTTGGATGTCCTTTCTCCAACTTCTTGGTGGTCTTCCACGCTTCTTCCGCTCTGGAGGTGTCCATGCCAGATCTTCTTAGGCCACCCATTGCTTCCCATACGTTCCAGATGTCCATACCAATTCAATCGTTTTGTTCCAATTGAATCCAAGATGCTGCTCTCCATGTTCATCATTTGTCTAATTGTTTCATTTCTAATGTGATCCATCCTGGTCACCCGGCAGCACCTTCTCCAGTAGTCCATTTCAAGGCCATCAACCTACATTTATCCCTTTGTTCAATGTCCAGGTTCGAGGAGAGGTAACTCAAGGTACTTAAAAGTTTCACTTTGTTTAATTTTCCTGTAGCGACGTCCAGATCCCCATATTCTTTATCTCCTGCTATCATATATTCCGTTTTTTTAAGGTTTATTGTGAGACCCCATCTTTCATACTCCTCTTGTAATTTGCGAAACATATAACTAGCATGGTCTTCGTCTCCAGCTGTTACCACTTGATCATCGGCAAACAGCAGAGTGTACAGTATATCATTTCCTACTGGCAATCCCATCTCACTACACTTCCTTTTCCAATTTTTAAGAGCTTCTTCAAGATAAATTTTAAATAAGAGAGGAGCTAATGAGCAGCCTTGTCTTAACCCCTTGTTCACTTGAAATTCTGAAAGAGACGTTTACCTACTTTGACAGAGCTGCTATTATCACTATATAATGCATTGATAGCATTAATATAGTTTGGATCGATACCACTTTCTTTCATGCTTGGTCATAACTTATTTAATGGTACTGTATCGTATGCCTTTTGCAGGTCAACAAATATGAGATGGACATTCTTCCTCTTTCAACTTGTTTTTCTATTAGATTTTTTAAGGTGAAGATACCATCAATACGAGACCTTCCTGCCCTGAAGCCATTCTGTTCCTCTGATTCTGTATAATGATGTCCAAATCTACCTTTTAGGATCCTACCGTAAAGTCTTGCTATTGCGAGATGGACATTCCTTCCTCTTTCATCTTGTTTTTCTATTAGATTTTTATGTAGCATTTACATTATCCCACGATAGTTGTTGCAGTCTCGCCTACTTCCTTTCTTATAAATTGGAGTAATGAAGGCCTTTTTCCATTCACTTGGTGGGTCACTTAACTGTAGACTCTTATTAAAAAATTTTTGCCAGTATTTCCATCCCACTCTCAGGTGCTGACTTTATGAGTTCTACACTGATATTACCTGACCCCAGGCCTTTCTGTTCTTGAGGGCCAAGGCTGCTCTTATTTCATTTGGGACAATAGGCATTGTAGGTGTTTCTATGCTTTGCATCTCGTTTTGAGAGTGCTTGCAAAAATTGCGTCCTATTTTCAGTTACAAGACCTCTGAAATGGTTACTACAATTCCCGCATACTAATTGGAACTATTCCTGACCTGTCTTTGTTTTCCATTCTCATTCCTTTTAAATTTAAAAACTGCGATAAATTATTAAAATATTCGACGGCAATTAAAATATCGAACGGCATTTCTAACGGTGAAAATTGTAAATCCTCGGTAATGACGAGACCAAAATATGAAACTTTGAACCGTTCAATATGTTTGCCAAGATTCGCGTGAAAAAGCGAATTAACTGCACACGGAGTCCTTGAACGGTTGGGAGCGCGATGTGCGGCGGAGCGGTGGTTTATGATCTGCGCAAGCGCCAACGCTTCTCGCCTGCTGCGCTTGGACGGTGGCGCGGCCCGCGGCGACCGTCGGCACTTCGTATTACGGGAACTTCGCATGTGGTGCCGCTCGGCAACCCGAGATTCGCGTGACGTACACATCGCGAGACGACGGAATGACGCACTATTCGGCGGCGAATCGCCAGGGTTGGATTAATGCATAAGCACATGCTTAGAGGCCCCACATGATTTTTTTAAATCAAAATTTTACATTCATTCATAAGAAAAAAAATATTGAATTTTTTAATCGCAAAAAAAAAATTTTAATATTAATTTTTATGTATATGATCACTTCTTGAGTATCAATAGAAGGCCCCTTTGTTTACTCATGTTTGAGGCTGATTAAGATTTTAATCAGACCGTGCCCCGCGAGCGAGCATCCGTGACTGACAGTGGCGTCCAGAGGTTGGTGAATCTGGGGCAATTTGCCTCCACGCCCCGATTAAATGAGGCCCCCAACAAATTATCACAAAAAAGGATTAGAATGAAGTACAGGAAAAGAAAGGGGAAAACCGATCAAACGATTCCACGAAAGAAGATTAAAGCACCAACACTTACAATGTACACAGGTTTATGAGATAAAAACTATAAGCAGGGTAGGGCAAAATACTTTAAATTTAGTATTTAAATACTTCGCCATAATACTTTTAAATAAGTATTTAAATATATACACAAAATAAATTAGGACTTGATGTGCTAAATACATGCGTATTTAAAATACTTCAATTATTAATAATTTTAATTTATGTTTTTTATTGCAAAAATATATTGTAATTGTCAATTACAGTAAATTAGTAATTGACAGTCATACAAATTTCTGAACAATAACTATTGTAATTATTGTAACAATATGTATAAAATTTTCGATTACAAAATAATATCAAAATTAAGTCTAAACAAAGAACGGAATTTCCTTTTAAAACGACTAATTCTTTTAAACAAATCATCAGACAATAAACCCTTCGTTGGCGAATGTATAAAACCTGTAAAGGAAAGCATTCAACGGGCGTGGAAGAACAAAAAACTAGTGTTATATATAAGAAGCGTATTTATTGTCCGATACTTGTCAGAATTTTTAATGATTTAGATTCATAATTTAAAAATGAAGAGAATCCAAATTCAACAGCTGAAAGGAGCTTTTATTTTGTTTCAATGAGGTGCATTCACTAGCGGAATCAAACAAAAAGAAACTATCCTCGCTTTACCACTATCTTCTTGGTCTGTATTTGAAGTAATTTAAGTTTTGTTTTTTAAATATACCTACTTTATGTATTTAAATACATCTCTAAGATACACGCTCAAAAACTCAAAATACAGCTTTTCAAATATAAAGTGTATATAAATTACGTATTTCAAATGCAAGTATTTAAATACTATCCAACCCTGCCCATAAACCGTATCTGTTACCGTAACACAACGAGAAGGAACCGACCCGTACCCTGTCAATCTGAAATCGTGAGCCCGCAAACGACGGTGCACTTTAGAAATATACAAATTAGAGCAATAACAAACGGAGTCTTCTAATGCATAATTTCGAACGTTTTCTTATTCCAAAGTATCTTTAAGGCGTGGTTGACGATTCGCCACACAGTTCCGAGTTGGCAACGAGGATAAATTCACTTACTACTACTTTCTTAAAACAACCTTGAGTCTGTATACTTTTCAAATTATTTTTATGTCAAAATTATTTCCAATATAATTGAATATTTTGTATGCATGTTAGAATATTTTGAATGTATGTTCGAAATTGAAATTATTCCAAACACGCTACATTACGGTCTTCTTCGTTTCAATCTTTGTTCTTCCCTCTCACGATAGATTCATACTTTGAGTCCATTAAGAGATATGACAAATGCATTTATACGCTAACTTTTGAAATACGTATTTGTAAAATCTAGGTGCCAAAATGAGAATACAACAGGAGAAGAAGTTGTGTACTATTACAAATTGGTATTGGAGTTGGTGTTGAACACCATACACTACTTCCCATGATGACGGTAACCCTTATGCCAGGTAAGTATAGGGCAGCAGCAACAACATCGAAGAAAACACCAGCTGAAGAACCCCATGGGGATATGCATCTGAACATCAAGCAACATCCAGAAGTGACAACTTCTCAATATGTCTTTGAAAAGCGAAACAGTGCGTTACACATAACATGAAAGTGCGTTACACATGACATAAATTTAGCTTCTTTCAACGTCTACAGCTCGTTCATTGTTCACCCTTAGAAAAAAGAGGAATCACCGAGTTTTGTCATAAGAGCCGCTGTGATGTGAACGTCTGCGAATGCGATAACGAGGGAATTCCCCGAGTTTCGTAGTTGTATTCATGATGCAGAGACATGTTCTAGCAACATGGTTGCATTACCAACGCTCGATTTGCGAACTATAGAAAATTGTTCACATACGAGTAAATTATGCCCCTATTATTAATATAGAAGGAATAAATTCTTTTGTTATTATACTTTTTATTTAAACGTGATTGTATATGAAAACATTGTAAATAATATTTTAAGAGGTATGAAAGTATGTAAAGGGAATACAAAACATAGCCGCTGCATTTTATTACATACACATATTCCTTAAGTTTTGTTAGGAGATGGAGTGTACGTAAATTCTTAAAAATATGTCCCCTAGTTATTACACAATGCTTAATTCAGGTAAAGCAACCCGGGAAAAAGATGCACCTAATAAAAACGAACAAACAAAGCGTAAATCAGTTTTCTCAAAACGTATGTTAAGATGATGTGTAAGATACAGTTAATTTTAAGAGTTAGCACAGCAAAATAGCGAACTTCACTAATTTGGAACTCTTTATATCTTGTATTAATAACTATATAATACACTGTCAATACAAACTATTCTTATTTAAAGTTATTAGACAGATACACGTTTATTAATGCGAAGAATATCAAGTAATTAGTTTCATTTCACAAACAGTTGCCATTCTACAGGCTCTGAACTGGTGGAAGATATTAGAAGCGTCGAACCAGCAAAAATGAAATAGAATGTTTCACAAGATCTCATCTTATATATTACGGATGTGTGAGAAACCCCTGTGAGGCCCCTGGCCTCAAAATTTTAGTTTTTAAGGCCCTAAAACACTTCGTTTAGGAGTTATTTAACAGTAAAGATTCAAAAATACGATAGAGTGATGCGGGTTGCAATTGACGTGAATATTTAAATGTGTTTTTTTCAAAACAAAACCTTCATATTTTTAAAGACAAAGTGCAATTCGTCACGTCTCCGTAAAATTTTCTTTCTTTAGAGACCACATTTACAAAGATTGGTTGCGTGCGAAAACAGCAAAAGGTATGTAGTATACTACTGAAATAATATAGGAGACGATTATAAAAATTCAAACTGGTTTCTCTTATCACGAAAAAATGCTGTATGTTAACATCAACCTTGAATCATGTAAAGACAAAAAATAGGTCACATTCACTTCTAGTTCCGAATCCCGCTCAAGGTTTACGTAAAGCATTCAGAACGGATACTGCAGTTAATGACGTACAACTTTGCTAATGGAACGAAAAGTAGCTTGGTTGTGGTTGAAACAGAATTTATTAGTCCATATCGAGATACTGACAATCTTCTAGTATTTACTACTTCAAGCAGTAGGTATTCTTTAGAATACTGTTTTTTTTTAAACGTCCTTCTCTCAAACTACATTGTTTATTATGCATTTTTTGTTTTTTATACACCTTTGGACCACGTGATTTGGCGATTTTTATTGTGATGATGGCCAAAGTTGATTACGAATTGCACATGGCATGATCTCGTACTCTTTAAAGGGAAAAGGTGTCTACATCTTTCTCTATATTATCTCCGCAAATTTTCAGACTTTGGAACTTGGAGAACTTTTTCTATAGACTAGCTACGGACGCTGCCATGTAGTGTTAAACATCTGGAATAACGAAATAACTTCATTAATAGCGCTGTATTCGTACTAATGCTTTACTTATCTTCTACCATTCAAATTTAAATATAAATATTCAGCAGACGATTTCCAAATAGTATCCACTCCGCTGCAATTTTTAATAAAATGAAGACTATCCTTTCAACTATTCATTTTCCGTGGTGCCGATTGCACACAAATCGAAGTAACATGCATTTAGTATATTTTACGAATTCCCGCTTTTTTTTCTTTTTTTCGAAAACATAGAAATGATCGTCCCAATTTAGGGCCATTTGACCACTGCCTGCCGTCAGCGGAATTTGCTTGTTGCCTCTTCATTACGGATGGTACCACCAAAAGCATGGCTTTCATTTACACGCATGGCTTTTTTATGTAACAGGCACCGAAGGAATAGCGTATTTCTTGGAAGTGCCTGTTGACTGAAAGAACAAAAGAACGTCCAAATGAGTCTTTATTATTACGCGTATCTACGTCCAATTACGACGCGATTACTATCTGTGTTCCGTTTCTCTTCTACTGCCCTCGGTAATAGCTCCATAAATATACCACTCACATACACTAAGATGTTCATGAAGTGCACGGTAAGACGGATTTGAACCAAACGCCATTATATCTAGGCAACATAGCGATGTATTACATCAATTTTATTACCAGCGAAATACATTTTTCATTGCGATTTTGATGTCGCATACCCAGTAGGGTCTATAATTTTAAAATACCCAACAAGACATTTTCGTATTTGTCTCAACGTAAAAAGGAACAAAGAGGAAGTTGCAGTAAATATCGTTTTATCAGAAATACTTACGTTTGGAAAATAAATAAAGAATAATAATAAATTAATTAATTAAATCGAGTTAACTTCCATGATGCATTAGTAATCGATTTACTCGAACACACGTTTAGAATTATATGTGCACCATGCGTTTCTGATGACTGAATCATCTTTAGTAAATTCTTTTCATCACTCAGCATTTTGTAAACGGTTACACAAGTGTGATTAAAGTTTACTCACTAATCAACATAACTTTCATAGTTTTTTTCAGGGGGTTCTCGTAACCATTCATGTAAGAAAACATGCGTTCTCTGAGAGCGTTGGTTCCAGGTAAATATAGAAACAGTCCGAGTATTTTAGATAATTTTTGTCAGAATTTTTGTCTGTTAGTATTCTCAAAATGTTTTTCATTCGAACTGATACAAAGTCAAAGGCGTACATTATGACAAATTTAATATTGTTGTGAGCATTTCATATCAAAGAGTAATTGTCACAAAAAATGTCCGTTTTTGCGTCTCAACGGAACGTCTCGGCGGAACAAAACAAAAAAATGCGGCTAATATTTGACGTCTAGTCACAGATGGACATCGCTTAAATCATTTACGATGTAGAAATCCATATTAATGCAAACTCTCCAATAACATTGTTGACCCAGATTTAAATACAAGGTACTATCTCCATCAAGATTTTCCTTTAATTGTTTAGCAGCTAACGACAGCCTAGTCACCATCTCCAGACCTGAAATATAATTATTAAAAACCATTAAGTGTAATAGAAAAAAATACAAAAAATTTCTATTTTTACATGGTGAAGTTTTTTAATATTTTCTTTCAGATCTGAAGGCACCAGGTAAGCTGACGTAAGCTACTAATAAAAAAATGCTAAAGACAAATATTTTAAAAGCCTTTAGAACGCCAACATTTCAATAGAACAATGTCACTAATCAACAACCCTTGCCCTTCATTTATGACCCGCACAGTCTGATAACAATGAATAAATAAAAGTATAAAAGCATTCAGCGAAGGAAAGTTCCGTTCTTTTAGGCAAAGAGGAGCGTACTGTTTACTCCCAGAGTATCGGTGAAGATGCAACCGGAACCCCGCGTCGGACGTCAAGCGTGAATCACTGACTCACGTGATGCGCTTGGCAAACTTGCTCGCGCGCTAAGTGGCTTGATCTGAATGTGAGTCGACTCGGCTGCCGGCAGACAGTGGTCTCTGCGGGGTCCAATTGCATACATCGAGACTTAACATGAGCACGCATAACGTGAAATTCTCCTTTAAGTGTGGAATTCTACATCTAACTGTATCGAGTTACACTTTTACTTTGCTGCTTATTAGAGAGCAAGATATGTAACGCTGCGGGAAGGAAATGGCAAATTTTCGGCAGAAAAACCCATATTACCGAGCCCTAGTGACGAAAAAGTGGATAAATCCAGTTGATAAATTTAGGGGGAAATCCTCTAACACGTGATGTACGCAGAATCCATGTTTTGTGGGTCCTTGATAGCGAAAAATCCATTGTCGGCAAAACGTCTGTCCGTCTGTGAACAAGACTAGCGGCTAAACCGGTCAGCCGATTTTCTCCAAAATTGATATAGTCCAGTCGATGTAGCAGATGTCGCGGGGCCTTGAATTTGAAACATATTTCAAGTTTGGGGAGTACTTTACACGAAGCCCCTGGGATATTTTCAAAATTAAAAAAATGACTCCATCTTCAGTTGTCAACTAAAGTCACCGTCAGACAAGTTGTCTTTATTCCTTGTGACTGTGTTTATTGCAGCCCTGATGAAGGAATTGCATATTCCGAAATGTTGGCAAACTAATGTGTTTCATTAATTGCGATCCCACGATCCATATCCACAACATAATATAATTATATCCTAAATACATATATGAATATTAATTTATAATAATGAGCACCCAGGGCAAGGCTCTGCTCTGGACAGGTCTCGCAAGGTGGTAGATAGTGATGGTCTGCAGATATGTAGCCTAGGATAATGATGGCATGGCCGAGTCCCCCGAACCAGGCGACTAGGTTATCAGAGTATGGGAGGTAGCTCGACGGAACTACGCTCACTAAAACCAACTGTGCTCGATGACAACCTAGTGACATGGCGAGTACAGCACCAGTAATAAGTGATTATCTCGATCCAAAGTAGAGATATTGTACAAAGATACCTCTGCCACCCTAATAGTAATGTAAGTTGTATTTTAAGATTATTGTAAGTTAATTGTAAATAGATATAAGCAACTATAACAAATGTAGAGTGTATTGACACTAATCTTTGTATTGTTCTATCCAAAAGAAAATAAATAAATAAAAAATTTAAAAAAATAAGTGCTGCCCCCGCTGCCTTGCGGGTAGGAATTACCCAAAGGCTAAGGAAAGGAAACTCTGATAGAAAACCATGGGTGGAGAAAGCTCTGGAAAGGTAAATCCAACCTCTCTAGGGGAGTAAACCCAACACCAATCTCGGTGCTCCAGAAAGGGGGTCGGTGGGGAGAGGGACAGTAATCCACCCACCGTAAAAACAACAACAAAAAAACACAATTACTTTCACTGACCACACAAACGGCCTCAGAAATACGACTGTGGCAAAGAAAACTGGAAAACCCGGAACAAGTTGAAACCTAATCCTTGTTCGTAAAAGAATAAAGAGCAAAATTATAAATATTGCTCTAATATTCCAGGGAACGCGTTGCCATAATTAGAACGAAAAAGAATATTTTCACTTGCGCGAGTCTAACTTTCCGAACACGAATGTAACGTTTTCCCGTTTCGCGTGCTGTTTGGCCCCGGTTCAGACCAGTGTGCCGCGCGAGTGACGAGCAGCCGCTCGTTCCGGGAGCGATCTGCGGCAAGCGATACTGCCGCCGCGCCAGGCGCAGCCCGTGCCGCCCGTGTGCCGGCACCGCGGCGGAAAATGAAAGAAACTGCCGACGCTCCAACAGGAAGTGGAAGCAGAAATGGCCGTCCCCACAGTCGTTCGTGTTGACTGAAAACTAACCGTCGGAACGAATCCTAAAATTTCGACTTTCAGTTCGAATGTGATGAAATGATTGAGGCGAAGTCATTGTCAACAATAGTATTTATTTCAATAATAGCAGCTTTCGATGGCTTAGCCATCATCATCAGTTTTCTGCTGTCTGGGAGTCACAAAAACGACTAGCCAAAAACGAGTAGTCGTTTTTGTCACTTCCCGACAGCAGAAAACTGATGATGATGGCTAAGCTATCGAAAGCTGCACTTATTGAAATAAATACTATTGTTGACAATGACAACGCCTTCAATCATTTCAATTATGTAAATGTCAACTACAACTCACCACTGAATCAAAATCGAATGTGATGACTAGGGATCGCTTAATGAAGGCAGTTTCAATTCT
Organism: Teleogryllus oceanicus; assembly: GCA_964035755.1. Lineage (NCBI taxonomy): Eukaryota > Metazoa > Arthropoda > Insecta > Orthoptera > Gryllidae > Teleogryllus > Teleogryllus oceanicus. Next base: position 226,018,194 of record CAXIVR010000002.1, on the reverse strand, counting down.
TTGCGAATCTGGGTGTTCGGAATGAACCAGGGGGCATTTAAAATTCTTCTTAAAAATACATACTGAATGGCTCTTAATTTTTGGAGATTGCTAGTCGCTGCACAATCCCAAACTGGACATGCATAAATCATGGTTGGTAGAATTAAGGACTTGAATAGTAGCAATCGGCATTCGACTTTCAATGAAGAATATGCATTGATTAGAGGAAAGAGTTTTGAAATTTATGCAGATACTTTGTTAGCTATTGCATTTATGTGTGATTTCCATTTTAATCTTTTGTCAAGCAACACTCCTAAATATTTTATCGGTGAGGAGGTCCACGCGATATATGTATTGTGAAGGTTTACTTCAGTAGGATTTTTGGGGAAATCCGTTCCCTAGTCATCACATTCGATTTTGATTCAGTGGTGAGTTGTAGTTGACATTTACATAATTGAAATGATTGAAGGCGTTGTCATTGTCAACAATAGTATTTATTTCAATAAGTGCAGCTTTCGATGGCTTAGCCATCATCATCAGTTTTCTGCTGTCGGGGAGTGACAAAAACGACTACTCGTTTTTGGCTAGTCGTTTTTGTGACTCCCAGACAGCAGAAAACTGATGATGATGGCTAAGCCATCGAAAGCTGCTATTATTGAAATAAATACTATTGTTGACAATGACAACGCCTTCAATCATTTCATCACATTCGAACTGAAAGTCGAAATTTTAGGATTCGTTCCGACGGTTAGTTTTCAGTCAACACGAACGACTGTGGGGACGGCCATTTCTGCTTCCACTTCCTGTTGGAGCGTCGGCAGTTTCTTTCATTTTCCGCCGCGGTGCCGGCACACGGGCGGCCACATGACTGCGCCTGGCGCGGGCGGCAGTATCGCTGCCGCAGATCGCTCCCGGAACGAGCGGCTGCTACGTCACTCGCGCGGCACACTGGTCTGAACCGGGCCAAACACGCACGCGACATTTCTGCTTCCACTTCCTGTTGGAGCGTCGGCAGTTTCTTTCTTTTTTCTTCGCGGTACGGGAAAACGTTACTTTCGTGTTCGGAAGTTAGACTCGCGCAAGTGAAAATATTCTTTTCGTTCTAATTATGGCAACGCGTTCCCTGGAATATTAGAGCAATATTTATAATTTTGCTCTTTATTCTTTTACGAACAAGGATTAGGTTTCAACTTGTTCCGGGTTTTCCAGTTTTCTTTGCCACAGTCGTATTTCTGAGGCCGTTTGTGTGGTCAGTGAAAGTAATTGTGTTTTTTTGTTGTTGTTTTTACGGTGGGTGGATTACTGTCCCTCTCCCCACCGACCCCCTTTCTGGAGCACCGAGATTGGTGTTGGGTTTACTCCCCTAGAGAGGTTGGATTTACCTTCCAGAGCTTTCTCCACCCATGGTTTACTATCAGAGTTTCCTTTCCTTAGCCTTTGGGGTAATTCCTACCCGCAAGGCAGCGGGGGCAGCACTTATTTTTTTAAATTTTTTATTTATTTATTTTCTTTTGGATAGAACAATACAAAGATTAGTGTCAATACACTCTACATTTGTTATAGTTGCTTATATCTATTTACAATTAACTTACAATAATCTTAAAATACAACTTACATTACTATTAGGGTGGCAGAGGTATCTTTGTACAATATCTCTACTTTGGATCGAGATAATCACTTATTTACTGGCGATGCGTACTCGCCATGTCACTAGGTTGTCATCGAGCCCAGTTGGTTTTTAATGAGCGTAGTTCCGTCACGAGCTACCCTCCCATACTCTGATAACCTAGTCGCCTTGGTTCGGGGGGACTCCGGCCATGCCATCATTATCCCTAGGCTACATATCTGCAGACCGCTCCACTATCTACCACCTTGCGGACCCGTCCAGTAGGGTAGATGGTTTTTGGAACGTATGCTCACCACGCTTAAATAAACATGATTAACTAGCTCACCCGTGCGAGAAGTCTCGCATGTTAAACTACAGCCTCTTCTCTACCCTTCCATTTCCATATTAAGCCTGTAATATATCTTGTATTGATAACTATATAATACACCCTTGTCAATACAAACTATTCTTATTTAAAGTTATTACCGAGCAGAGAGGTACACCCGTGTTATTCAATCGCGAAGAATATCAAGTAATTAGTTTCATTTCACGAACAGTTGCACATTCTACAGGCTCGGAACTGGTGGGGAAGAATTGAGAAGCGTCGAACCAGCAAAAATGAAATAGAATGTTTCACAAGATCTCATCTTATATATTACGGATGTGTGAGAAACCCCTGTGAGGCCCCTGGCCTCAAAATTTTAGTTTTTAAGGCCCTAAAACACTTCGTTTAGGAGTTATTTAACAGTAAAGATTCAAAAATACGATAGAGTGATGCGGGTTGCAATTGACGTGAATATTTAAATGTGTTTTTTTCAAAACAAAACCTTCATATTTTTAAAGACAAAGTGCAATTCGTCACGTCTCCGTAAAATTTTCTTTCTTTAGAGACCACATTTACAAAGATTGGTTGCGTGCGAAAACAGCAAAAGGTATGTAGTATACTACTGAAATAATATAGGAGACGATTATAAAAATTCAAACTGGTTTCTCTTATCACGAAAAAATGCTGTATGTTAACATCAACCTTGAATCATGTAAAGACAAAAAATAGGTCACATTCACTTCTAGTTCCGAATCCCGCTCAAGGTTTACGTAAAGCATTCAGAACGGATACTGCAGTTAATGACGTACAACTTTGCTAATGGAACGAAAAGTAGCTTGGTTGTGGTTGAAACAGAATTTATTAGTCCATATCGAGATACTGACAATCTTCTAGTATTTACTACTTCAAGCAGTAGGTATTCTTTAGAATACTGTTTTTTTTTAAACGTCCTTCTCTCAAACTACATTGTTTATTATGCATTTTTTGTTTTTTATACACCTTTGGACCACGTGATTTGGCGATTTTTATTGTGATGATGGCCAAAGTTGATTACGAATTGCACATGGCATGATCTCGTACTCTTTAAAGGGAAAAGGTGTCTACATCTTTCTCTATATTATCTCCGCAAATTTTCAGACTTTGGAACTTGGAGAACTTTTTCTATAGACTAGCTACGGACGCTGCCATGTAGTGTTAAACATCTGGAATAACGAAATAACTTCATTAATAGCGCTGTATTCGTACTAATAAGCTTTACTTATCTTCTACCATTCAAATTTAAATATAAATATTCAGCAGACGATTTCCAAATAGTATCCACTCCGCTGCAATTTTTAATAAAATGAAGACTATCCTTTCAACTATTCATTTTCCGTGGTGCCGATTGCACACAAATCGAAGTAACATGCATTTAGTATATTTTACGAATTCCCGCTTTTTTTTCTTTTTTTCGAAAACATAGAAAATGATCGTCCCACATTTAGGGCCATTTTGACCCACTGCCCGCCGTCAGCGGAATTTGCTTGTTGCCTCTTCATTACGGATGGTACCACCAAAAAGCATGGCTTTCATTTACACGCATGGCTTTTTTATGTAACAGGCACCGAAGGAATAGCGTATTTCTTGGAAGTGCCTGTTGACTGAAAGAACAAAAGAACGTCCAAATGAGTCTTTATTATTACGCGTATCTACGTCCAATTACGACGCGATTAACTATCTGTGTTCCGTTGCTCTCATTCTACTGCCCTCGGTAATAGCTCCATAAATATACCACTCACATACACTAAGATGTTCATGAAGTGCACGGTGCAAGACGGTTTGAACCAAACGCCATTATATCTAGGCAACATAGCGATGTATTACATCAATTTTATTACCAGCGAAATACATTTTTCATTGCGATTTTGATGTCGCATACCCAGTAGGGTTCATAATTTTAAAATACCCAAACAAGACATTTTCGTATTTGTCTCAACGTAAAAAGGAACAAAAGAGGAAGTTGCAGTAAATATCGTTTTATCAGAAATACTTACGTTTGGAAAATAAATAAAAGAATAATAATAAATTAATTAATTAAATCGAGTAACTTCCATGATGCATTAGTAATCGATTTACTCGGAACACACGTTTAGAATTATATGTGCACCATGCGTTTCTGATGACTGAATCATCTTTAGTAAATTCTTTTCATCACTCAGCATTTTGTAAACGGTTACACAAGTGTGATTAAAGTTTACTCACTAATCAACATAACTTTCATAGTTTTTTTCAGGGGGTTCTCGTAACCATTCATGTAAGAAAACATGCGTTCTCTGAGAGCGTTGGTTCCAGGTAAATATAGAAACAGTCCGAGTATTTTAGATAATTTTTGTCAGAATTTTTGTCTGTTAGTATTCTCAAAATGTTTTTCATTCGAACTGATACAAAGTCAAAGGCGTACATTATGACAAATTTAATATTGTTGTGAGCATTTCATATCAAAGAGTAATTGTCACAAAAAATGTCCGTTTTTGCGTCTCAACGGAACGTCTCGGCGGAACAAAACAAAAAAATGCGGCTAATATTTGACGTCTAGTCACAGATGGACATCGCTTAAATCATTTACGATGTAGAAATCCATATTAATGCAAACTCTCCAATAACATTGTTGACCCAGATTTAAATACAAGGTACTATCTCCATCAAGATTTTCCTTTAATTGTTTAGCAGCTAACGACAGCCTAGTCACCATCTCCAGACCTGAAATATAATTATTAAAAACCATTAAGTGTAATAGAAATATACAAAAATTTCTATTTTTACATGGTGAAGTTTTTTAATATTTTCTTTCAGATCTGAAGGCACCAGGTAAGCTGACGTAAGCTACTAATAAAAAAATGCTAAAGACAAATATTTTAAAAGCCTTTAGAACGCCAACATTTCAATAGAACAATGTCACTAATCAACAACCCTTGCCCTTCATTTATGACCCGCACAGTCTGATAACAATGAATAAATAAAAGTATAAAAGCATTCAGCGAAGGAAAGTTCCCGTTCTTTTAGGCAAAGAGGAGCGTACTGTTTACTCCCAGAGTATCGGTGAAGATGCAACCGGAACCCCGCGTCGGACGTCAAGCGTGAATCACTGACTCACGTGATGCGCTTGGCAAACTTGCTCGCGCGCTAAGTGGCTTGATCTGAATGTGAGTCGACTCGGCTGCCGGCAGACAGTGGTCTCTGCGGGTGCAATTGCATACATCGAGACTTAACATGAGCACGCATAACGTGAAATTCTCCTTTAAGTGTGGAATTCTACATCTAACTGTATCGAGTTACACTTTTACTTTCTTGCTGCTTATTAGAGAGCAAGATATGTAACGCTGCGGGAAGGAAATGGCAAATTTTCGGCAGAAAAACCCATATTACCGAGCCCTAGTGACGAAAAAGTGGATAAATCCAGTTGATAAATTTAGGGGGAAATCCTCTAACACGTGATGTACGCAGAATCCATGTTTTGTGGGTCCTTGATAGCGAAAAATCCATTGTCGGCAAAACGTCTGTCCGTCTGTGAACAAGACTAGCGGCTAAACCGGTCAGCCGATTTTCTCCAAAATTGATATAGTCCAGTCGATGTAGCAGATGTCGCGGGACCTTGAATTTGAAACATATTTCAAGTTTGGGGAGTACTTTACACGAAGCCCCTGGGATATTTTCAAAATTAAAAAAATGACTCCATCTTCAGTTGTCAACTAAAGTCACCGTCAGACAAGTTGTCTTTATTCCTTGTGACTGTGTTTATTGCAGCCCTGATGAAGGAATTGCATATTCCGAAATGTTGGCAAACTAATGTGTTTCATTAATTGGCCGATCCCGCGATCCATATCCCACAACATAATATAATTATATCCTAAATACATATATGAATATTAATTTATAATAATGAGCACCCAGGGCAAGGCTCTGCTACTGGACGGGTCCGCAAGGTGGTAGATAGTGGAGCGGTCTGCAGATATGTAGCCTAGGGATAATGATGGCATGGCCGGAGTCCCCCCGAACCAAGGCGACTAGGTTATCAGAGTATGGGAGGGTAGCTCGTGACGGAACTACGCTCATTAAAAACCAACTGTGCTCGATGACAAACAACCTAGTGACATGGCGAGTACGCATCGCCAGTAAATAAGTGATTATCTCGATCCAAAGTAGAGATATTGTACAAAGATACCTCTGCCACCCTAATAGTAATGTAAGTTGTATTTTAAGATTATTGTAAGTTAATATAGATATAAGCAATATTTAGATATAAGCAACTATAACAAATGTAGAGTGTATTGACACTAATCTTTGTATTGTTCTATCCAAAAGAAAATAAATAAATAAAAAATTTAAAAAAATAAGTGCTGCCCCCGCTGCCTTGCGGGTAGGAATTACCCCAAAGGCTAAGGAAAGGAAACTCTGATAGTAAACCATGGGTGGAGAAGCTCTGAAAGGTAAATCCAACCTCTCTAGGGGAGTAAACCCAACACCAATCTCGGTGCTCCAGAATGAGGGTCGGGGGAAGGGGACAGTAACCACCCACCGTAAAAACAACAAAAAAACACAATTACTTTCACTGACCACACAAACGGCCTCAGAAATACGACTGTGGCAAAGAAAACTGGAAAACCCGGAACAAGTTGAAACCTAATCCTTGTTCGTAAAAGAATAAAGAGCAAAATTATAAATATTGCTCTAATATTCCAGGGAACGCGTTGCCATAATTAGAACGAAAAAGAATATTTTCACTTGCGCGAGTCTAACTTTCCGAACACGAATGTAACGTTTTCCCGTTTCGCGTGCGTGTTTGGCCCCGGTTCAGACCAGTGTGCCGCGCGAGTGACGTAGCAGCCGCTCGTTCCGGGAGCGATCTGCGGCAGCGATACTGCCGCCCGCGCCAGGCGCAGTCATGTGGCCGCCCGTGTGCCGGCACCGCGGCGGAAAATGAAAGAAACTGCCGACGCTCCAACGGAAGTGGAAGCAGAAATGGCCGTCCCCACAGTCGTTCGTGTTGACTGAAAACTAACCGTCGGAACGAATCCTAAAATTTCGACTTTCAGTTCGAATGTGATGAAATGATTGAAGGCGTTGTCATTGTCAACAATAGTATTTATTTCAATAATAGCAGCTTTCGATGGCTTAGCCATCATCATCAGTTTTCTGCTGTCTGGGAGTCACAAAAACGACTACTAGGTTGTCGTAGTAGTCGTTTTGTGGCTCCCCGACAGCAGAAAACTGATGATGATGGCTAAGCCATCGAAAGCTGCACTTATTGAAATAAATACTATTGTTGACAATGACAACGCCTTCAATCATTTCAATTATGTAAATGTCAACTACAACTCACCACTGAATCAAAATCGAATGTGATGACTAGGGAACGGATTTCCCCAAAAATCCTACTGAAGTAAACTGAATCAAAATCGAATGCCGATTTCGAATGCCGATTGCTACTATTCAAGTCCTTAATTCTACCAACCATGATTTATGCATGTCCAGTTTGGGATTGTGCAGCGACTAGCAATCTCCAAAAATTAAGAGCCATTCAGTATGTATTTTTAAGAAGAATTTTAAATGCCCCCTGGTTCATTCCGAACACCCAGATTCGCAAAGAATTGAAACTGCCTTCATTAAGCGATCACATAACACAAATAGCCCAAAATTTTTACCAAAACCTTCACACTTCCCCATGCTTTCCCATGTCGAAACAGAACGTTTCAGATGAGCGTTTGCAATGTATGTTGTGAAATCATCTTTCTTATTAATCAAATGTAATGCTGCTACAGTTCAATGACCATCATATCTTCGCCATGAATTGTCAAACTTATCTCCCCCCCCCTGCTTACTGCTTACTCAGGATGGTGGATTTTTGTGAGCCAAAGTAATCTCAATTATGTTCTTGCTTATGTTTTAAACAGCACATTCGTTACTCGATCGAAAACTAACAAATATTTTTACAGTAAATTGTTTTATAGCGTTGTTCGATTTGGAGGGATGTGCGTATACCCTTGAACCCCCTCCCCTAACTCGCTACACGGTTCTACTATTCATTCGTACACCGGCTCCTCGTAAATATTGTAGTATATACTATGAACGTATTTTATATTTCGAATAAAATTCCTATATATGGTGAAGTCTAGTGTACAATTATTTCAGTAGAGATTGAACCTACTTTCAACCACTCCGAATCCTAGTTAAGGACTGATCGGCGACGTTTTATGGTCGTAGAATGGTTGCAGAAAACAATTTTAAACACAATAATAAATTTGTATTTTACATATTTTCTATTTTTTCTTACATGTTTTGGAAAAAATAAGCACATATATGTACATATTTTGTATTTTTTATTACAACAAAATCCGTTCCCTAGTGATAACAATCCTCTCTAAGTAGAATGCGCTAAGGGTGAATGACAATTTATAAGAAATCATCGATAAAAAATGTAGACAGACGAGGTCGTGTGAGGGATGGTGGGGGGAACAATAAGGAAATGGGTGCAGGTGGGGTCCGCATTGTTACTTAAGTAGTAGTCTACAAAATGAAACTTGTTAACTTTCCGTTAAGTTTTGAAAGATTTATTTATTTTGGGTGACCCTCGAACATGAAATGAAAGCATGAAATCTTGGTGAAATTAAATTGAAGCAGAAAGAGAATTTAATCTACCATGATAAAATCAAAAGGGTATACTTGATATTTTGTGGATTTTATTCTCGAAGCTTATCAATATTAGACAAGTACTCTCTCACAGTTCAGGAACTGAAAGTTCGAAGCTGGACAATTTTCGCTTTTCCCATAATTATTTTCTACGTGCGTAATTTTTCTCTCGGGTGTACTAAAAAGTAGTAGTAGTAATAATAATAATAATAATAATAATAATAATAATAATAATAATAATTCAATTATTATTTGTTATTATAGCAATAATTAAATAATATCAATATTTATTTTAGCATGAATTTCAGACTGAAAGAGAATGCATTTCAGAAACGGCGTTGCAAGATAAATAAAAAAACTGTATCCAGATGACCTTCAGAACCAGACGAGTCCCATCGTGCAACTGCAATGCTTGATGGAAATCACGAAGAACTTCAGTGATATGATGCACGTGTCATTTGACTTCGAAAAAGGCAAATAATTGACCTCGCCAAGAGAAAATTACAAGCTCACCGACGTCTTCAACACCCAACAATGTGAACGCGTGGATTTATTGATACAAACTGATTACAAATTGGTTTTGTAATAACAAATTAATAGTTAACGAAGGAAAAACTGTCTCAATGCAATTCTGCGCTTCAAATCGGCAGTCGTATGCTCCATTGAAAATGAACAATATGCAATTAGCTAATGTTAAGGTAACAAAATTTCTAGGTCTCTCAATTCAATCAAACCTCAAATGGAATGTACATATAACAGAATTAAACACTAAATTAAGCTCATTATGTTATGCATTCAGAATTCTTTCTAATTCTGTCAGCCTTCATGCAGCTCGTTGCGTGTATTTTGCAAATGTACATTCCCGCCTGAGATATGGCATAATATTCTGGGGAAGCTCATCCTTTAGTTCCCAGACATTTAGATTGCAAAAGAAAATTATCCGAATAGTCAAAAAATCCCATCCACGTGATCCGTGCAAGCCACTTTTCATTGAGCTTGGAATTTTACCATTGCCTTGCCTATTCATTTATGAGTCCGTAGTATTTGTCAAAACTGAGTTACTTAACGGTGGGAACTTATTTTCATGTATTACTGTTATTTCTAGTTACGACACTCGACGTAGAAATCATGTTCATCAAGTGTCAGTATCAACCGCTCACTACAAGAAATCCACATACAATACATGTACGTTACTTTACAACTTATTGCCAGATGAAATTAAACAATTAAAATTGGTACACAAATTTAAGTTAAAAGTAAAATATTTTCTGTTGCAAAACTGTTTCTATACAATTAGAGACTATACTGATCGTCAAAAAGAAAAATAATGTTTACTTTAACAAAAACAAGATTAAGTATAAAGAATTAGTCTACATTTGCATTATATAATTTAAAAAAAAGACTCAATATGCCTGTAAGAAATAATGTACTTCCCGGGTCAATGACCCCCATCTCGATCGGGTTTTTGTCCAGTTTCCCTGATCCATTGAGCAAATGCTGAGATGGCCCCTTGATTTGCTTCTGGACGTAAATGTAGGTTCACTATGCGCACGTTTTGTTGAACTTTCCTTTTGCTTGTAGTGGTAGTAGAGCTTAGGGTGAGTTTCTATTTTGTTAACAATACAGAAAAATCAAATCTGTTTGTTCCTTTACTGTTAAAAATAAGTTTTCTGTAATTTTCCAACGAAAATATCTAGTTTTTGAAATGCTAATCCCTCGCTTTTTTAAATTTATTATTATTATTACTATGATTTTTCATCTTTCATCTATTAATAGTTAAATGGTTGGGAAGGGATTCTGAAACTCAAGAAAGCGTGCGCAGATGATTTTCTCCCCCATACGTCACATACAGTTTTTGACTGTTTTTTACTAAATAAATAAATAAAAAATAGGGAATGCTCATGTGTACTGATTAGATAACGAAAAAAATGTTTAATTACTGTCAAAATTACAAGATTATTTATAATTACTATCCATAAAATTATGATCTATAACTTCAATGGAATCTCCCATTATTTTTTAATAAAATTATATCTGCAAAGTGGCAATCGACCAGTGCATTGAATCAAGAAAATCTTGGCACTGAGCCTACGAGGAAGATCATCCCCCAGCTGACCTTGTGGCAATTCATTACCGCATCGAAGCTTTTTCTGAGAAAACTGGCAGGCAACCTTCCAACGAGGAAAGATCGTCATAAAGCAACAAAATGAAGAAAACGTGTATAATCCAAAATACACAGAACAGACAAATGCCAGTGGCTAAAGTAGAGAAAAGCTCTGTTTCGAGATTCGAGCATCACTTTGAGTATGATTTATTTCTGTGTGCTGTTAATGCGTAGTGTGGGTATGTGTGTATAGTTCTACGCACCGATGAGTGTATACGTTATTTTTATTTATTTATTTTACGTCAAAAAAGCAGTTAAAAACTGCGTATGACGTGCTATGGGGAAAAGTGAATTGTGTGCACATTTTCAAAATTCTGTGATCCCTACACTAAGTCATATACTACTTAAAATTGAAGGAAAAAAGCTCCCATGTAATAAAATCTATTTTCAAGGATAAAAGGCATTTGGCTCTTATCCATGTTGTGCTTCGGAATAATACTTCCTGCCGCGACAACATGGAAACGATAATTTGAATAATTGTATTTCCCCCTGGATTCTAGAAGACGTGCACAGAAAATGAAGTTACATTTATGTCCAGAAGCAAAACAAGGGGCCATCTCAGAATTTGCTCAATGGATCAGGGAAACTGGACGAAAAACCTGATCGAGATGGGGGTCATTGACCCGTCTACGCCTACGTCGTCTACGTCTAAGCACATATGCCAATATGCATCTACGCAGGTGTGTTTTAGCGAATATGTGAATGCGTATGCGTATATGATTGTAAGCGTATGCGTGTATGTGTATTCGTGTCCGAGTATGCTTGTAAGTGTACGCGTTAAGAAAGTTAAATTCGATTCGACTTTGTACCTCAAATTACAAGTGCGTTGTGCGTGATAATTGGAAACACGTTACCTACTCAGAAAACAAACAAACGTTAGATAATGGTCGCAATCTGAGATTTCCGCTATGAATCACAGATCTTTGATCTTTTTGCCATGTACTAAACTCGTCAAGAAGCTTGGTTCCGTTGTTCTAGTTACTGCAATGCACTTTGAAATTAAAAACCTAACATTTCAATAATTTTCGTGATATTTTATAATTAACCGTCTGTTTCATATAAACCATTATGCTAAGATGTGAATTTTTTAAAATTGTATTTCTTCTTGATGCGGATTCCTGTCTTTTAACGGTGTTGATACAATGTTTAGTATACAACTTTATAGGCTGAATCATCCTCAGGTCTAAGTATCAACTCACTTCCGGCAGAGGTATTTTCGATTGACAGGTAACATGAGCTTGGCAAGCATTAGTTGTTACTGTTGCATTTGTGTGTGTGTGTGTGTGTGTGTGTGAGAGAGAGAGAGAGAGAGAGAGAGAGAGAGAGAGAGAGGGAGAGGAGATGCGAGTCTTACTTCAATGTACAATAACAATGAAATAAAATATAAGAACTGTGGACTTATTCCCTCAAAGAGAGGATAAAGGCCAGCCACACATTATAATGTAATGTCTATGGAATTTCCCAAAATGTGAGTACGCTCTCCGTACTTCGAACTCCTTGTTTACATTCAACTACTCACTTTCCCAGAAATCGTTATGCAAGCATTGCCGCAACCTTGATAACCCGACTATGCAGAGAGCGTGTGCAACCTTCCAGCTTGCAAGATTTCCTCGACGTTAAGCGCCATCCACAAAACACGTCGTGAACTTGATTGACAATTGTTGTAAAGTTACTTTTCAAATATTAACAAAGAAAAATATTATTAATAATATTATTATTATATTATATTATATTAAAAATAATAATAATAATAATAATAATAATAATAATAATAATTGTGCATATGTAAAAATCACATTACGTAATTGAACAATCCAAGAGCCGGCTAATATTAAACAAATTATTTTGTTAAATATGTGACATGTTGATTGGTTCCTACTCTATCACCCAAAAACTGATTTTATGAAAAGTTGCTAACGATATGATTTGCGCCAATTTTGGTGTGTGTAGATGTTGTGTGTGTGTGTGTGTGTGTGTGTGTGGTGTGTGCGGTGTGTAGTGAGAGGGCAGAAGGACAAAAGGAATGAGTGGGAGAAGAGAAAAAGGAGAAAGAGGAAAAGAGGAGAAAGAGAGAAAGGAGAAAGAGACAGAAAGAGGAGAAAGAGGGAGAAGAAAGAGAGAAAGAGGGAGAAAGAGAGAAAGAGGAGAAAGAGAGAAAGACGGAGAAAGAGAGAAAGATGGGAAAAAAAAAGAAAGAAAAAGAGAGAGAGACAGAGAGTGAGAGAGAGAGAGTTTTAAAACAAAATTTTGCTGAAGCGGTTGATTTTTAGAGGAAGGAAAATCCTCAGCAAGCTATGTTGTTTTGCTTATATAATAGAATAGAATGTGGTGTAAAGGTACCGTGCTCACACGCGGAACCAAATTCGAAAATGTGCAACAATTCAGCTAGGGCTGCCAACCGTCCTACATTTGGGAGGACAATCCTATATTGACGTCAATTGTCCTCTCGTCCTCATTGAATTTTAAATGTCCTCATTTTAGAAAATGTTTAACGTTTTGTTTTCATTTATTTTATCACAAGACTAACACCTGCCACGTTGTATCGTTTTTGTTTAATTTAGAATAGAAGACATGAATAGGCGTATCCTTTTTCTGAACGCTGACATACGCGTGTAAGATAGTGTCTGAAGTCTGTCCAGTGTAACGACTGAAATAAAAAGAGACTCTCAGACCATCTTCATGTGCATTTTGTGAACGAATCTTTTCCTTGAATCCCAAATGGAGACAAGAAATAAACAGAGCTTATGTTAGTCTCTAAATTAAATATTTATAAAAACAAATGCGCTGATGCCTTCTTTTTGGCTTATCGAGTGTTCTGAGGTTTGAACATTGTTGGCAGCCCTAAATTCAGCCCACATCGGATTAATGGACACTTCTTCATTTCCTAAGCATTGGCTAACTTTGAAAAAGTAGTTGGTGCGCATTGATTGATGCAATACCATTCGAAAGAGGAAAACAATTTATAACTTATTCAAAACGTAAAAATATTAAACTGAAGACATATCGTCAAATTCCAAAAAAACACTGAAAATGATCACAAAGGGGCCAAAGAAGCTCTCTGAAACAAATGTTTCTTATGGTGAAACTACGTCTCATATTTGTACGAGCAAGTTGTATAAACGTCTTATAAGATATATTATCACGAACACTCGGCACCATTTTCCCCGATGTATAGGCAACACTTTTGTTTATTCCACTCTTCATCGTGAACGATTTTGACAGATTTTCAAGTTTGACATACCGTTCGCCTGTTTCTGATTACAAGAGTGACATAATGCATATAAATACGTCACTTAAAATACAAAAGAGCTTACGTTGAGATCATAAAGGATTTCAATAGTTTATGAATTTATGAGCAAGACCAGTGACATTGTGGCAATAAACTGAGATGTCTACGTCACCGAAAACGTCATACCATAGACGTGCATAGTGATTCATTTAGATTGTTTCCCGTCTTACAACTTTCAATATGTTAGGTTCTTTCCGAAAGAAAATGTGTCAGCAGATAGCGCCAGTCGTAGAGAATCACTTGGTGGAATAACTCAGAATATGGATTTTTGAACTTGTTTAGTTTCTGAAAGAAACCCCTAAAGTGAAGGTTTTTATAATTCTCATTATAGCAGTGATCTGCTACGAGCCAGCTCCAAGGTTGACGCCAGTTGCGGATACAGCGATAAGCCCGTTTCCGCTGAACCCCCGTAAATATCTTTGGAATGTTTTTATATTTTTAGCTTGAAATAAAAAAAACTTATTAATAGAATTAGATCACGGTTTTATATACGATGAGATATTTGTAATGTAATTATTTTTAATAAATTGAGTAAAATTACAAATATCATTCGATTTGGAGGGACACACAGCCTGTTGTTTGTCCCTTCCGCCATTGGATCCGCCACAAGCCAGAGTTCAGTATCTCAAGAAATATTTATCTAAGATTCAATTTATCTATCTAACAACCTATCAATCAAACAACCTACTCCTGCTCACCTGCCACTCAATAAATCCACCAGTCCATCATCCACCAGTTATTCTACCAGTCCATCCACTTGTCAATCCACCTATCAATTTATCTATCAACATATCTATCAATCTACCTATTTATCTATCAATCGATGTATCTATCCATCAATCAATCAAACATCTCAGACGATAGAGCTTCAGTTGCCGACTCGCGAGTGCAACTTCGGCAAACGCAGCTGGTTGCTAGCTTGCCCTTTACTGTTATCTACGAATACACGGATCACATAAATGAGTTCACGACAGATTTACAGCGTCAAATGGGTCAGTGACGCGAGAGTTAAAAAGTGTTAACACTATTTACTCCAAATATTTTGCTTTGCGCTTTGTGCTTATGTTAATAACCATAACATTGAATGTTACAGGTAGGTACTATTGAGCCACTCCACGTCAAATCGCACAACAACAAAAAAAAATTGACCTTCATACTTTTAATTATTTTCTATTTTTTGATTTATTATATGGATCAAATAAGTTAACACGTGTATTTTTTTTCTAACTTTATTATTTTCGAAAATATTACATAATGAAATTTCCTAAAATGACGCCCATCACTAACTTAAAAATATCACATATTTGAATACATTAATTATAGAAAATCCATTTAAACTCCATTTGAAACTTAAAATCAAGTTAAATTTTTGAGATTTTGCAAAATATTTAATTTCCTAAATTTTCAATTTTTTGAAAAAAAATATAGTTTTGAAAATTGAATATTTTTATAAATGCTAACATTTTGACATGCTAAAATTTTGAAAAAAATATTAATAAATGCACTAGAGAATGGTTGACACTTCATAAAAAATCAAAGTAGGATCTTAATAACTTTACCAAATTTTAATATTTTACGAACCAGCGTGGAGTAGATAGCCGCAACATACGCGTTTCTTTCGTTAAGGTTTCTTTGGATAAAGCAGTGATTTAAGTACTTTTTGAGGTGGTACAACTTCACAATTGTGTTTGGTTATTAAATGATGGATAATTGACTCACATTTTGATTGACATTTTGAAATTTTCTTGTCCCTCACAACTCACTTCAAATATATGTACTCCCTTACGTTAGAATTCCTGAACTTTCGTCTCAATGCACAGTTCTAATGCCTTACCGAATTTACTTTCAGGTCTGGACAAAATTCTATTTACTTCAGCCATCTTTTTAGCCTCTTTTATTATGTGTTCGGTTGCTGCAAAGTGTAGTTTAATATTACTCTATTTTCAAGAGATTAAATTGTCATTTCCTTGATTTCCACTGTTTTCACTATATTCACTGGACTTTTCGCTACTTTCGTTAATGCCACAGGAGCCACTGATCTCAACGCTCTCTTCACTAACAAAAACCATTTTTGGAAGCCGGCTCCCTTTTTTCCCACATGAATCACAAATTCGCCAGTTTAATGACTCCTCTATATCAAGTTTCATTAGTAAATCGTGGTTTACGAGACTTTGAGATTTTCTATTCTTACAATCGTGATCAGAAGGATTAAATTGATTGAAACATCTGTCGTATCTCATATGGTGATCGCCAACTGATGCCACTGCAGCACCCCTGATCGGGAGGTCCTAGGTTCGAGTCCAGACGGCGGCAGGATTTTCGACACTAGCTTTTCAGCTAGGTCGAATTCCGTCGCTGTCTGGAGGAGAATTCTAGCCGCCAGGTGCTCTGATCGGTAGTTTTCCGTGGTTTCTCCGATCAACACCATGCGAATGCCGGAGCAGTACCCTACCAAACGGGCCACGGACCGCGCACGATCTGCCCTTCCTCTTCCTGTCCTATCCGCTCCTCTTACACACATACTTACACTAACATGCACAACACTACCACACATTCTTGGAAACCGGTCGGGAGCTTAGAGCTTGTCCCGGCTGTGGCGTTGCCCCGCTGGTGGGAGAGTCCTGGTTAGGGGGAAACCCCACTAGCCGACGGTAGGTCAGCGCCGGTTCTCGCCATCCAGCGGGGGAAGATCATCGCCATCTCTCGAGACAAAACATGGACTACACTAACGGGACTAATGACCGAAGCAGTTGACGCGCCCGGAAACACGAAAAATCAATCAATCAATCAATCATATGATGATCGCCACTCATTTTGCACAGTATACACACGATTCGCAGGGCAATCTCTAGTTCTCTTCTCTTTATGAGATGTGTTTTGCGACTGATGCTCAGAAAATTTTACTTAAGTCCCTTGACAAGTGGTCTGTTATATTTCACGAGCAATGTTAGGAGGGCACCCCCATCCCTAAGACGCAAAGGACGCAGCATTCGTTTCGCTGACACGAAGAAAAGGAGCAGTAGAAGTCGTTTCGCTAACACCCACCCCTTCTGGGGACAAAGTAAGCATATGAGTTACTAATATTTCTTGGAAGCCTAATCAGGCAGAGGTCATTCCTTTTTTTTGTTCTTCACCACTAGTATCAAAGTCTGATTGAACACAATTCGTTAGTGCATGGGGAAGAAGCGTGCGCCCGCATACTTCCAATAGATTTTTTTTAGATCTTTACGTGTTCAGTGCCCACTTTTTTATTGTCGTTTTTTGTAGAAAACAAGAAAGACGCCTATTTTTTTCAATTTTTTATATGAGCGAGTTCATAAAGAAAGTTTCTTTTTTTAAATAATTACAATTTTTTAATGAAATGTATATTATTTGAGAGAGAAATTTACAGAAAAACAAAATAGACCCATGAAAAAAACCGGTTTTTATGTAATTATTCGGTGCATCAATCAATCATATTTTGCGAGTACGCGTAAATCCAAAATTAAATATACGCATAACTACACAAATAATCAATTGTCAAGTAAATAAAGAAAATTGTGTCTTTTTTTATTTTCGGAATTAATAAAAAAATATACATTTAAAAAAAGCCGTATCAAGTCTTATGCGATTTGACGCAGAATGGCTCGTATATGAATTGATTTGCTATCACCCATACATTTTGAAGGAAGAGTGAACATCTGAAATACTAATAACTCTTGAAACCCTAATCGGGCAGGCTGTTATTCTTTTTATAGTTCTTCAGCACTTTGACCAAAGACTCACCCAACACAGTTCGTTAGTGCATGTCAAAGCAAAGTGTGCCCTCATACTTACAATTTATTTTCTAGAACTGTATGGGCCCACTTTTTTTTCTCGGTGTATTTTATAGCAAATTGAACAAGGAATACGTCTCCAATATTTTTAATTTTTATTACATTGAGTTTATATATAAATGTTAATTGTTTTGAGAAATTTACACTTTTTAATATGAAATATTCATTTTCTGAAAAATGTATTTACAGAGGAATAAAATACACATTTTAAAGTATTAAATGAAACAAACAGGAATTTTTATGTAAGTACATTCGGAGCATCACTTGATCATATTTTGTGTAGTACGCGTAAATTCCAAAATTTAATATAATCTAACTTTACAAATAATTAATTTCCAGGGAAATAATAAAACACGAGTCTCTTTTTTTATGGTTTATAATTAAGACGTGAGACGTAAGAAATAGACGTGAAATAAGAAATAGACGTGAAATAATTCCCCATAGACCATGTTACTGCAAAATCTTCGAGGTGTAAAATTAAATTTATAACATGTCCCTTGACATTCAATTGTTATTGTAGTGGAAATGAATATTCATTCAACCTTATTTCCGCATATTTTAAATAACATCATAAACATTCAATAAAAATTTAATTTATGTCAGTGAATAAGAACTTCAGAAATTTATCCAAATTCAGTGTAAGCACATTAGTGAAACGAATATTCTCTCTTGTGTCCATTGTACTACACAATACAAAACGCACAACTGGTACCCCGAGTTTGGTACAACAAGTTTAGTATTCGCAAATACACGCCATTAACCGATCCCACAAAACAGGCTCAAGCGGTTCAGCACATTTTCTACAAAAGCACTTCGAGATAAAAGCATCCTTGGCGCAATATTGTTCTCAGCCTCGCGGACAGCCGCTGGGGGAAGTTCGCCGAAACACGGAATAAACGAAGGGATTCAGGCGGGGAGGTCAGCTTCGCGGCAGAGGGGCTGCATTGAAAGGACAACGGACAATCCCTCATCCCCAGGAAGACACTGGACAGCCCGGCTCCATCCCTTCCCCACCTTCCCCATTCCCTCCCACTCTGGTCGACAAGCCCGTCTTTGCTTACTCCTCCCTCTGCTACTTCCATTTTCGCTGCACAAGCCCATACCCGACAAGCATGGCATGCCGGCCTCGCAATGAACCAGAACGTTCCGACATCGACCTCTCCCTCCCAACCTCGACTTCTCCCGTACAGATGCCGATCTCTCCCGTCCGGACATCGATCTCCCCGTCGCAACACCGACTTCTCCCGTCCAGACACCTATCTCTACAGTACCCGACACCTACTCTCCCGTCCCGAAACCGTTCCCTCTCGTCCCTACACCGTCCTGGGACAACGCGACTCAAAATTTACCTCACCCGCGCCTGAAATTAGAGTGGTCCTAAATCTACCCAGTGACATCTTGTCACTATCTCGCGGACGGCTTACACACAAACCGTTTTGTAAGCGTCTCGCTCGCACACAAACGGTTTTGTAAGCGTGTTCAGCTGTGTGTGTGTGTGTGTGTGTGTGTGTGTCTCTCTCTCTCTCTCTCTCTCTCTCTCTCTCTCTCTCTCTCTCTCTCTCATAGCTGTTCAGCTACACTTTGTCGTTCCAAACACCCTTCCTGTATTATCAGTATCATCACTCCTTTCCGTCTACCAAACGTGCAGCCACGCCTCCCATAACCAACCTCCCACTTGCTACGCACTGGACTTCTCTCCGTAAAGCAGCAGCCGATCTCATTTCCCTCTTGCCGACATCCTTCTCCACGCTCCTCTGAATCCCTGCACCTCTGTCGAATGAGCTGCCGTCGCCGCCAATTCCATTCCCCGGCGGCCGAGCCTCCTCCGCGCTCCCCCCAACTTGTCGGCGGCCGGCGCTGTTCTTCTCCTCGGCGGGATGCGGGACCCGTTGCGTCATTACCGCCCATTCATCAACGGCGGCGTGACTCGGCCCCCGGCGCACAAAGACGCTAACTGCTCCGGCGCGGTCACCGCCCGCCCGCCCGCCCAGCCGCTCGGGGACAGAGCCAAGGAGACAGCCAAGCCGCAGCCCGAAACAGCGGGCTGTCGTTGCAAAAGTGGTGGACGGAAGGTAGCATGTTAGATCGAACAATCCTCGTTTATTAACCTTTAACAATACTTATTCTGTTCACTCTCCAAGAAAAAACGGTGAAAACGAAGAAAAAAACGCGGGAATAGTAGAGAAAGAGGACAAAATGGAGAAAACCGAAAGGCAACGAGAAAACGAAAGGAAACGAGACGAAGGCGGCAGAAGGGAAATAGAGAACGGAAGAATGAAGGAAGGGTGACAAAAGCCATATGACTGAGGAGGAAGTGAGAAACTTTCACCATATTGAATCTTAACCAGAGAGTATTGTATCAGGTGTCCCATCAACTATGGGCTACCCCCATAACTTCTAAACGATTCTCGGTATCGACATGCAGTTTTCTCTCAACAATGCGGAATCATGGGGCAAGTAATATGCCGTAGAGGTATTGTTTGAAATATTTTTATTTTTCGAGAAATTTAATTATTTTTGAATTTTTTTAAAATAGAAATATATATTTTTCTCAGCGATAAAAGTATATCATTCCACTTAAAAATCAAAGATTAAATTTATCAAAAACTAAAAATATTACGAACAATGTCTATACATAATATTACTTGCCCCATGAGTCTGCATTGTCGAACGGAATCTACATTTATATAACGCAAACCGTTTAGAATCTATGGGGGTGGCCCACAGTTGGGAGGACTTACTTTAAGAAGAAGAAATTACTTCTTTTTTTTCAAGACTTGGGAGCAAATTTTCGTTCCAAAACTCGGAACTGCTTTCACCACCTCATTCATAATGACATTTACCACACTACCAATATTCAACCTTGACCTTATCTCTTCGTTTGGAACTCTTGTCTCTGACGTACATACCCATTAGAACTCTTAAAATAAATTCATCTGGAAAGACTGTAATGTTCATTCATGAAATTAATTTGAGAAGTTCTTTCGAAGTTTTTTCTCAGCGTCTACGCATTACTTGTGAAGCAGAGGATGGATTGAGTCATAACATTGTGAAATCTCACTAGTTTGCCAACAAAAATATTATTTTTAAAATGCCTCTTCATACAGCCATTCAACTTATTGTATTTACTTGTAAATATTTTCTCTTGCATTTCCGGATTAATGTCGTTTGATATTTTGCAGCCAAGGTCAATGAAGTTGGATTCATGTTCAATAATTTGGTCCAACCAAATTTTCACGACCTTTCACCATCATCAAAAAAGATTTTAAACAAATTTTCTCTATTTTCTTTAGAACCACAAGTACAGATTATATGGCAAAATGGACTATTCACTTGATTCCAGTTATTTTCTGTTAATGTGTTCGGATAATTGTTAAATTTTACATGTCATTTCGTTGCCCAGTACCAACAAAACCATTGGCATCTACTACGTTACGAAGGCAGCGCGCAGAGGACAGACAGCACAGAGTGCTCCGGCCCTTCAGCGGCTTTCCTCGTGGCCGCTCCTAACAGCGACCATTAGATTACGAAGTGCGTCGCGCGGCGTCCCGTCACAATGCAGAGGGCGCCGCGTCGGGACCAAATGCCACGCCCCCGCGGTCACGCACAACTCCGCGCGCGTCGCCCCACGGCGACCTCCACGAGTGCGGATGCGAGAGCGAAGGCGAGGGCGAGGAAGAGGTCGAGGACGAAGGCTAGGAGAGGGCCAGGAAATTGCGTGGGCGAGCGAGAAGGTGAGAGCGGGATGAGCGCGAAGGAGAGGAAGAGGGAGAAGGCAAGGGCGAGGAAACCTCCACGAGTGCGGATGCGAGAGCGAAGGCGAGGGCGAGGAAGAGGTCGAGGACGAAGGCTAGGAGAGGGCCAGGAAATTGGTGGGCGAGCGAGAAGGTGAGAGCGGGATGAGCGCGAAGGAGAGGAAGAGGGAGAAGGCAAGGGCGAGGAAACCTCCACGAGTGCGGATGCGAGAGCGAAGGCGAGGCGAGGAAGAGGTCGAGGACGAAGGCTAGGAGAGGGCCAGGGAAAGGGCGTGGGCGAGCGAGAAGGTGAGAGCGGGATGAGCGCGAAGGAGAGGAAGATGGAGAAGGCAAGGGCGAGGAAACCTCCACGAGTGCGGATGCGAGAGCGAAGGCGAGGGCGAGGAAGAGGTCGAGGACGAAGGCTAGGGAGAGGGCCAGGGAAAGGGCGTGGGCGAGCGAGAAGGTGAGAGCGGGATGAGCGCGAAGGAGAGGAAGAGGGAGAAGAAGCAAGGGCGAGGAAACCTCCACGAGTGCGGATGCGAGAGCGAAGGCGAGGGCGAGGAAGAGGTCGAGGACGAAGGCTAGGGAGAGGGCCAGGGAAAGGGCGAGGGCGAGCGAGAAGGCGAGAGCGGGATGAGCGCAAGGAGAGGAAGATGGAGAAGGCAAGGCAGAGAAACCTCCACGAGTGCGGATGCGAGAGCGAAGGCGAGGGCGAGGAAGAGGTCGAGGGCGAAGGCGAGTGAGAGAAGGGGGCGAGAGCGAGGGTGAGAGCGAGGAAGGGGTAGAAAGAGAAGAGGGCAACGGTGAGGGCGAAAGCGAGGGCGATGTCGGAGGACGCCGGCGAAAGGAGATTTAGGGCTAGGGCGAGGGCATGCACGAGGGCTCTTTATGATAAGTATTGTATACTTTCTATTCACGTTTTGCGTTATGGAACGATTTCTTTTATTTTCGTGGTACGCGAAGAACGTTGTTCATTGTATCCGTATATTCTATCCTACCTTGTTTTAGTATTCAAGAATATTTTTGTTACAAGTTTATTTCTTTGTTTAATTTATATTGTCATTCGTTTAATTAGGTTTTTGCATTTGTTTAATTTATATATTAATATGTTTGATTTATATTTGTATGGGTTTAATTTATATTTGCGTATGACGTGCTATGGGGAAAAGTGAATTCTGTACACATTTTTGAAATTCTGTAATCCCTACACTAAGTCATATACTACTTGAATTTTGAATGGGAAAAAAAGAAAAAAAAACGTTTCCATGTGATAAAATCTATTTTCAAGGATAAATAAGCAATAAATTTTTTTTTTTCTTCATGGTGTCCCTCGTCAAGAAATCCTGCCGCGACATGGAAACTAAAATTGGAATAACTCTAAAAATGGAAGTTTTCTTTTCATTTACTATTAATTTGTTATTTCGGAACCAATTTGAAACATCTGATATTGAACTATTTACGGTTTCTTTATTGCAAAGGATGTTCGTATCTTCCACAAAGAGAATTGTTCTTCCGTTTCGAATCGTCGAGGGCACATTGTTTACGTAAAGTAGGAACAGAATAAGGTCTAAAATCCATCCTTGAGGAACTCCACGTGCAATGGGCAAAGATTCGGAAAGGTAGGTACGTATTGTTCCATCATTCCAGTAAGGTATTTCCACTCTCTGAGATCGTTGTTTAAGGTACAAACATAACTAATCTAGCGCAATACCACGGATTCTCTTTCTAAATCGTCTACTATATCTGGGAAAGCAAAATACAGAGATTCTACATGGGAATCACCTGCTCACTATCCAGCGCAGGCAAACAAGCTACGCATTTTTTTAATGACCATGAATAGGAGGCTGTGCATCTGATGGAATGCCACCGGATTCGCTAAACGGAAACACCTGTGAAATAATAGCGTGTCCGAGGTCAAGTTGATGCAGTGATGCCAAATTGGCATCCCTTTACACCACAGTAGGGTCTTTTTTAACCAAGGTTGATGACCACCGGTGACATGGTGAACCTAAGTTAAACGAAACAATGTACGTTTCACGTTCCAATATCGAAATAATTGAGTCGCAAGGTTTCATGGATGCAAAGTTTTTGGAATGATTTCGACCAAATACATATTGGAAAGAATCACATTACTTCTCTCAGATCAGAGAGTTCTTCCAGAATACATATTATTAAAATGCTATCAATATCAATGCTTAAAATTTGCTTACTCTACTTGCACCTCACCCCAAATCCCATTAATCAATATCTTCTCAAACCTCCTAACCTCTCAAACCTCCTAAGAAAATAAAATGTTCGCCATTCAAATCATCCCAACTCCCTACGCGAAAGACTTATCAATTACCGAAATGAAATTCGCAACGATTCTTCATTTATTCTCTCTAGAAGTCTTATTTTCATCCTATTTGTCTCCCTCTATAAAGCCTCTCAGACGCTATCTGGAAAAGAACTCTAGCGCCCTGCTACTCCGATCGATAGTTTTCCGCGGTTTCTGCGATCTACGTCACGTGCATATCGGAACAGTACCCTAACAAACGGACCCGTGCACAATCTTTCCTGTCTCTTCCTGGTCCTTCCCCCCTTACTTACACCCACGCTCACATGCACTAAAGCTTGTCCCGGCTTGTAACTACATTACTACACATGTCGGCTGGGGAGACACCTGGCTGGGGAAAATCCCTGAATGCGTCAGAACTCGCTATTCAAAGGGAGAAGATCATCCCACCTCCCGTGATGAAAACACGAACTACACTTAACAGGACTAATGGCCTTAGTAATAGACCAATCAATCAATCAATCAATACGCCGATATCTTCATTTACGCCCCCTTCTCCAATAATTCTTGACCACCCTCCAATCTCTTCTTCTACATAGATCCTCCGCCTCCGCTGCAGTCAACGGCATCAACATTATCGCTACTGAAGACCCAAAAAATACCGCCACCATTGCTTCACTGCCCCAACATCGACACCATTACATAACTTCGACCGGCCCCGTCGTCGATAATGATGTTTCCTTGGCTGTCAGTAACACTTGGGATCCGAGAGATCGGTCCGGCTGGCACAAGCAAGAGAGTTGAAGATCCTTTGAGAAGATATTAATCCCAGACTAGCACAACTTTGTTGCAACAAAGTTGCAGCCTAATTAGCAGTCAAGGATATGTTTTCATCATGATTCTCGTTACTTAGCCTTATGGGCCCTACCTAGGAGGGATGATTTTGGCGGATGTGAAGTGAATAACGATATATTTTTAAAAAGTGTTGGAGTAATGGTGGAATGCACAGCAAGGAAAGCGAGAAAAATCAGTAGAAAACTTTATGGAAATCCAATTCTTCCCTGGCAAATGCAAAAGGGATCGACCAGGATTTGAAACCCGGCGTCAAGGGGAGGGAGTTGAGCGACCAGACCACTAACCACCAATAGTCTAAGGCCAGGAAATAAGATATATCGCGCACCGGCAGTTGATCTGGGTGACTCAAATGATTACTCACTGTACGCGTACTGATTCAGCGTCGTGATTGAACGGTCAAGAGTTTGAATCCTTCGCTGAGTACAGATTGTTGTCATTTGGTTGTAATGCGTCGGGTACGTACTGCTGACAGCAGTTTGAATAGCTAACAAGTAGGAGTTTTTATCTTATTAGTAACGTTCTTATATTATGTATTACAAGTCACAGTACATTCGACATTAGGTCTCGTAACGCTGGAGTTGAAAAGGTGGTTTAGCGCTTTGGAGGAATATATTACACCAGACCTGCACAGTATGTTGCACATTCATAGGCTTCAGTAGCCATGCACGAGCCACTCTAGTGCAAATGAGGAAGGATGAGGAAGTGTGGGGTAAGACTATATCATTCTAGGAGTGGGGACCGCCAATGAGACTGCGCAATTCGAACCGTAATTGAAAGAGCAATCGCCAAAGAAACGGACCGTTACATTCAGTTCAAGTAATATTATCTTTGATATTATAATGGAGATGTTTGTTGTCAAAAATGGCAATGTAAATATGAACATAAAACGAATTAGATATGATGTAATTTGATTTTAACACCAAGTATTATAAATGCTGGTAAGTGTGATAATAAATTTTCTTTGCTACGATGTAATTACAAATTAGTGTGTTAAAAATGGATTGTTTTGTTTGAAGATGGTAATAAATTATTTTTTTAAAAAATCATGATTTCCTAATTTCTGACAAGAGTACATTATATATTTCTATATCAAATCAACAAACACTGTTTATTCATAATCGTTTACGATATCGTATAAAAAATTAAGCCTTTTGTGTTGTATTTAACAAGACCCATAATAATCTCCGATTGTCTTAACATATCGTCAGAGAGATTTGCTTGTTGGTATCTCGTTTTGCTTTCTCTATAATTTTGAGATTCGTGGTGAAAAATCAATTACTAAATTGTACATTTTTGTTTTCTTAGAATTAAATAATACATTTTTATAAAGGTCACTGCTTTAAAATATTAAGTGTCACAATGAGCGTAAACAAAAAAAATCAAAAAAGGAAAATATGTCGATATATAGCAGAGCACAGAAGAACATAAACCGTGAATGGTTATGGTCCTTACAGCTAGAAACACTAGACATTACCTACATAAATAAATAGACAAATAATTTAGCAGATTAAATCATTGCAGTACACGCCCAGGCATTCAACCTACATGCCGCGACGTCTCACTGCTATGTCTGGCTGGTTCCCTCCCCGCAAAGCTGTCTAACACCCTTATACTTCTTTTTTTTAAATTGGTTATTTAATGTCGCATCAACATCTTAGGTCATTAACGACCACTATTGCTGTTAACAGTGTGGTAACTATCAGGATGAAACGATATGGCGATGATACGGGGTGAAAGGACGAACACAAATACAACTATGCCCGCGGCGGGACCCGAATCCGCGACCCTTCGGTCCGAGATCACTACGACACTACTGCCTTAACGATCTCGGCCACCGGGCCGACCCTAATACTCTTAGTGCGCGGCCAATAGCGGCAGACGTCCGGCTCTTGAGTTCCGACAGAAGCAGGCATTGCGCAGGCCTGTTTTACACACTACAAATAATAAATCCAAGCACACGATGCCATTACATAAAGAAGAAAAATATTCCTCATATTTTTTTAATCTCCCTAAAAATATCTATAAACCTCGTCTGAGTTTAACTGTGATCGGAACTTCAATTAAAACACCCTCATACTACTGCTTCCCCCAATAGCTCGTCCGCCCCCTCCCCCCGGCCCAAATACATGAAGGGGAGCTGTGGTGACCGCATGTTCAGCTTATCTGCCCGTCGCGGTTCCGCGAATGAAGGTCGTCTCCGGTCCCCCGTCACTAATTATCTCGGCGTGAATCAAGGCTCTATCGGCGTCATTTGTAAACGATGTAAAATTGCTCGGCGTTTCGGTCGCGTAATTCACACATTCGTGGGTGGCGAGCATCATTACCGCCATCTGGGCGACGAATCTATTGTTCCTTGCGCGCAATTTAATTGTTACGCTTTGCCGCTGAAATAAATGGTGTCAATGTATATCACGCGTTAATTTCGAAAAAATTTAAAACAACCAGCCGCAGCAGCAGATGTGGCGTTAATCGTACACGAGTTCCTGCGACCCCACATCTGAACGCCATTAGTCGGGAGCTGGAACATTAGTTGTGGACCGCAGACACTGCGTATACGAAGTAGAACAGCGCTCCTGTTGTGGTGTTCACACAATTGCAGCGCTTTCGTTTGGCTCTTCGCTGTATCGTAGCGCAAGAGCTAGCGGAGGCGAATCTATCATTTCGGTCTAGTTTCCACACATAATAATATGGCGTGGAAATGAGTTTTCTCTCCTTAACATTTTCAGTACCACTTTATTATTTATTTTTTAAATTTATTGTCTTCCTGTTCAATTGATTGATTGATTGATTATTCGTGTTTCTGGGCGCGTGAACTGCTTTGGTATTAGTCCCGTTAGTGTAGTGCGTGTTTTTCTCTCGGGAGATGGCGGTGATCTTCCCCCGCTGGATAGCGAGATCCGGCGCCGACCTACTGTCGGACCACGGAAAACTACCGATCAGAGCGGCCGGCCGCTAGAATTCTCCTTCAGACAGCGACTGAATTCGACCTAGCTGAAAAGCTAGTGTCGAAAATCCTGCTGCCGTCAGGACTCGACCCTAGGACGTTCCGGTCAGAGGCGCTGCAGTGACATTAGTTGATGCATTAATACCCATAACATCGACTTTCATACGGAACTTCTTTCACAACTTTTATAAATTAAACTTTTACATTGAATCGTTTCGTGGCAGTTGACATGCAGAATTCAGCCAGGGGGGCCACCAAGCGGACAGCTTCCTACCGTATCCACCGCAGGTGGCTTTGTTTTGCCTGCGAGGGAGAACAATAGTTGCGGCAATAACTCCGAGGTCACCATTTTCGCTTTTTCTCTTATTTCTGGAAGTGTCCACTCCACCTTTGATTCACTACACGTCTCAAACTACATATTTGATCTGTTTTAAGGAAAACTCGACAGCAACATATGACACAAAATGACTTCCGTTCAGATCTTAACGACAGTCAAACGATCTCTCCAATAACTGCCACTGCGCTAGTCAAATAGTATCGAAGTGAAATTACGATCCAATTTATTTTAAAATAATATTTATTACTAATAATAAAATACATTAAAACTGACAAGCGTAATATAATTTTAAAAGCAATTTCAATGTACACAATCCAACGAAACATTTACTACAACGATTCTCAATGATTAATTGTCAATACTTGGTTTGTAAGCTTCTTAGTAATTGGTCAAGAAACTGTGTCATAAAGAAATCTGTATCGTAATGAGTATAATTATGCAACGGGTTGCAGCCATCATATGACAGAATTATACAATGGGAGTAGAAAAAACTATTACATGACAGGTCACCTCGCTTGGCAATACATAGGAGTACGTTAGTTCAATATCCCACCCTTGCAGTAGTGCTCCGCCAGGTCGCGACACTTCGAAGATGCACCTTCTCCATTTCGAGTAACTTTCGACTTCGGGCGCCGGAAATAAGAGAGAAGGGGCAAGACGGCTGCTGAAAGAAAAAAAGGAAGAGTTTCACTTTTCGATTGGATTTGCAGCGTGTTTCGCGTTCCCTCGCACCCCGTGGCGGAAGATGCAGAGTGGCTGGCCTGCCCGCCTGCACTTTGTACTAAACGCTCTTCGCCAGCCAACTTGCGCTACTTTCAACTTTCCTTTTTACAGCCACTTTCCAACTCGTTTGAAACTCTGCACTTCGCCGTTTCCATCCCGCGCGCTCGACACCAGTTCTCGTACCGACGATATTCATAATCCACAGCAGATAGCACTACCCTTTGACCCTCGACCAAAAAGACAGTATCAAAATATTATTTCTATTATTAATATATTTCGTTATGAATACTATTATTGTTATTGTTGTTGTATGCGGAAATAGTAACAGTCAAATATTATACGCGAGCGTTCTCTTGAGCCCTGCATTAGATACCTCACCACATTACTATTTGTTTAGGCCGTTTTCAACATTATGTCATATAGCGACCACTTTGAATTTTAAACTGTACGGGAAACTGTAGGGAGAACACGTATGGACAACACAAACAGGTACAAACATCCATGTCAGAGACGGGATTCGAACTCGCGATCCTCTGGTCTGAGACCGCTACAGCACCACTGCCTTGCTGATTTGGGCCATCGGCTCGGCCTTCAGTTTAGTTACATTAGTAGAATTCAAAATAGGTAAATGATAGGCACAAGCATTGTTGACAAAATTTGATATCCAAAAATTCTCATTCCTGTGTAATAGAACACTATTTTGCATTGAAAAAACAATACTGATTAGATTTAAGAGTTCTGAGGACAAAATAATAAAATCTCCCACTCCTCTCGCATCTAAAGAAATGAGAGCTCAAGAAAACGTGCACGGATAATTCCAATGCTCTACCTGTATCCAGAGGACAACAATCGGGAAGTCATCGGCAGACCTCAGAATAAATCGGAATACAATTGAGGGAAAATTATGCAAGTTTATGACATTATACTACATATATTTAACAATATAGTACAATTATTTTCAGTTCAACAGTTACAATGTTGCCCTGAATGCACAATCGTTCTCTATATCGACAGATACATGAAATCTAATGCTACGTATTTATGAGGAGGTCTGGCCATGTAACAAACTCCAGAGTTTCTAGGAAGAAATTGCGCAAGACAAACGTAACGAATTATTTTGTATACCTCCGAAAAGCGTCGAAAGACGAATCGATGACTTTTGGGTTAGGAAAGATTCTAAACGATAAAACAGTAACTCCATTCCTAAACGAGAGAAAAAATTACACAGGAAACCCCCACGCTCATTGGTAAGGGTCTGTTAACGAAAACTACTTGTTCTCACCACTGAAGGGCCGACTGAAAGATGAAAACGAAGACTTCTCAAGTGAAGAGTTGTTATTGGTTTTTGAAATGCTGTCAGACGGTGTAGCAAGTATCCAACGTGACATAGGTCTGAAAATGTAAACGCTACTTTACTTTTCTAGAAAGATTCTTTATCAAGGATTTTGGCAGTAATCTCGTTGTCGAAAGTACGATTTAAACAATGTTCACGTTTAAGTTTTTCTCTTCAAGCAACTTATGGATTTCCCTATTTCATCCGTTTTATTTTGAGCCCTAGTTACACTCTGTTTCTGTCTGAAAATTATTTTTATGTAAAATAATACTAAACCTGTTTGCCAGAACTATTTTATCAGTTCTAATTTATTTGGCCGAATAAATGTTGACTTGGACCTCTCAATAACAAAGCGACAGGGATATTATAGAAAGTGTTATCTTCTTCTGTTATTTCGATTTTTTTTCTCAAGCTTTGTGAATAACTTCGGTTGTTATCAGCAATTGCTCTCAGAAGGCAGTATTATTGTGGCATTCCGCAGCGTCCATTGTCCTCGCTCTTTCCCTGCCCTCCTACTACTATCCCCCTCCCCGACCGCTCCTCGGTTCGCCTAATCTTACCCATTCCGCGGACATTCTAGCCCCTCTCATACTAGCCACGCCCACGCTGCTGCCACACTATCCGTATTGTCTGAATGCATTGCAATTTGCGTTCCTCGAAACTGAGAGTGCGAACTTAAATTTTTTTTGAAAGGATGAACATGGGAATGAGGATATGTTTTCATAATCTTACGTAGATTGTGGACTTTCACATCGGTCTGAAGGTCAAATGTAGATTCAAAGGTTCATTAACAGCGATATAAAACTGTAGTTTCGGATAACATTCTTTGTATTCGTTTATAAAGGCAGTGTTTGAATTTCTTTAACACAACATATACGCACATCTAGCCTGGGTGAGGTGCACTGTGTACAAAACTTCTCAACTCTCACTATATTGGATTAAGTACCTTTCGTCTTTGACACTGCAGTGTTCTTACAACTTCGATGGCAAAACGTGGATTTTACATCTCTGACAACATACCTTCGCTTATAGAGAAAAACAGTGGCCAATAATATTGCTGTTTACTGACACAATATCACCTCTCCCTACTTTTGGTGATTAGGTAAAAAACACTACCTTTCTTCTCTGGAGCAGAATTGGGAAATGTTTAATTGCGTGCCCGACTCAAAGGTGTTCCAATCTCCTTCGTGCAAACGTCTCTCCTACATTACTTCAGTAATATAGATGAGTTTTGTGGCGAGGTCTCTAAAGAAAGAGAATTCCACGGAGAAGAATTGTACTTAAACTTTAAAAATATGAAGGATTTGTTGAAAAAAACGATATAAATATTTATATCAACTGCAACCTGCAACATTCGAGCCGCATTTTAAAATCTATGTAGTTATATAACTCCAAAACGAAGCGTTCTAGGGCCCTAAAACCACAAATGTTGTGGCCGAATGCTTCCAAAAGCTTTGCCACTGTAATGTACGTTTTTGTATAAGTTTCATTTTTCGCACTGTAATATACAGAACGATAATTTCTTAGACATTCTATTACATTTTTGCTGGCTCGGCCCTTCTCGGTACTACCTCACTTATTTAGAGATGTGCAGAATCTGAATTTGGTCGATTAAAGAAATAAATATTTACAGCGTTAGGAATCATCTGTTAGGAATCATCTATTATATCATTTTGTAGAATTTAAAAAAATAGTTTCTTAAATCAACTAACACACTTATTAGTTCTGTGGAACAGCAGGACGATATAGTACGATAAAACACCATCTCACACAACCTTAAATTTGGTTGAAGTTGTGTACATTTTATTTCTTTTAAGATGAATACTCTTTCCAATCTCTTTCGGCTGCATTTACTTCGCGTTCTCTCTTAAATATTTTATACTCTTCTCTCATTAACAAACATTTCTAGAGAACAGTATCTTGTAGAATATTGCATTTTAAATCGTATTCCATATTGTCCCTGGTTTATTATTTACAAAATACCAATACGCCGATAGCTTTTCACATAACAAGAACGCACATTTCACCTTTCACATTTATAACAAGATCTCAATTTTCGTACCAAATTAAACACCGATCCACCCTCCCACCCTATCCTCCTCATACCCGGCCTGACAACGACCCGATCCTCACCACAAGACACGTTTGGACAACTCAACATGATACGAGCCAACACGACACGATACAACACGACCTTTCCGACCAGGCACGATCCGATCACACTCGGCGTGACCCGACAGGATACATGAGAAGATCCGACTCGGCATAATTCCATGCACAGCACGAAAAAAATCTCGGAAATTTCCCAGGCTGCCGGGCCGCCGCGCCCACGACATTTTTAAATTGCACGCTTCTTTGCGTAATTCCGAAATTTTTCGTTACGGAGCCTTCCGCGCGGAAGCGAGCTCCCTAATTATATTTCCCTTTGTTCGCCGGCGCAATGGGGCGACGCGCCGCGGCCACTCCTTGGGGACATTCGGGTGCTCTGACGACGACGCCTGTGGAAGGCAGACCCCGCCACGCCCCGCGCGCACCGCCCCGCCGCACCGCCCGCGCGCACCGCCCGCGCCACCGCCCGCGCCACCGCCCGCGCGCACCGCCCGCGCGCACCGCCCCGCGCGCACCGCCCGCGCGCACCGCCACGCCGCACCGCCACGCGCGACCGCCACGCGCGCACCGCCACGCGCGCACCGCCACGCGCGCACCGCCTCGCGCGCACCGCCATTCGCGCGCACCGATTCGCGCGCACCGATTCGCGCGCACCGACTCGCCCTCAACCGCCAACCAGAAATCCATAAGCAATCTTGTAATAAATTCTGATTCAATTATTACACATACAATCATTTTATTTTTACATCAACATTTTCTGTATCCTAATTAATATATAATTTTACTTTTACTCGTCAAATGCTAATATTTGCAAATAGTACTGGAATAGCATCGTAGGTTTTCACGGCCGGAGTCAATATGAGAGAAATTTTCCGGGCTGGTAGGCCGTGGTCCAGTTGGCTTTGAAGAGCCAAACGTTTCGTCCACGTCTGCGGTGGACATCTTCCGTGGCGACAGCGTCGTCGGGGTAGTCTCCGGGTCGGCGGCTGGCTAGCGACTGACGACTGATAACCTAACTGGATTCCGCGAGGAGTAGACATTTCTGCTCACTACGTTAAGTTAATATACCTTTATGCAATTCAAAGTCCTATTCTGAGGCAGTTCGACATTAGCTCTAATGTGCATGTAACTTAAAAATGTATTGCAATTCTGTGATAATCACCAAGTACACAAATTGTATTTAATGTCATAACTTCCACAATGTTACAAACTGTGTCTATTTACCGAGGCATAGACTGAAAATCAGCCTCGCGTTAATCTCAGTGACCATGAGCAAAACTGTGTCTTTTGCGTGAGATGAACTTACGTACGTAAGTTCACTTAATGATGCCGGTAAACTATTACCAGTCTTCACTATTTCCGGTGAAACTCACGTTTTTAGTGCCAGATAGGTGCGGGACCGGAACCATCCGGGCTTACATTCAGATGGCCCCTAGTTGGCTACTTGGCTTCATCGTCGCCGTGCCCGACACTCATGGGCATTGAGTAGGGTTTTCTCAGTGCACTGTGAATAGCACTTAATTCGACTCTGCTGCCAGTCCGAACAGCTAGTAGCTCTGAGCTATGAGGGTGGCCCTACCTGGGCTTAAATGGGGAGGCGCCCTTCTAGGGAGCTGTGATCCGTTGTATCCGGACGCCAACCCAATTTTTTTTTATTTAAATCTGTAAATTTACAATATATTCAAAAGAAGAACAATAAGTAAATATGCTGTTAGAGATCACAAACTTGCATGGAAAGGTCACCCACTGGTGATTTTCCTTTATCATATTACACACTTGTAACAATCACATGTTGACAAAACAATTGGTGTTGATTTTATTACAGTATTATCTCTATTGTCATTTTAAAATCTATTTGGCAAAATCAATGGTTTGAATTTTTTCAGTCTTTTGACTTCTAAACTATTGTCCAAGTTTATGGCTAGTACATTATTATGGTTTTCTAGTTTGCTGACATATTTATGGCTAAAATTTTTAATTTCTTGTTATACTGAACCTAGATATGTACTTGGATTCATGATAAATGCTAATATCCAGGTGCCCGCCCTTGGCAGGTAAAATTCTTTTGGTAAGAACAAGAGGTGCAAAGTTGGTAGACCAGCCAGGGTATATACTACTACCTGTCAAATTTTCGCCCCTTTGTGGGGGAGTTTTCGACTAATCTGCTGGTCTCCAGTGTTCTCCGCTACGAGTTCTATTTATGTAAAGTGTATGTGGCTTTAACAGATGCCGGTGCATTTAAAATGAATAAATGTTACTTATTCTAATTATATTCACGCGTGCGAATATTGTACCATGACCAACATTCCACACAAAGCAGCTTACTGAGCTCACATTGTCTGTCTAGAG
This sequence comes from Teleogryllus oceanicus, assembly GCA_964035755.1. NCBI lineage: Eukaryota > Metazoa > Arthropoda > Insecta > Orthoptera > Gryllidae > Teleogryllus > Teleogryllus oceanicus. The sequence goes on along the minus strand of CAXIVR010000002.1, from coordinate 225,983,688 downwards.
TGCAATCCCCTCTGATTATACAGTCTACTTTCAGTTCATTCATTCGCTGAGGCCCGGTTTCACCAACATACACCTAACGTGACGTTAGTAAACGAGTCGTTAAAATTAACGTCTCCGTTGAGATTTGTTCCGTTTCACCAACATTTCCACGGCTTCAGTTAGCTAATCGCCAGTTAACTTTAATGGGTGTACAAAATGAGTAAGTATTTGTTTTTAGAAGGCTGTGAACTGGAAACTCTGTGTTGAGTATGTTTACTCTGCTTTCAGAGAATAAAGCAACAGTCTAGCCAAAGCACAGCTAACTCTATGGACAATACGGTTAGCCGTAGATTTGCTGGCCCCAATATAGTCACCCATAACCTGCTGGTAGCTGCCAGTTGCAAAATAACGTAGTCATAAGGAACTGGTTAATAGGTGCGATTGACTCGCTCCTGGAAATGGATATAAATTGAAACAAATTTCTAATAATGAGTTCTTATTTTTTAATAAATAATGAACTTAATTATAATATTATCTAATTAATTCATATCATACTTTAAACTTAAACTGATTTAGTTTCTAAAGTTTTGGAATGACATGTGTCTGAAGAAAACTGTAGTCTATCTTCTGATAAGAATGAATAGTGACACAATTTCATGTATAATGTACGTAATGAACGAAACCATTCATAACCTAATTCGCATTCATGAAGGTTATATAATAAGATAGTTTTCAATGTGCATGCAAAACGTACCTACAAGGTTTGGTTGTGATAAATGGTACGTAACTATTACATGTAATATTTTCGGACATGCTTGATGAAAACTCCAGATCCTGCTCAATTAAATTCAAGGATTTCTAGTGTCGATTGTTTGGTACCACTGAATGTGGTTAAAAAGTCCCTGAATACACGCGGGCACACAGACATTTCCAGGCTTTCTAAAATATCGTCTTCCAATATATATTGCAGAGCTTTCTCCATATTTCTCTGCTGTGTGTTCGAACGCTGCGCTGCAATCAGCTTAACCAGGCGTTAAATGCTGCTAACGGAGCTGAGATTCTGCGTTAACTTTAACGGAAAGTTAAAAAGCGTTAAAGTTTGGTGAAACACGTATTTTCACTAACGGACCGTTAAAATCTTCTAACTTCTAGTTATCGTGTTAACAAACATTATTGAAACCGGCCGTAAGCCATACACACTCTTTATCCAGACCGGGAGCGGTAGCTCAGTGCATCAACTGAAGTCACTGCAGCGCCTCTGACCGGGACGTCCTAGGTTCGAGTCCTGACGGCTGCAGGACACTAGCTTTTCAGCTAGGTCGAATTCAGTCGCTGTCTGGAGGAGAATTCTAGCGGCCGGCCGCTCTGATCGGTAGTTTTCCGTGGTTTCTCCGATCAACACCAGGCGAATGCCGGAGCAGTACCCTACCAAACGGGCCACGGACCGCGCGCGATCTGTCCTTCCCCTTTCTTGTCCTATCCTCTCCCCTCACACACTCACTTCCACTAACATGCACTACACTACCACATATTCCGGGAGACCGGTCGGGAGTTTAGACCTTGTCCCGGGTGGGGCGGTGCCCCGCTGGTGGGAGACTCCTGGTTAGGGAGAAACCTCACTAGCCGACGGTAGGTCGGCGCCGGATCTCGCCATCCAGCGGGGGAAGATCACCGCCATCTCCCGAGAAACAACATGCACTACACTAACGGGACTAATGACCAAAGCAGCTGACGCGCCCGGACACACGAAAAACCCAAACCAATCTTTATCCTGCATTGTACAGTCTTCTAGTGCCTCTATGAACGACTGGATTCGGCGGAGTGATAGTTGCTTTGGGCGGGGACTCTGCTCTTATCGCGACTCCCGTCTGCGGTTTTCTCGGCACTCCCCAGCCGGGCACCGTTTACGCCAGGCATGTCAAGGTCGGGGCAAGGTAACAAGCTTACTACAGCTCGTGGGCACCGAGTCCCGAGAAATTGGCGAGAGATTTGAAATCAAGGGTTGTACAAATGCTACGGAATGGCGGTAAGTTACCTGGCTCATTACAGTCTTTGCGAGAAGTTACTTGACAATCATTGCCACCAATATAGCAATTTTAATTCCCATTTTATCGTGAAGGCAAATACATATTCCATTAAAATTAAATACTGCAGCAGTTCAATTTCAAATTCTCAACTGAGAGTAAAATAAAACAAATTGAATAAAAAGTACCTTGATTTTGTAATCCCGTTTACTTAAGAGGACTATAAAAGCATGAACGTTCTACGTTCAGGTTAGAAGGTTTAACAGACAAATATTCTTGTCTATCCAAAGAGTTGTCTGTCCGTAAGAGAGAACTGTTAACTTATAGAGACTTGTTAATTTATTTCATATTATTGCTAATTGCAATAAGAACTGAACAATTTAATTACAGCAACAAAATAAAAAAAGGAAAGAATTCGTCATTAAACATATTCCAGTTTCTTAGCAAAGATGTTTGTATTAGGAATAATTTAATAAAAGAATAACATCAAATTGTAATAAGTGTGAAGACTAAAACGTAATACAATTTCGGTTATTTGATAGAAAAAAACGTGGCAAACATATTTTCGTGTGAAGCCACTATTCACCTCTTGGTACCCCTCGCTACCACCCCTTGGTACCCTGCACAATTCATCCCTTAGTACACGGGCAAACACCCGTGTAGAAGGCAGCGGTTTAGTGCTACGACCGATTCCAGCGACGACCGTCAGAGCCTGTGGCCAGTGGTACTGTGGCGTCATTGCCGGGACAAGAATTCACAGACGTGAACGGTTTGTAAGGCCTCATTCACAATGCAAACTTAAACGTAACCGTAACGTAGCCGCAAAACCTAGAAATGGGTTATAAAGCGAGATCATTCACAATGCCTTGACGTAAACGTAGACGTGAGACGTAAACTTAAGGAGCTCGCAAGCTCCAAGCTTCTACGTTTAAGTTTACGTCGAAATTCTACGGAAGACCAATCAGAGAGCAGCATGAAAAAAACAAATGCACGACAAAATCCGCGAAAGGATGGTCTACTCCAGATCGATTCTTGTTTATGCGTGTGTATTGGTGTGCGTTGGTGTGTATAGTTGAAAGGTAGAGCAAAGAAGTTTGTGGAGTTTTGGTACGAGTTGCGAAGTGTTGATTCGAAATGACAAATAAAGCGCCTCCTTCTTCTTTTTAAATAAAGCGCCCCTAAAATTAATGCTGCAGAAGCTTGCAACAGCACAAGCTGCACGCCCAAATCTCTCCATGACAGAATCTGAACGTGGCGGTAAATATATTTGCGGTACACAATTTAAAGTTCACTGCTCGCATATAACCTCAATAGGTAGGGGCGCAACAGCTGCTCGCAAATGCAAAAGGTGAAATCGATAGGAGAGTCGAAAAAAAAAGCTAGAAACGCATCGATCAATTTGTTGAATTCTGATTGGTTCAGGCAAAACCTACGTTCCAGCTTACGTTTGCCATTGTGAATCCTCGTTTTTACGTGAAAAGTTTACTGCATACGTTTACGGCTTACGTTACGTTTAAGTTTGCATTGTGAATGAGGCATAACAAAGAATTTTATTCCAGATATGCTCCAACACCCGAATCACAAATTTACAATATGTACAAATGTACAATATGTACAACAATAGACTGACCCGTTACAATGAGGAACAATTACTGGTCACCACCACCGCTTGCCTGATTAAAACCCACTCCTGCGGTGTGATGCACCGTTACTTCCTCATGCGCATACAAGCGAGTATGCTGCACCTCACGTCTCGACGCATGCACGCCGGCTTCAGCCCCTTGCATCCCTAGCCTACACATCTGTGCGCCACGCACAACTCACATGAGTACGGACGAGCCCAAGAACCAGAAGAAGGACTTTTGTCTGGGGTTCGCTTATATACTTTCTGGACCGTCTGAAGGAACTGAGTCATCTAGCCGTTTCCGCCTCTCCAGCCAGCAAGCCGACGGGGTCTACAAGTCTGCCCCCGTGGCCACCTACGTCACGGCCGCTTCGCTGGGGTGCCTCCCGTAGCCCAGCCCGTGCACAGGTTTTCCCCTTCCAAATACACATCCTTTCCTTTTTCCGCAAGGCTTCAGCAAGCGCTGCCCGCTGTCGCCCCTTACTTCCTTGTGCGTTTCATGTGCATGAAATGCACGTAACTAGTAGTTTGTACAAGGCAACTGTTATGACGCCACAGCACAGACGGCAGCAATAGAAAGGACAAACATTTCCTCTCCACACATCCGGCGACAAAGAAGCTTCTTATTTACGAAATATTTTTTAAATTTAATTTACGTAAAAAGGTTAAAACTGCGTATGACAAGCTATGGGAAAAGTGAATTGTGTGCACATTTTCAAAATTCTGTGATCCCTACACTAAGTCATATACTACTTACATTTTGAAAAATAAAGCTTCTATGTAATAAAATCTATTTTCAAGGATAAAAAGGCAATAAAATTTTGGTTTATCCATGTTGTCCTTCGGAATAATACTTCCTGCCGCGACAACATGAAAACGATAATTTGAATAATTGTATTTCCACTGAATTCTAGAAGGCGTACACAGCAAATGGAGTTTGCTTAAAGATTTGAACGCATAATGGGTGGTCTACCTGTTGAGAAAAGTATTGTCGCGAGTTTGCATCACAGGTCTACACTTGAGTAAAATTTGTGAAACTCCTAAGCTACTGAATATTACAACGTATAGTGACATTGTATGGAATCATCACAATTCTTTTTTTTTATTTGCTGTGGGTAAGTCCTAGACACCTCTATAGAGATCTGTGCCGAATATTTTCCCTAATTATAATGTCGGAAATTGTCGGTGACGGGTAACGACATTTAAAATTTTCATTTCATACTATAATTTGATAGATATTAATATAGAGAGAGGTAGAGGCTTGATAGAGCCAATGTTCCATTTTCTTCAGGCTCCCTTCTCGTTATCACTGCGTTCTAGCTATCGTGCACAGCTTGGATTTTCAGAGAACTTTAAGATTCTTCACCAGTTTCGTGTAGGTTCAAATAATACGTATGTTCAGATAGAATGCATTTGCTATTAATCAATTTAGCAGAGGCTTTAGAAAATGACGAATAAATATGATTTACTGGTATTTTATCAATGGAGTTTTTGCTGTAGTTGTGCCCACGTTATCCCGCAACAATTTTATCACCATCAGGCATCACTTATTTGACTAATAGTGTGCTATATTAGTCCAAACAAGATCCATTGTACGTTTAAACCGTAGAAATAGACACTATTCAAATGGCTAAAGCACCACGGATACGATACGTATACAAGAAAGTAACAGGAAAAAGAGGCTTTTCAGAATGCGTTAATGAGTGCTCCTCCTTCAGCGGTGCACATGGGCACTGTCGCACCGAAATAAAACGAAAAAATAGCTCATGGGCTTTCAAATGCCATATAGTGTTCTTTAAAGTCTAGTGACTTCCAAAGCCTTCCAAGTTTGGTGTCTCTACAAATGTGTTCAATGTAGCCTAACAGTGAATAAATACATCAACGTAGAGTGACTCAAATGTGAGACGGTAGCAGTGTTGGCGTGCGACGCAATATTTGCCCATTGCAGTGAAATAATTAATACGTTGGCAGCAAGGTTCTTTAAGTAGAAATTTTTTCTACTCCCATTGTATAATTCTGTCATTTGATGGCTGCAACAATTTGCATAATGATACTCATTACGATACAGATTTCATTGTGATACAGGTTCTTGACCAACCACAGAGCAGTTTACAAACCAAGTATTGACACTTCATTAATCATGGAGAATCGCTGAATTGCAGTTAATAATATTGTATTATGCTTGTGAGTTTTAATTTATTTTATTAGTCATTTTCACGTAGAATATTATTTAAAATAAATTAGACCGTAATTTCACTTTGAACCTATTTGACTAGCGCAGTGATAGTTATTGGAGGGAACATTTGACTGAAGTTAAGATCCGAACGCAAGTGATTTTGTGTTATATGTGGGTGCCGTGTGGTTAGCTTTAGAAACCAGCCAATTCTTTAGGGTAGTGAATCAGAAGTGGAGTTGGCACCCCCAGAAATAAAAGAAAAAACGAAATTGGTGAGTCTTATTGCAATTAACGTTGCAATTATTATTGCAACTTTTGTTCTCTGTCACATGCTGACTGGAACACCAAAGCCCTCTGAGGTAAGGGTAGCGAGCTGTCCGCTAGGTGGCCTTGGCTGAATCCTGCAGGTCAACTGCTATGAAACGATTGAATGTAAAAGTTTAACTTATAAAAGATAGCATAAGTCGTAGAAAAAGTACTGTATGAAACTCGATGTAATGGGTATTAAACACTCGTGTAAGTTTACGATACGAGCGAGTATCGTAATATCTCACTCGTGTATAATACCACATTCATCATCGTTTTAAAATGTATTATTAAGCTTTAATGTTATCAAAATTAAAAGTACTTTACATAAAAAGTAGCGGAGCAATGGGAAAATGTCTTTTATGGTTTTAACGTAAAAGGGCCGTTTGAGGCTACTGTGGCACACTGAGTCAAATAAGTATTGTGTGCTGATCAAACAATTGTTGTGAGATAACATGAAATCCACCTCAGCCAAAACTCTGTTGATAAAAATACCAGTAAATAATATGTATTTGCCATTTTCGAAAAAGTAGCGAAAAGATGGAAAATTAGGTGTTTATGGATTTGTGGCCTATTTTAAACCTATTTTACCTATTAAACCTATTTTAAAAATTGTTTTATTGGTGCCGACGTTGTTCTTGCATCAAAACGTATATTATTTCGTGAAGCCATTCAACTTATTTCATTTTATTTATTTTCGATACACCCTAATATGCACGTTGAATAGTCCAAATTCATTTTTTGTGGGGTTTTGATATCGAAAACTCTACTGACGACAAGCTCTAAGCTGTATCTGTAAGTTGTTGCTGGTGGTGTAAGCTAAGTTACAGTTGTTGTTGCTCTAAGTTGTAAAGAAGTAAGTACAGCACATGTTCTGAACTCAAACGGTTAAAAATCTATATAAGAGTACTAATCAAATTGAAGGGCGCAATTTTAGACAAACGTTTTACAGATCCGTCGGTTATATTTTACCTACAATGAAACGTGATCCTATTACAGCATTTTTTTATTCTTAAATGTTGACATTAGTCCAAAAGAATCATTTCGTAAATAATCTTTAACTGACTTGCCACAAGAAAGCGTTTCATATTACACTGCCATGAAGGTTGCATGCCTTGCGTATGGAGAAATTAGCAAGCCGCGAAATTCAGCAGAGGCCCCTAAAGCCATCTTCAAAAGAGAAGCTTTGACCAAGGACCATATCGCGCGAACCGTAGTGTACTGGGATCTCTTAACAAACTCGTTACGCAGCGCTAATCAAACGGATTTAAAAATAATGGGCTTGCAGCTGACGAGATTAATCAGAACTCTGCGCCTCCGACTCGGGCCATCGCACAATGGGTCACAGAACCTCGTGAAATGTAAGAGCGGTCGAAATTAATTTTTTCTTATAGTTAATGTGCGCTGTTTACTATTACTTTTACGAAAATAAAACGCCTCTTTATTCCAATAAGGATTTTAAAGTAAATTTATCTCTCAGAGGAGTGAAAATAATTAACATAATATGGTATTAAAGGAGAGGAATGTGTTTAAAAATTAAACAGAACTGGCTTGATGTGTGGTTTCCATTACTATATGTACTATGCATGACTAATTGCAAGAAAACAGTGTTACGTACTCTTCTGTATAGTAATTAATGCATAATATATATCTTCGGCATTTCATTACAAAGTCACCAGTTCCAGCTTTAGCAACAGTTAACCTAGTAACAAATTGGGCAAGTATTTGGAAAATTAAATTAAATCACTCACAATTAGTAGCAAAAGTCTTCTCACTAAAATCTGTTTGCATATTCTTCCCCTCTAATCACAAATAACAGTGTTTATGAATCTTTTAATTTAAGTTGTTTGTTTTAAGCAGAAAAATCTGACCAAAACTGTGCCTGCGATAATTTGCATTAAGTCGACGTAGCATTTATATACAACAGTGAACGAATCGCCGAATATGTACATTCAGAAATAGTTTTAAAAGCAAATCTCAGTATTCATTTCAATTTTATTTGAAAATATTTAAATTATTTGACAAAAACAAAGTCAAAATTGTTGTTTGAAACTAAATTTATACTCGACCGCTTACAAAATACTACACTCAATTGTGTGAATCATGTCCTCTCAAATCGACAGCACTCTCAACAACTGATATCTCGAGAATGCCTCCATGTAAAATCTGTAGAGAAACTCTTAGTTATATCAGCGTACTGTAAGGCACTCTTTATTCTAATTTTGACCCAATTTTGGACACTGTGCTCTGCGCGAAATTGTAGTGTATCGTCAGGAGGAGAGCTGGGTCGATGACGAAGGAGAAAAGTGACAGAGTGAGAAAAGTCAAATCAGGAATCGCAATGAGACGCGTGTTATGAGGAATATGGTGAAAATATACTGGTGACAAAGGAAAAAGAGTGGGGAGGGGGGAGGCAGAGAATATAATAAGAAGCTGAAAAGAAGTAACTCAGAAAACAATGAAAACAGAAGGAAGAAAGACGGCAAAAGGTTCGAGAACAAGAAGAGGAAAAGAGGTCCGAGAGGTAAAGATAAAAAGTCTGAGAGGAGAATTAAGGAGGCGAAATGTCGGAGAAAATGGACGCAACAAACGAATACTAAAATAAGAAGGATATTAAGAAGATGAGGGTCGGAGAAAGAATGGAAAGATAATGAAGAGGACAAGGATCTCCAGCGATGGATTGATTGATGAATTAGTAGTACCGGACACGTGAATTGCTAAGGTCATCAGTTCCGTAAGGGTAGTGTATATCACTCTCATGGAAGGTGGTGGTGCTTTCCCATCTGCATGGCGAGATGCGCCGTCGACCTACGTCGGCCTGAAGGAATTTTGTAGACAGTGGGACACGTCCCAGCCGGACAAGCTCTAGCTCCCTGACCGGTCTCCTGACAAGTGACAGTGTAAGTGTGTAAGTAAGGGGTGAGGATAGGTCAAAGAAGAGAAGGAAAGATCGCGCATTGTCCGTGGGCCGTTTGTGAGGATACTGCTTCGACAATCGCCTGGTATTAATCGAGAAATCACTGTAGTTTTCCGTAGTTTCTCCGATCATTATCAGGCGACGCATGAGCAATCTTTCTTGCGATTGTGATTAACAATACTGGAAATAATGATAATTATTATTATAAAAGAAGAAAACTAACATAATTTTATTAAAATGTCTTTGGTGTAAGTAAATCGTTTTTGTTTTCATGATTATTACATTCTTACATAGTACTTACTTACATCGTAACGTATATCATTATTTGGTAGAACGTAAAGCCTACAGGCTACTCCACTTTACCGAAACTTTCAAACGTGGGTTTAACCTTAGTAAGTATTAAAACAGTATTTAATCGTTTTGTTTAGAACCACAAAACACTACGTTAGAGAGCCTTTATTCATTTGGGGCTCGAAAAGGAAATGTACTGAAATTTTAAAACCTGTAGCTTTGTTACGATTTACCAAGAAAAATAATTTATAAAGTAAATTTGTAAAGAATTTTATGACCGTTAAAATGGCACGTAAATATTTTTAACTAAAATCAACCATTAAAATTTATTGCACAAAACCAAACATTTTGGTGACCAAAACATTTTCCAACAAATTTCAAAGTGCAAAACAGTGTTAATAAAAAAGTTAAGGTTAATAAACAAAATAAATAAAATATTCTACCTCGCTTTTGCAAAGTGGATCCCTGATGGTTCATCGTCTGCAGAATTATATAGTTTTAAATCCAATTATATTGTTTATACTTCTATTGCTTGCGCACACTGTGTCATAACAACACGGAAAACTAAAGATATTTCGTGTTGCCTTTGGTTCAAGCGCTGAACAGGCGGCAGTAATCGCCCGCGCTCCTCCCGAAACAATTTCCCCTGCTGAGTGACGCCCACTGCCTCTCGGCGCAGCCCAGCGCTCGGAACGGAATTTGCGGACTCGGCACCGCGAACGGCTCAGAGCGCCGGCAGAGCTACTGAGTTGAGCAGGCCTCACCTACACACAGGACGGATAGATGAATAGACGGACGTTTTGCCGTCATTCGATTTTTCGGTATCAATGACCTACGAAACACTGACTACACAACGTGTTAGAAGAAGAAATTTACTATACCTATATTGTGACATACCGATATGTCACGTTAAAATAAGCTAACATTTATTTGTAGACAATATGGTGGAACATGCATTACGAAATATCACGAGCTAGAGCTTAGCAACGACCGTGAATAAACGATGTAGTTTTGTTTTCTAAATGCATTAAGAGTTTTCTGGATGCCGAAAGTAGAAAATTTGGGATTGGGCGAAAAGTTCAAAGAGCGATCAAAGGTCAGCTACACCAAAATATAACGAACGTATGGATTGGCTGGGTGAGAGAAGGACGGTCAATGATATGAAAAAATGAAGGTAGTTTAATCAAGTCTTCGAGGATGAATCATGCAGGAAGACTTCATTCTGCTCTGAAACGCGCTACTGAACTGATCGTATGTTCGTGAGAGGAACGAGTACAATCGAGATAAATTGGGTTATCAGTGAAATTTTAAGGACAGTGAATGATATTGCAGATATTTTGATGTGGAAGCAATATTGGTGTATAAATTGGAACTTTGGACTACGCAAGATCGCAAGATATTTCGACTGAGAAGTCTACGAGGACATCAACGAAGAAAGATAAGTTAACCGCGGTATAAGGTGTAAATTGAAAGATATCTTGATCAAAGGCATAAAATTGTAAATTCTCTAAATTGTTTGTTAGAAGGCAAAAATAAACTTTGTTGAATTTTGTTCTTTAGAAAAGAAAGTGATCTTTCATTTAGTCAATCCAAACAGAAATGAACTAGAATAGAATCATTCTATTTCAGATTCCCAGCTGCGCTGTATAGTCAGCGGATCCTATAATCCATTACAGAGGTAATAAGATTATAATATATCGTGACCCATTGACCCAGCAAGCCGGACGCTAAGATCTTTAGCAGATATAGATGTAGAGAAGGAAAATTTTGGTATATCTCAAAATGGCGCCTCAACGTGATGCATAATTTGTTATAATTTATAACAATTGGTGACACGGATAAAATTAGTCTTATAAATTATAATATAGTGATCCAAAGAATCTGAAATTTATGGATTGACATTTGAAATTAATTGTTAATGTTAAGAAAGGGCCAGACCATTTCATTGGTGTGATTTTAAAATAATTTAACAGAGAGTTTTAATTTGTATTAAATTCAAAATGGATACTAGGAGCAGAAAATTGCGTGAGAATGTTAATGTAGATGATATGGCGTCTGCTAATACTAACTGAGGAGAAATTTCGCGTGAAATTGTTGAGATTGAACACAAGAAAGGAAATAATGGCTGCACCGTTAGAAAATATGGACCCTAATAATTTAATTCTTAAGATTTAGAAATGAACGCAAAACTTGAGCATAATAATACTAAATTAGATGGAATCACTTCAGATATGAATATTGAATTTGAAAAAAATAACGCTAAATTGGAAGGAATGACATCGGAAATGTCATTAGAATTGAAGAATTTTCGTCAGGAAATACACGAGGAAATAGTGCAATTACGGGTGGATACATCGGCTGAATTTAACATTATTCATTGTAAAATCGAGTCTTTTAATAATCAAGTCGACCAAATGCAGAGGAATTAAAAGAATCTGGCGAAAATTAATTCCCAAGTTAATGATTCACAGGAAAACATTGTGACATTAGGACTTTTACATGACCAACAATGCGAAAAGTTGACATTCGTCGAATCGCGTGTAGATATTTTAAAGGCAATGTCGCTTCAACATGCGAAACAATTGAAAACATAGAATCTAAATTGTTAATTCGGATTGTAAATCAGAAAAACGAATACAGGAGGACTTAGAAACATTAAAATGGTTGCAAGAATCTGAATCTGGAAATATATTCGGACATTAAGGACAAGATTGATCAGTTAGAAAATGAATTCATGATGCGTTCACAGGAAATATACCAATGCATGCATCGGCGCTTGTAACACCAAGCCACCTAAATTTAATGATGATAATGAGGGCGTGATGGTTCTTAAGTTGAATAGCATTGAAGTATCGGCGGAAGATTTATTAAGGAAGATACGGACGAACGGGCGGAGAATAGCACGTGTTTAAGTTTGAAGGGATATTTCGGAATATACCTGTAGACATTTTAATTGACACAGGTGCTAATGTTTGTGCAGTGTCGGAAAAATTGTATGAGCAGTTAAAGGAAAGGAAATAAAATTGATGAGCTACCCACCAGGAGTTTGGATATTCGGACAGCTAATGGAAGGCGCATCGAAACGAAGAATCAGCAAATTTGGGTGGATGTGGAGTTCAAGGGATCACAATTCAGTTTCCGGCAATTTTAGTGAAGAATTTGATTCGTCCAATTATTTTGGGGATTGATGGCCTAAAATGTGTGACGCCAAGGTCGACATAGGTAACAGGAGTGTATTGTTACGAGGTGACAAAGGGCAACAACATTGTTTAGGGATCAAAAGACCAGGAGGGCGAGATATGTGTATTTGCGATATTGCGGAACAAATTGAAGAGACCAGGGACCAGATCCACACGGCAGCAGAGGCGCGGTCGGCAGAAAACGGAATAGATGCTAGTGAAGCTATTGAAATGTTAGTCAATGAATAGAGATATTTTTGGAAGTTCAAGGAGCCGGTAAAGAGATATCAATTTAAATTGAATTGATGGATAGGAACCTTTTAATCTGAAACAATATCCGATCCCCATGTATATAAAAGCGAAGTACGTAAACAAATAAACACGATGCTTGAGGATGGTATAATAAAACAATCGATGACACCGTATTAAGCCCAATAGTGATAGTTCGTAAGAAAGACAATAAGATCAGATTTTGTGTTGATGCTAGGAAACTCAATAGCAAGACCATCGCTCGTCATGAAAAACCGCCGAAATTAGATGAAATGATGTGGAAGGTAAAAGGAGCTCGGATATTCACGAGACTGGATTTTACTGCGTCGTACTGGCAAATTGGACTACACTCAGATGATGTAGAGATACGCGAATAATTTATGACAATTTGAGGAGGCAGCAGTCAAAGAAAGCTAAAACAGAAACAATGCTTTCGAGGCGAGTATAAGGAGGGTGATGAAGTGTTAATTAAAGTACCTCAAGTGTCGTCAGTGGATAGAAGCTATTTTATAAATGTTTCCCGTTGTATAAAGGACCGTACCGAATTTTAAAGTATTAACAAGAATGCCGCGATTTTGAATGATGAAAATGGACGGCAAATGAACTTATATAACTACAGGAACATGAAGCCGTATATGAGGACGATACGCATGATTAAATATTCTGGTCATGACAGAGATTGGTAAATAGTTGTAAATATTAGGTGTAATAGTTTTCTTTTGTTATTGTTTTGTTATGTGTATTCAATGAAGTTAATGGGAGCAAATATTAGGCAGATACGGCTATTAGAATACCTATGAAATAGTTATTGTTGGCACATTCCGAAAGGAAAATGTAAATAGTTTTAAGGCAGCAAGTAACAAGACCTAGTGCAGTGCAAATTGTAAAGTGTTAATGTCGTTTAGTGTGAAGAAGCAAGAAGAAAGTGTTCAATTTTAGTCTTGTCATTTAGTTAGGTTGTAGCAAACCAAATGACGCTTGGAGAGAAGAAGCTGTGACATACCGATATGTCACGTTAAAGTAAACTAACATTTATTTGTAGACAATATGGTGGAACATGCATTACGAAATATCACGAGCTAGAGCTTAGCAACGACCGTGAATAAACGATGTAGTTTTGTTTTCTAAATGCATTAAGAGTTTTCTGGATGCCGAAAGTAGAAAATTTGGGATTGGGAGAAGAAGTTCAAAGACGATCAAAGGTCAGCTACACCAAAATATAACGAACGTATGGATTGGCTGGGTGAGAAGGACGGTCAATGTTATGAAAAAATGAAGGTAGTTTAATACGAAGTCTTCGAGGATGAATCATGCAGGAAGACTTCATTCTGCTCTGAAACGCGCTACTGAACTGATCGTATGTTCGTGAGAGGAACGAGTACAATCGAGATAAATTGGGTTATCAGTGAAATTTTAAGGACAGTGAATGATATTGCAGATATTTTAATGTGGAAGCAATATTGGTGTATAAGTGGAACTTTGGACTCAGCAAGATCGCAAGATATTTCGACTGAGAAGTCTACGAGGACATCAACGAAGAAAAGATAAGTTATCCGCGGTATAAGTGTAAATTGAAAGATATCTTGATCAAAGGCCTAAAAATTGTAAATTCTCTAAATTGTTTGTTAGAAAGCAAAAATAAACTTTGTTGAATTTTGTTCTTTAGAAAAAGAAAGTGATCTTTCATTTAGTCAATCAAACAGAAATGAACTAGGAATAGAATCATTCTATTTCAGATTCCCAGCTGCGCTGTATAGTCAGCGGATCCTATAATCCATTACAGAGGTAATAAAGATTATAATATATCGTGACCCATTGACCCAGCAAGCCGGACGCTAAGATCTTTAGCAGATATAGATATAGAGAGAGAAATTTTGGTATATCTCAATATAGGAACACAATTTATCCACGTTTTTCGTTAACAGGGCCCGACAATACGAGTTTTTCTCACTGTTACAGTACTTCCTCTTTTGATTGATTGATTTTTTCGTGTTTTCAGGCGCGTCACTGCTTCAGTCATTAGTCGCGTTAGTGTAGTGCGTGTTTTTCTCTGGAGATGGCGGTGATTTTCCCCGCTGGATGGCAGATCCGCGCCAACCTACTGTCGGCTAGTGGGTTGCCCCTAACCAGGACTCTCCACCAGCAGGCACCGCCCCAGCCAGGACAAGCTCTAAGCTCCTTACCAGTCTCCCGGGATATCTGGTAGTGTAGTGCATGTTGTGTGTGTGGTGTGTGTGTGTGTGTGTGTGTGTGTGTGTGTGTGGAAGGGAGAGGATAGGACAAGGAAGAGAAGGACAGATGCGCGCGGTCCGTGGCCCGTTTGGCAGGGTACTGCTTTCCTGGGCATTGCCTGGTGTTGATCGGAGGAACCACGGAAAACTACTGATCAGAGAAGACGGCCGCAAGAATTGTTCTCCAGACTGCGACTGAATTCGACCTAGCAGAAAAGCTAATGTCGAAAATCCTACCGCCGTCAGAGCTCGAACCTAGGACCTCCCGATCAGAGGAGCTGCAGAGACAACAGTTGATGCACTGAGCTACCGCTCCCAGTCTTCTTACGAAGTAAAGCGAGAAAGTAAAAACCGAATAATATATTTCACAACTTATACCTTATGAAACCTATAAAAAAATTTCACCTTAGAATGTTCATCAATAAAAATCAATACACGCGTCAGACCTTGAAGTGCACTGCACATTCGTCGATAAGAAATCGCGAAGGGGAGAAGTGGTGGGGGAAAGAAGTTTCGTTTGGGGGAAGGAGGGGGGCGGCGTGCGAGAGAGGAGGTCGACGACGTCGACGAGCGACAGAAGAGCTGACGATGCCGGACGCCGAGTCAGCAGACCTCGATACTGGCCGTTGAGCGAACGGTCGGGGACAGCCTCTGCCATTCAGTCTCCTTCTCGAACATTAAGCCAATTCGTCACAAACCGACGAAATTCTACGAGTTCTCATGGTGCGCAAATCATGGCGTATTTGAGTGTATTCGTTAAACCAAGCGTAATAGCTTACTACAAGGAAGAACCTCATATTATTTCATAAAATTACGCTATGGATACGATCATTTAATTTCCATTGTATATTTCTATATAGATTTACATAGCCTGATAATAAGTAAATAGCATTCGTAATCGGGTGAATTTAATTTTAGTATCGTGAACAAGCCGTCATTCGTGACGAACACCTTCATCCACTTTTTCGTTACCAAGGTTCGGCAATAAGTTGTTCTTTTTTGTCGAAAATTCGCCATTTTCAGAACCATGATAATATTATCTCATCTCACGAATTAGGGCAAGAATGTAAAATTTGTCGGTACCTTTCACCAAAACTTTGTCCCTTCTCCATATTTCCATAAAGTGTGACAATTGGAAGAAGTTAATAATTGTATTACTTGAATAGAATAAAAACAAAGAATCTCTACTACTACTTTTTAATTAGCGCAGATACTCAAAGAAAACTACGCAGTCTCCATACAAGAGGTGTGTAAGGTTTTGATAGGTACCTTGGAACTCTAAAAATACAAAAACAGTGAAATTGTTACGTTTCTCTGTAAAATGCAAAAATTTGATTAACATAATCAGCAATTCCTCATACTCGATGTTACGCACATATTCTCATACAGAGAACTACTTTCCTTAAGACACAGCTTACGTCATGCAATGATAAGGAAAGAAGCTTCAGTATTCCTGAGGCAGAACTTTTGCTACTACAGATATCTAGTATGTCTTCAAACGAATGCATTTGCAATAAAATCTCATTATCGTTATTATAATTAGTCATTAGAAGTGACATTACTGTTTAAATAAATACACATTTGTCAACATTGCATAAGCAAAAAAATTCCCAGAACTAAAGTGGCAAATGTATACTGTACAGTTATACACATCGAAAACCCTACAACTTGCATTTGTATCTGTGTAATGCACGAATTTGATAACCGCTCTCTTATAGCTCCTTTCTCGAGCTGCTTATAAGAAGGAAACTCACGTATGCAGCGGAGTTACGTAACCCATGAGTTCACTTAACACCCATTCTCACAAAATCATTTAATAAAATCCCATCTCCCTCCTTTACATCCGTTTTATTTTTAAGGACTGAATGTTTTAATTGTTATAAAGAATTTATTATTAAATATAAGTAGAAAAGCGTTTAATTGTCTAAAAGGAACGTTTAAATCTTGTTTATATTACGAGACTAATCCCCTACACAGTTACGCTGCAATATCGACCTGAAAGTCCCAGCGTTCGACTCCCGACTAGCGTCTTAAATGGGTCTAACTCAACTACTGTGTGAATGAAAATTCTAGAAGCTTGCTACTTTAATCCCCAATTTTGCGTTGTTTCTTCTATTAGTACCACGCGAATGCTGGAACAGCATCCTACGGAGCAGTTTCAAACGGATCACGGTATCCTACGGTCACAATAGCAAACGGGTCACGGAACACTCGCGATCTTTCCTTCCTCCCGAATGAACACTCAACTCCTCTATCCACACTACTTACACCTACGTGAACTACATTACCATGAAATAGTACAGTGCCATGAACACTAAACTCCTCTATCCACACTACTTACACCTACATGAACTACATTACCATGAAATAGAACAGTGCAAGATCAGTCGGAAGCTTAGAACTCGTCCCGAGTGGGGTGGTGCTCGGCTGAAGAAGATACCTCGGCGGAGAAGATACCTGAAGGAGCAAAACCCCGCAAGCCGACGTGAAGATCAGCACTGTTACTCGTGTCACAAGAAAGAAGACTCATCACCATCTCTCAGAATATAATCTGAACTACGCTTATGAGTAAATAATGACAAATTAGTCATCATGGTTGATCTGAAAATCGAAAAAACTGGCTCGACATGCATGTGCTCCAGCCATGTCCTGCACACACACACACACACACACACACGTGAATATACGTGTGTAAATGTGATCTGAAATCCTGAGACAGCGAACTCTGTAGTTGTTTTAGGTTTTTAATCTAAACTCGCATTCAACTAAGCATGTCGCAGAAACTTTGCCCGATCACGCTAACACATCTCATGATGTCCGGACAAAGATCTACGAGTCTGAGATAAGCAGAAAAAGGGAGAAGTAACTTACGTAGAGTCGCCTGTGCGGAAAGAAGTGAAGGAAAGCGGAAGCATTTCTGTACCGTTTGGACATGCGATAGAGCGCCACGTCAACCTCCACATTTACATGGAGGGTTTCGTCCCACTAGTTTTGTCGAACAAAAAGTGGACTAATCTTCTTCCTAAACGAAGTAATTTACTTCCTGTGACATGCAGTGCAGCCGATGTCCATGTATGGGGGTTGTGTAGTTTCGAAAAATCGATTAAGGGCAAAACGCCTGGCCGTCCGTCAGGTGTCCACCAACCTACCCGTTTTCTCAACACTTTTTTACGCGGTGCTGTTGTAGCACCATAATTTAGCTTAATACTCCATTCCTGTCTACAACAGAACCGAGAGCGGTAGCTTAGTGCATCTTTAAAAATTCCCGAGAGAGTTTTCGATATTCCAAATTGAGCCGGGAGGCTCGGCATCAACGGATGTCACTGCAGCGCCTATGACCGGGAGGTCCTAGGTTCGAGTCCTGACGGCGGCAGGATTTTCGACACTAGCTTTTCAGCTAGGTCGAATTCAGTCGCTGTCTGGAGGAGAATTCTAGCCGCCGACTGCTCTGATTGGTAGTTTTCCGTGGTTTCTCCGATTAACACCAGGCGAATGTCGGAGCAGTACCCTACCAAACGGGCCACGGACCGCGCGTGATCTGTCCTTCCTCTTCCTCGTCCTATCCTCTCCCCCTTACACACACACACTTACACTAACATGCACTACACTACGACATATTTCGGGAAACCGGTCGGGAGCTTAGAGCTTGTCCCGGCTGGGGCGGTGTCCCGCTGGTGGGAGAGTTCTGGTTAGCGGAAACCCCCTAGCCGACGGTAGGTTGTCGCCGGACCTCTCCATTCAGCGGGGAAAGATCACCGCCATCTCCCGAGAGAAAAACATGCACTACACTAATGGGACTAATGACCAAAGCAGTTGACGCGACGCAAACACGAAAAAACCAAACCAAACCAATCCACGACAGAAATAGCTGTGAACGTTAACGTCACTTGGTGTAGAAATAATGGAAGTAGTTAATTGCGATAATGTTGTAGTCTATTATCTAAGTAATATCTCCAGCGTGCTAATCATATGCACCAATATTATTTAGCATAAATTGGTGGATAACATAAGAAAGATTTAGTAATAATGACCTTGCGCCCTAGAGGGATAGAATCAAACCGTCCAGTTCGCCTGTTTCCGCACTTTGGAGCTCCCTGCCTTATTGGATTCCTGGTGGGACCGACTTCGCGGGCGCGAGAAAATATTAATAAAAATCCCCAACCCGCTCCCCTGCCTTCTCGCCCCCCTCCCCCCCGTCCAGCACGCGGCAGTGCGGAAGGTACTAATTGAATCGGGCACCCCGTTCCAAAGGGCACGTGCGGGAATTTGCATCTGCCCACCCGAGTCCTAATTCCGTGATTTGCGTGTTTTTTATCTTCCCGATTTTTCTCTCCATCCATTCACAGCACGATTCAATACTTCTGAATTATGCATGCCGCATAATCAACACCTAAATTAAAATGTAAAATAGAGCAACCTCGAAAAATTATTTAAGAATTAAAATGAAATGAAGTAGAAGGAGTTTCCCTCCCACCATAATTCCTACAATCGCTGAAATTACGACCTTCTGACAAGAGATTTGTAGATACGGCCCTAAGTACAGGTTTAACGCGCAGAGTTTTCCTGAACGTTCATTTCGTGAATCATGAAGCGGTGATTTTGCGGTATTCTCAAAGGAAAGCTTTTCTCAAATCTTTAAGAGATTTTCTTCCTTTGTAGCATTGATATACATCAGCAATTAAAAGCCCAAAACGAGATAACATGATCAAGTTCGCTACGAAAACTGAAATATTCTTCGTGTATTCATTTCTTGCATTTTCGAATTAAATTGGCCTTTGGGGGCGGAATCGGAAGCTAGGCTGTGCAAGCGGACTTGGGGAGCTGACGGGAAGAATCGGGGAGTTGGCCAGACTGGGAGGTGAGGAGACGGGGGGAACGGAGGTGAGGTCGGAGAAAAAAGGAGTGTACGGGTTCGGACCAGGTCAAAGTTGCATTGGGAGGGGAGGAGCTGGGTAATCAGATAGGTGGGAGGATGGGAAACAGACTTTTATTTATTTATTTTACGCCAAAAGCAATTAAAAACTGTGTATGACGTGCTATGGGGAGCAGTGAATTCTGTGCACATTTTCAAAATTTTGTGATCGTTACACTCCTTGAATTTTGAATACAGAAAAAAACACTCTCCGATGTAATATCTATTTTCAAGGATAAATCAGAAATAAATTTTGGGCTCTTATCCATCATGTTCTTCCTCAAGAAATAATACTTCCTGCCGCGACAACATGGAAACGATAATTTGAATAACTATATTTCACATTTAATTCTAGAAGACGTGCACAGTTAATGAAGTTACATTTATGTCCAAACCAAAAAAGGGGCTATCTCAGCAATGGCTCAATGGATCAGGGAAACTAGACGAATAACCTGATCGAGATGGGGGTCATTAACCCGGAGGATGCCGTACAATACTTATTGCAGATTGTTTACATTTATACAGTTCAAATGGTAAATAATGCATTAAATGTCACAGTTAAAAGTATTAATTGATTGATTGATTGATTTTTCGTGTTTCCGGGCGCGTCAACTGCTTTGGTCATTAGTCCTGTGAGTGTAGTGCATGTATTTTTCTCGGGAGATGGCGGTGGTCTTCCCCAGCTGGATGGCGAGATCCGGCACCGAGCTACCGTCGGCTAGTGGGGTTTCCCCCTAACCAGGACTCTCCCACTAGCGGGGCACCGGCCTAGCCGGGACAAGCTCTAAGCTCCCGACCGGTCTCCCGGAATATGTGGTAGTGTAGTGCATGTTAGTGTGTGTGTAAGGGGAGAGGATAGGACAAGGAAGAGGAAGGAAAGATCGCGCGCGGTCCGTGGTCCGTTTGGTAGGGTACTGCTCCGGCATTCGCCTAGTGTAGATCGGAGAAACCACGGAAAACCGATCAGAGCAGCCGGCCACTAGAATTCTCCTCTAGACAGCGACTGAATTCGACCAAGCTGAAAAGCTAGTGTCGAAAATCCTGCCGCCGTCAGGACTCGAACCTAGGACCTTCCGGTCAGAGGTTTAAAAGTATTGTTACTTTCCTTGTGATGCTCAGTATAATCTCATACGATCAAACTGAGATGGCGAGGAGTGGCGCGGGACAGGGCGAGATGGAATGGCATCTGGGCCGAATAGAGGTTGGGCGCAAAGCGCAGAGGGTAGAGGGAATGGAGAGGGGGGGGACGAAGCGGGGGGTGGCTGGGGCTGGAAGTGGGGGGGGACGGGAAGCAGTGGGCCGCCCAAGAGCCTTTGAGCGTGTCTCTGGGGGCGAAGCGCTCTGAACCCCGCCGCTGTGTGACGTCACCTCCCGTGCGTTATTACTACACATCCAATGTTTAGGGAAATGCCTATTTTTTTTCTAGAGGACTTATTTAAAGGTTGATAATATATGTCCACGAATCATGACAAATGATGACGTATGACGAAGTTTTATAATGTTTATTTTTGCTTATTTTAGCATAAATGCCTATTTTTTGCGTAAATACCTTTTTTAGAACTGTTTTTCCTTTTATTTATGATATTGATATACAATGCTAAGATATCTGAAAATGGCGATGGTCCAACGTGACCGTTTATTACGAAACCTTCAAGTCACGTCGTATTATTTCAAATTACGAGAGAATTCTTGAACGTGTACCAACAGTTATTTTTCCATTTCCCTACTTCATAAATACCAGCCATGATCTGAGAACATGGTTGATTGACAATACACCGAGGGAACCGAAAGTTTAAGTGCAAATAAACATAAATCCCCAGAAGGTTTTAAGGTTGCTTGTGTTGGACTGCTAAAAGTCATCCAGCTGCCTGCCGCCTGACATCCAGTCACATCGTTCAGATATCCTTCTCCGCATTCAAATTCATTTTGTTTCGCAGTCGTCGTAAATTTGAAATTGTTATCCTTGAAAAGTTACTGGTAATATGTAAATATAACTGGTTAATGAAAACTATTAAGAATAAAATGTAGAAGAGTTGTAAATATGTAAATCTAGATTTACATTAAAATGTACGAACTGATTTTGTGCATTTCAGTTTACAAAGTAATATAGACAAAAATTACAATTTTTCCTTTTTTATTGTGTATGTAACTTATGACAGTGCCTTGTTTCTCCTTATTCTTGATACTCTCAGCGCCTTTTTAGGCGCCCAAAAGACGATTTTTTAGTGCCTAAACATCCGATGTCTAGTTATTAGAACCGGGAGCGGTAGCTCAGTGCATCAACTGATGTCACTGCAGCGCCTCTCACCGGGAGGTCCTAGGTGCGAGTCCTGACGGCGACAGGATTTTCGACACTAGCTTTTCAGCTTGGTCGAATTCAGTCGCTGTGTGGAGGAGAATTCTACCGGCCGGCTT
Organism: Teleogryllus oceanicus; assembly: GCA_964035755.1. Lineage (NCBI taxonomy): Eukaryota > Metazoa > Arthropoda > Insecta > Orthoptera > Gryllidae > Teleogryllus > Teleogryllus oceanicus. Next base: position 225,961,364 of record CAXIVR010000002.1, on the reverse strand, counting down.
CTCTGATCGGTAGTTTTCCGTGGTTTCTCCGATCAACACCAGGCGATTGCTGGAGCAGTACCCTACCAAACGGGCCACGGACCGCGCGCGATCTGTCCTCCCTCTTCCTTGTCCTATCCTCTCCCCTTACACACTCACTTACGCTAACATGCACTACACTACGACATATTCCGGGAGATCGGTCGGAAACTTAGAGCTTGTCCCGGCTGAGGCAGTGCCCCGCTGGTGGGAGAGTCCTGGTTAGAGGGAAACCCCACTAGCCGACGGTAGGTCGGTGCCGGATCTCGCCATCCAGTGGGGGAAGATCACCGCCATCTCCCGAGAAAAAACATGCAGTACACCAACGGAACTAATGACCAAAGCAGTTGACGCGCTCGGGAACACGAAAAAATCAATCAATCAATGTAGTTATTAGCACGAGTGCGGTACTGCACGCTGCCGCCAGCGCGTGTGTCGTGCCGGCGCATCGCTTTGCGTTGAGCTGTAGGGTAGCCGCGGCGGCCAGGGCACAGCGGTGCGGAAACTCATTGTTTTTGGGAAAATATGGTATAGGTATGGTCGCTGTTATGGGTAAATGGAGAAGGCGAGTAGCCATGAGGACGGTGAATAGAAGCGGAGCGTGGAGTAGATGTGGAACGACGAGTAGATGTGCGGACAGGAAGTAGATGAACGGACAGTGATGTGATGTGCAGAAGCTTAAGAGGTTGGTAATGTATAGGGGGCGGATTTTAATGAAATGTAATTTTTTTTCTTTTTCACTTTAGAAGAATACCGTTTAGTATAGTGAGATATACAAAATTTCCTCTCTCTACATTAATATCTGCCAAAGATCTTAGCGTCCGGCTTGCTGGGTCAATGGGTCACGATATATTATAATCCTTATTACCTCTATAATGGATTATAGGATCCGCCGACTATACAGCGCAGCTGGGAATCTGAAATAGAATGATTCTATTCCTAGTTCATTTCTGTTTGGATTGACTAAATGAAAGATCACTTTCTTTTCTAAAGAACAAAATTCAACAAAGTTTATTTTTACCTTTCTAGCAAACAATTTAGAGAATTTAAGTTAGGCCTTTGATCAAGATATCTTTCAATTTACAATTTTATATCGCGGTTAACTTATCTATTCTTCGTTGATGTCCCTCGTAGACTTCTCAGTCGAAATATCTTGCGAGCTTGCCGTAGTCCAAAGTTCCAAGAAATCCTCTTCTGCCCCTATCCAAGCTGGTCTCAAACTACCGAAATTATCAGTCCAGATTACGTCCTATGACATAGTCCCGAACTCGATTACCACTCCCGACAAAGTTCCAATTTATACATCAATATTGCTTCCACATGAAAATATTTTTATTTAATAGGTAATTATTACAGCCAAATTAGAAACTTGATCCAATGTGGCTAGGCCGAAGGCCTTTAAGCCATTACAATACCTACATTCTACCGAGTTCTAACCTTTCGCCTTCTGGTATTCACCCCAAATGGTCTCTCCATCGCCTCAAAGCCGCGGAAACGAGACCATAAGGTACGGCTGAGGGAAAAACCCCTGAAGGGGGAAAAACCTGCCGTCAGAAGCCGAGTACATGCTACTCTATCCGGTTTTAGACTATTTATTTATTTGGCGCGGGCGTCAGGCATTCTCCTTCCAGTGTTTGGCCTCCACCGCACCTGAAAACAAACAGCACCACAGAAAATCGTCCGCACCAACGCCTCTGCCCTAACATTTCCGATTCCCACTTCCTTCGCCCTAATGTGCTTTATTTTAGCCGTTTCCTTTTATTTTATTTTAATTTAATTTATTTTTAATTTATTTAACTTATTTTAATTAATTTAATTTTAATTTATTTAACTTATTTTGATTAATTTAATTTTAATTTATTTAACTTATTTTAATTAATTTAATTTTAATTGATATAACTTATTTTAATTTATTTAACTTGTTTTAAATTAATTTAATTTTAATTTATTTAACTTATTTTAATTATTTTAAGTTTATATATATATATATATATATATATATATATATTTTTATTGACTTATTTATCTACTTATACTTCACAATTGACTACAATTTATAACTTTTTTTTTTAATATTTTTTTTTTTTTTGTACTGTTTACTAACCTAACATAACTTACTGACTAACTAAATTATTGTTAGTTTATTGATTTATTACATATTTCTCTCCAGTCTAGGCTCTGCTCGTACTAACCACTGCTGTTTTCCCACTCCTTAATTTCCGTTTCTCTAGTGGTCCGAACCTTTCCGAGAAATGTTCCTAGTTCTTTCATGAAGTTAGCTCTTTTATCCCCTAGAATGTTTTGGGCGAGCGTTACGTTCCTATGTTGGAAGTAGTAATTTCCCATTCCCATCCATTTTCCTCTCCAAGTTTCGGTCGCACTGCAAATTAAAAGGATATGGATCCAGTCTTCCCTATCACCGCAAAGCACACAGATGCCATTACCATTCGAGTCCTTTAATCTACGTTGCATCCACCCCCCGACCCTGAACCAAGCGTATCCCCCTCTTGCGTCCTTCTGCAGTGTGTTTACGTAACATTCGCAACCCCATAACGGACTCGCGTGAATTTGCGCAACTAGCGAACGTTTTTCGGCCGTTGCTGCCAGGATCTCTTGCCTTTTAATATCCGCAAGTCTATCCGAAATTAACCGTTCTATGTCACGTGTTCCCCTATCTCCCACCATTTCCGGAGAAACGTCTCCCAGACCTGAACGTTCCAGTAGCAGTTTAATTTTATACGACCAGTAGCGTTGGTTGCTTCCCTGTAACTGCACATGAAAATATCTGCAATATCATTCACTGTCCTTAAAATTTCACTGATAACCCAATTCTATCTCGATTGTACTCGTTCCCTCTCACGAACCTACGATCAGTTCAGAAGCGTGATGCCGAGCAGAATGAAATCTTCCTGCATGATTCATCCCTCGAAGACTTCGTATTAAACTACCTTCATTTTTTTTCATAACATTTGACCATCCTTCTCTCACCCAGCCAATCCATACGTTCGTTATATTTTGGTGTAGCTGACCTTTTGATCGTCTAAACTTCTTCGCCCAATCCTAAATTTTCTACTTTCGGTGTCCAGAACTCTTAATGCATTTAGAAAAAACAAAAACTACATTGTTTATTCACGGTCGTTGCTAAGCTCTAGCTCTCGTGATATTTCGTAATGTATGTTCCACCATATTGTCTACAAATAAATGTTAGTTTATTTTAATGTGACATATGGGTATGTTACAATAGAAATTCATTTTATGTTAAGACAAAAGGAAATGACCCATTTTTATAGGGTATTATTTTGCATGTTTTGCCTATTTCTGCTAATAAGTAATTTTTTATCTTTTTCTGTCATTTTTAATGCATTTATTGCTATTTCATCATTTTCATTTTTAATGGTACTTGCTTCAAGTAATATTTACTAGATGCAACAAATATTTTTTACAGAATTACTCAATAGCCTATTCGATTTGTTCGCTCAGAAATTGTATTGACAGCCATTGTGAGTATGTAATTCTTGTAACGTATATCAGTGCCATTGCCGGTTCGTCTGATTTCGGGATAAATAAAGACACTGATTTCCTGAGAAAGAACAGTCCAAACCAAAAGTTTGCAAGCTGCGTTCACTCGAAGGAATGGAAGAAGACTAGATTAGATCAGTAGCGTACTCAATAGTTTAAGTTGTTCATCCGAACTGGTTTTGATAAGATTTTTTACGTCTTTTTTTTTCAGAGCATTTAAAAGAATTTCAAGAGTATTTGATTGATTATTTTTGGCAATGTTTTAGGTCCTCAAAACCCGCCACCTAGTAATGTATTTCAACGGTAAGTAGATATCAGGACGGTATGTCGATTTCACTGGTGGCGCGGTCAATAAATTTAGATCCTTGATAACTGCATTTTCAGAGATAGACTGTGAGAGTGAATGTTGCTTTCTCTTTGTTAAAATCTTTGAATTTCTCGTATACATACGTAGATACTGAGTAATATGCGTAGTGAAGAGAAAGTTATGTTATGCTGCGGAAAATCAGATTTCGAGATTTCAACGGAAATACATCATTTGGAGGTCCCCTGATACCGAAAAAGTGTCGTTTTCTTCAAAACTTACGCCCCCCTCGTCTCTTCCTTACGTACTCTCTCTACCTCTACCTAGCGTACCTCAACTAAAGGGGCACGGACCGCGCGCAATTATCTCTTCTTTCTCATTATTTATTTTACGTCAAAAAAACAGTGAAAAACTGCGTATGACGTGCTATGGGGAAAAGTGAACTGTGTGCACATTTTCAAAATTCTGTGATCCCTACACTAAGTCATATACTACTTAAATTAAAAAAATAAAATAAAAAATAAAAAAAGCTCTCATGTAATAAAATCTATTTTCAAGGATAAATAAGCAATAAATTTTGGCTCTTATTACTTCCTGCCGCGACAACATGGAAACGATAATTTGAATAATTGTATTTCCCTCTGAATTCTAGAAGACGTGCACAGAAAATGAAGTTACATTTATGTCCAGAAGCAAAACAAGGGGCCATCTCAGCATTTGCTCAATGGATCAGGGAAACTGCGCATGCGCAGAAGAACAAAAGCGTTTCAAAACGCAAAGTGCGTATGCGCAGAAGATCGATAGTGCTGTCAATTGCTTTAACGTTCGAGGATGCAAAAACTGACAGCCTTCCGGCTGACGAGATGCCTCGGTGATGGGAGATATGTGGTTGGGGAAAACCCGCAGTCGACGAGTAGGTAGCGTGATTTCGCGTTCAACGGGAGATCACGGCCATCTTCTACAATAAAACACGCACTACACTTACGGACTATGCTTGCCTTGCGCGCCCGGAAACATCAATCAATCAAGGGTTTCAACATGAACTCCCCAGTTCCCTAACACTATATTGGTGAAACGCTCCGAATCATGTAGTCTATCATCCTGACATTTCCATGAATGGTTACGATTTGTTTCTTCAGATTGAGATAATTAAACCTAGTTTTCTAATGAATTATCGAAAAATGTGTTAAGAGGGACATAAGCAACTAAAACGCTTTTTGGCGCAGTTTGGAAGCAACCTACGAGACGATGACCTTCTATTGGCTGGGCAAAATGAATTGATTAGCTCCAATTTAAACGGATACGTCTAGAATATCCTGAAAAAATTCTAGAGAATCTTTTTTTGCGAATTTTTAGGCACTTACAATGTTGAGCTGATGTGGATTATTTTTGCCTTTCCGACACAACGTGAATCCTTGGGACATGATTCATTATATTGACGATAGTTTTTCATGCTATTGATGAAAGTAAAACCTAATGTAATGAAACCAAATTTTAACAGAACTACAATTGACACTTTTAAGGTAATTGTTTCTGATGATAAACGAGACGCACAATTTTATTGATTTTAAAACGTTCTTTTAATATGAATGTCTACAGCACAGAAGTTCATTGTCAACAGGAAAGTTTCCCCACTCCGGAGATGCCAGGCTAAGCTATTACGTTAGATTCAAATATTACTGGAAATGATTAACTTGGCTATCAGGGCGCAGGGCGCAGTACTACGCCCTGAGGAAAGTCGCAGAATGGCGACCGAAACGTTGGCACCTGTGCCCTGGACGCGGCGTCTCCCGGGCAGCCAAGTTAATCATGACTCCGGCCGCGGAAGCCTACGCTCTCAATTACTGGAAATATTTTTTAATGCGTAAAGAATGATTATCATGCATTTTTAATTTTTGTCTATTTCTCTTTTAGAGGGGCCACTATTTTCTTCTGCACGCGGGACTTCACCCAAACTTCATGCGCGTGTGGTTCCAACGCGGTGGAGGCCATAGCGTGGAGTGGGCGGCGCTGCAGAGTAGGGTGCAGGGGCGAGCACGATTTCATGCGCCGGTGGCTCACCCCCGCCCCCGCCCCCGCCCTCGCCAACGCCTCCACCTGCGCACCCCGACGCGGGCTCATTAACCAATCAGAAGCGGTGATACACGGCGCCCATCTGGCGGGGAGACACGGCCAGTTTGTCTGCGGTCGCTGCGGGGAGAGGTCAGGCGCCCGCCGCCCCCGGCGCCTGTCGCACCGCCCCCCCCCCCCCCGGGGGAAACAGCTCGTAAGAGAACCGCCCACGCGCATCTAGGGCAATGGCGACAAATGCACCCTCGAATGGCCCCAGAAGAGCATTTTGGGACGAGAATCTATACATTAACTCGTGAAGAGAACACTTCCGACCACTTTTTAAGCATAAGCTCGCACGAAGAAGAGCAGCATACGAGGCAGCAGTGTGTTGCATTGTGTTGCGGATTGCATCTACTTGCTATATTATTTAGTTTATATGTGTGTGTATGTATGTATGTATGTATATA